>OW240918.1:101924791-102047148 GCA_933207985.1 Pelobates cultripes | reverse complement strand
CTGTTGCAATCCATTTCTCATTTTCTAGTTTAGCCACTTCAATTGCCTTTTTGCAAGCATTATTGGCTTCCTTGTATCTTATTTAGGATGCCTCAGCTTTGTCTGATTTAACCTCTTAAGGACACATGACATGTGTGACATGTCATGATTCCCTTTTATTCCAGAAGTTTGGTCATTAAGGGGTTAAATGCTTTAAATGCCATTTTCTTATTTTTAATCTCTTGTTTTACTTTTCTACTAAGCCACATTGTTTTCAATTTGTTTATTTTATATTTATTATCCATTCCAATGGTACATACTGAGAAATGTACCTTTCTAATATTTGTTTGAATAGTTTCCATTTATCCTCAGTATTTTTTTTCCCTAAGGAGTTTATGCCAGTCGATATGTTGTAGAGCTGCCCTAATCTTATTGAAATTGGCTTTTTTAAAATTATACATTTTAGTATATGCCACATGCTTTTGCTTTTTAGAGTTTATTTTCAAAATTACCATATTGTGATCACTATTTTCCCAAATGCTCCCCTGCTTGAATGTTGGTGAAAAGATCAACATTGTTTTTTCTAAAGAGATCCAGACAAACATCCTTTCTAGTTGGTGCTTGTACCAGTTGTGACATGAAGGTGTCATTTAACACATTCAAAAACTTGATTCCCCTTGCGGAAGTAGTAGTCACTCTATCCCAATTTATGTCCGAGAAGCGCCTTCAGCATAGAAGACGTAGCAGTGAGCTTACTGGACAAATAAAAATTAGCTCATTCCCATGTCCCTCCTTTTTTTTTGTAATGCAAAAGGCATCCAAATGAGCGAATAAACACATGGCACATTCATTTACAGAAACTGAACCTCATGTTGATCAAATACGCATTTATCAAGTTAACAAGAAAGACCATATTCAAGCAAAGTTTGTAAAACATGTTTGACATGATCATGATGAGTTTGGATGTCGGGGGAATAAATAAGGATATAATCCAGGTAAACAAGCACAAAAGAGTAAATATAGTCTCTGAGTACATCATTAATGAAGTCTTGAAATACGGCCGGAGCATTACATAACCCGAAGGGCATAACAAGATATTCGTAGTGCCCACTCCTAGTGTTAAACGCCGTCTTCCATTCATGATCCTCCCTAATTCTCACCAAATTGTACGCACTCCTAAGGTCAAGCTTAGTGAAGATCTTAGCACCCTGGAGTCTATCAAACAATTTGGATATAAGGGGAATGGGATAGGCATTTTTGATAGTAATCTTGTTTAATGCACTGTAGTCTATGCAAGGTCGTAATTCTCCATCTTTCTTACCTACAAAAAAGAACCCTGCACCAGAAGGTGAGGATAATTTACGTATATAGCCTTTACTTAAAGATTCCTTGGTGTACTCATCCATGATTTTACTTTCTTGTGGGGATAGGGCATATACCGCTCCTTTAGGAGGCAGAGCCCGGGCATCAGATCAATGGAACAATCATAAGATTAGTCTGACGTTTATTAAACGCCTCTCTAACCTCCCAAGGAATTTCTGGAGTTGGAGATGTAGCAGTGGGTAAAGCAATGATGCACACTTTTTTAGAAATGGGTAACATGCAGCTTTCCTGACAGTCTCTACCCCATTCCATTATTTCCCCTCTACTCCGGTCAATATGAGGGTTATGCTTGATGAGCCAAAGGAACCCTAATACGATGGGACAAGAAGGGGAAGCGATTATCTGGAAAGTAATGTCTTACTTATGCAAAGCTCATATCGTAATGCAAATAGGCAAGGTCTCATGGGTAATAAGAGGTTGAGATAGGGGTCTCCCATAAATAGCCTCAACCGCTAGAGGTGATGATCTCTCCCTGACTGGTATAGTGTGTTTTTTAACAAAATACAAATCAATAAAGTTACAAGACGCACCTCAATCAACCAGGGCTTAGCATGAAAAGTTCTCCTCGTTGCAAAAGGCAGAAATGTCAAGGAGAAATCTACTTCGTAAATTACTAGAGGACATATCCATTACACCTAAGACCTGTCCCCTTAAGGTTCTTAGGTGCAGAGGTTTTCCGGACGTATAGGACAAACCTCTCTCATATGCCCTTTCTTGCCATAATATAAGCAATCTCTTCTCCTTTACAGTCTCTCTGCCTCAGACAGTCCTGTAACCCCTAACTGCATAGGTTCGGGTTCAGACAGCGTTGAGAGGTCAGGGACAACAGGTTTGGAAAGTCGAGGTGATAGTGACATAGTCAAACTTCTAGTTCTTTTTCTAGTAATTTCCCTGGTCCTGAGTCTATTATCAATCTGCATCACATAGATAATAAAGTAATTTAACCCCTTAGGTAGGTCTTTGGCAGCAATTTCGTCAAGTATAACTTCGGATAATCCTTTTTTAAAAGCAGCGATTAATCCGTTGTTAGTCCAGTCTACCTCAGATGCCAAGGTACGAAATTCTATTGCATAATCCGAGATAGACCGGTTCCCTTGTTTGATATGCATTAGGGCAGTGGAGGGATCTTCCTCTCTGCCTAATGGTTCAAATGTCAGTTTGATTTCTGCCAGGAATTCCTAGTAACAATGAGCGATACTCCTATTACTTTCCCACAATGGATTAGCCCAGGTTAAGGCCTTACCTTTAAGTTTGTTCATCAGATACCCAATCTTAGCTCTATCTGAAGGAAATGAATCTGATTGAGAAATCCCCTACATTCCTGGATATTACCAGAAAAATGTGGCGGAGGGGATAAGGAGATCGTAGGTGCCTTATATACTATAGGTGGAGGTTCATTAGGCAATGGTGACATCATTGGAGAAACCTCAGGTTGTTAATGAGCCATCCTAGTAAGGAGCGTGCTAAAAGCCTGGGCAAAATTGATCCATCCGGTGATCATTCTCCTCTAGCTTTCTCTCACAAGCTGCTATGTGCTGACACAATTCTGCAGGATCTATGGCCCTGTCGTAATGTCAGGATTACAAGTTGATCCAGCACGCAGTACTGTGTCACACCTAGGACTAAGGATAAAGTAAAACTGGACCTTAGAATGGCCGGACTTAAAGTCTCCAAGAATTGTCAAAATACACGCCGAGGTCAGGGACGCAGATTCAGACACAAAGATGAGGGAAAGCCAAAAGTCAAGGATACCAGATATCAGGGAAGTCAAAACAAAGCCAAAGTCAAATACCAGAAAATCAAGATCAGGAACGCACTCTTGGACAACCATAGGCATGAAACCACGACAGGGCACTGAGCAAGAGGAGAACTGGGCCTCAATACCCCTCCTGTGGCTCCGATTGGCTGTAACCAGCCTTTGACGGCAATTACCAGGTTTCTATTTGCATAATTGCTGTTCAGCACAAACCCTCCTGTGGATTTGATTGTCGTACAGAAACATGCATTTGGCATGGCCCGCCTCTTCGATGAATGGCTTCCACTCCTTCTGTTAAAAGACGATCAAGGCAACATAGTCTTACTCAGATATTGTGTTCACTGAGAGATACATAGTTGCAATGTGAGCTCTTAGAGGTGTTGTTTTGTTACCAAAACCTTGCTGCCAAGATACAATTTAACTTGTACCCTGCTCTCCAAACTTTGTGCCCGGAATTTACTGTTTAAGTTGATTTCCCCTTCGATTACCATCGATTTACAGTTATACCACAATTTTTGCCTGGTAACATTTGACCTAAATTTAAGCATAGCCAGTTAAACTGAGTGATTCTACTTCTGTATCACTCAATTTCAGTATTCTGCATAATTTTTTTATAATTTTAAAATAATCTGTCTATTAAAAAACTGCGTCCTTTAAAAACAAAAGGTTTTCTACATTAGCTCCATTCAGATTGCCCCAATTTACACTTGCAGTATGTATATGTGTGTGTGTGTGTGTGTGTGTGTGTATATATATATATATATATATATATATATACTATTGTTTTGTTTGAAGAGACAGTACCATTCAATTCTATACTGCCATTGTCGTCCTTTCCAAATTGATTCTGACAAATGGTGAGTAGAGATGTCGCAAACCGTTCGCGAACTTCCCGCCTTCAACATGGATGCTGTCCAGGAGGTGGGAGGGTCTGGGAGGGAGGGTCTGCTGGAGATTGACTGGGATGTGTCAGCTGACCGGAGCTCGCCGCGAACGGTTCGTGGCGAACCGTGGCGAGCCGTTCGCGAGAAGTTCGCGAACGGTTCACAACATCTCTAATGGTGAGGTGTTTTTAGGATTATAATAAATTGAGATATGACTGTGTATTGTGTAAACTAACACGATTTTCCTAAAACAAAATATGTGTTTGTACTGAACTACTTTTGAAAATATTACTGCACACTAAAAAAACTGTCACACTATAAATCAGTGAATCAAAGATGATGTAAGTGGCACTAGCAGTGAAAAGGAACATCAGTAACCTTACCAGTCTCACACTAGGATCAATAAAAAACTAACCAGATTCTCTATCTCTCACTCCAAATTAGTCTAAGTGGCACCAGTGGTGAAAATGAACAGCAGTAACCTAACTAGTCTCACACTAGGCCCAATAAAATAACTAACCAGATTCTCTATCTCTCACTCAGAGTTGGTATACATGGCAGTAGGCTCAGTTGAACAGGCTATCTCTATCTCTCATGCAAAGTTGTTGTAAGTGGTACTAGCAGTGGCTAGGCACATCAGTTATATAACTAGTGTCACACTAAAATAAATCAAATATTAACCAGATTATCCATTTCCTGCTCAGAGATGTTGTAAGTTGATGTAAGTGGCACTTGCAGTGACTAGGCACATCATTTACCTAGCTATTATCATACTAGGATCAATTAAATAACTAGAAAACCTACAATTTCTGGGGAAATTGTGTGAAGTGTTCTTGCCTCCACCAGTAGTCTACAACTGGAGTGGGCGAAGTAACTGTTATTATATATATATATATATATATATATATATCACATTTAATTGCAACGTTGATGCCCAAAGTGCTTCACTGTTACATTAAAACATACATTTATAAAAACATTAGCAGGTGTACAAAAGGCCCTGTCTATGACATCACTTGCAGCTCCAGCCTGGCACAGGTCAGAGTATTTTGGCGGTTGCCATTTTCAAATGGTCGTATTTTAACCCCTTAAGGACCGAGGACGGTTCAGGACCGTCATCGGCATTTTTGCCTTGAGGACCGATGACGGTCCTGAACCGTCCTAACGGTCTGGGGGTACTTACCTGATCGCCGTCGTTCCCCCGGCGGCGATCAGCGTGGCTCCGGTTGTGGGGAGACTGCCTGCAGCCCAGACAGTCTCCCCACGGCAGATTAGGACCCCTGTGGCCATGTGATCGCTTAACACAGCGATCACATGGTCACAATAGGTGTCCATGTGTCTGCCTGCAGGGGGACTGTCTGTGCTGACAGGCAGTCTCCCTGCTTGTGTAAAATCAGAAAAAAAAAATAAAGTTAGTGTTAATAAAAAAAATAAAAATAATTATATATGTGTATATATGATATATAGACATATATTATATCTATATAATATATGTCTATATATCATATATATATAATGCCATACTAAGTGTATTTTTATATTAATATGTACTTATATTAATATAAAAATACACTTATAATTAAATTACACACGTATATATATAATATATATAATAACTATATATATTGTATATATATATTATTATAAAATATAAATAATAAGTAATTTAAATTAAATAATTTTTTTTTTAAATAATAATAAAAAATTTAAAAAAAATTATATAGCTATATGAAATTTTATTCTAACTGTATTTTAAAATTAATATATATATATTTATATCAAAATACACTTAGAATGAATTTGTATATATATCTATGTATATAAAAATAAATAAAAATAATAAGAAATATACATATGTCCATATACAAAATTACATAAATAATTATATAAATATACACGTAGACTTCAAATATATAAATATGCATATATATTTAAATTCTACGTGCGTATTTATGTAATATTTTTACATAATTCAGTAATTTTATTGATTGCAATTTGAGGGACCTGCCTGCCAACCCAGGCCGAAATTCCAGAGAATTTAATTTGCTAGCACTGTATTTTACCCTGTAACGTTCTACGACACCCTAAAACCTGTACATGGGGGGTACTGTTTTACTCGGGAGACTTCGCTGAACACAAATATTAGTGATTCACAACAGTAAAACATATCACAGCGATGATATTGTCAGTGAAAGTTATTTTTCACACACAAACAGCACTTTTACTGATGATATAATTGTTGTGATACGTTTTCCAGTTTTTAAACACTAATATTTGTGTTCAGCGATGTCTCCCGAGTAAAACAGTACCCCCCATGTACAGGTTTTATAGCATTTTTGAAAGTTACAAGGTCAAATATATGGGTCAAATATTTTTACATTGAAAATGGCCAGGTTGGTTACGTTGCCTTTGAGAGCGTATGGTAGCCCAGGAATGAGAATTACCCCCATGATGGCATACCATTTGCAAAAGAAGACAACCCAAGGTATTGCAAATGGGGTATGTCCAGTCTTTTTTAGTAACCACTTGGTCACAAACACTGGCCAAAATTAGCGTTCAATTTAGTTTTTTTACTTTTTTCACACACAAACAAATATGAATGCTTACTTTGGCCAGTGTTTTCGACTAAGTGGCTACTAAAAAAGACTGGACATACCCCATATTGAATACCCTGGGTTGTCTACTTTAAAAAAAATATGTACATGTGGGGTGTTATTCAGAGATTTATGACAGATAATAGTGTTACAATGTCACTATTGATAAATTTTAAAATGTATGTTTTGAAACCGCAATATCCTACTTGTACCTATAGCCCTATAACATGCAAAAAAAAGCAAAAAAGCACGTAAACACTAGGTATTTTTAAACTCAGGACAAAATTTTGAATCTATTTAGCAGTTTTTTTCATTCGCTTTTGTAGATGAGTAAAAGATTTTTCAAGTAAAAGTCAAAAAACATGTATTTTTTTTCAATTTTTCATCAGATTTTTTATTTTTTTTAAATTAAAATACATGAGATTATATAAATAATGGTATGTAAAGAAAGCCCCTTTTGTCCTGAAAAAAACAATATATACTTTGTATGGGAACAGTAAATGAGAAAGCGGAAAATTACAGCCAAACACAAACACCACAAAAGTGTAAAAATATTCCTGGTCGCAAATGTACAACATCGCAAAAACAGTCCAGTCCTTAAGGGGTTAAAAACTATAAATCCTACAGCGAAGAGCTTTTATATTGTGAGAATCACAAGACCCAGACCTACATTTTGATGCATGGTATGTCTCTGAAATATTACAAATGAAGGCACAGTCGCAGTTTAGAAATTGCCCTTCAAATTTTAGCTGGCTAGAGTGGAGTTTCAATTAATGTCAATGGACAGCGTGAGTTACAAACAAATGATCATATTGTGAAAACGATCAGGACTATAGCTTGGCCGGGGACATTTTTAGTGGCAGCAGGGATAGCTTAACATTTTGATATAAGATTTGTGTAGGTGGGCTTGCAAATGAGGGAGTGGTGGCAGTTTAGAAATCATGTCCTGATTTTTCAGCTTTTGCCAGCTCCCACTCTAGTTTTAAACATTTTGCCATTCATTCCTATGGGACCAATTTCGCTATATTACAGTCAATGTAGTATAAAAACTGTGAGAGGTGTTAGGGTGGTAAATTTGGTTATAATAATAATAATAATAATAATAATATATATGTGAGATAACATTGAGTGGTCTTGCTATGCAAGAACACTTAATTAAACTGGCTATCCATTGCCCAATCAGAGTTGTTACAAGTGGCACTGGCAGCAGCTAGGCACAGCTGTAACCTAACCAGTCTCATACTAGGATTAGTAAGCTAGGTTATCTTCCACTCAAATTGGTTTAAGTGACACTGGCAGTTGCTTGGCACAGTAATATCATAACGAGTCTCACTAGGATCAATGACTCATACTATCTATTTCCCACTCAAAAGTTGGTGTAAATTGTATTGACAATGTCTAGGAACAGCAGTAACCTAACCAGTCTCACACAAGGATGAATGACCCACGCTATCTCCAACACAATGTCGGGTTGGTGTAAGTGGCACTGGCACTAACTAGGAAAGAGGAACTACTTTTTTAATTATTATTTTTAGTGAAAAGACAGTAAAAAAATATTTTATTTCTATGAAAAGTTAAAAAAACACCTGTCACACTCTAAATTAGTGCATCAAAGATGGTGTAAGTAGCACTGGCAGTGACACGAAACAGCAGTAACCTAACCAGTCTCACACTTTAGGATCAGTTAAAGAAATTAACCATATCATTAATCTCTTGCTCAAAAGTTCTTGTAATTTTATGTAAGTTGCACTGACAGTGGCTAGGTAAAGCAGTAACCTAAACAGACTGACACTAGGATTAATTACCCAGGCTATCTCCAATTAAAGCTTAGTGTAAGTGGCACTGACACTAGCTAGGAAAGACAAACTACTTTTTAATTTTAATTTTTTATTTTTTTTACTGAACACATTAAAAGAGGGATTTTCTTTCTACAATAGGCTAAAAAAAAACCTGCCCCACTCTAAATCAGTAAATCAAAGATGGTGTATGTGTCACCGGTAGTGGCAAGGAATAGCAGTGACATAACCAGTTTCACACTATGATCAATTAAATAACCAGATAATTTATCTGCTGCTCAGAGCTGCTGTAAGTTGGTGTAAGGATGTGACTAGGCACATCATTTACCTAACCGGTCCCCCACTATGATCAAATAATTTATTAAACAGGCTATTGTCCACTCAGAGTTTTTGTAAGTGGCACTGGCAGTGGCTAGGCACAGCTGTAACATAACCAGTCTCATACAAGCATCTATGACCTAGGGTATCACCAGTTGCTGGGCACGGCAAATACATTACCAGTCATGCACTAGGATCATTGACCAAGCCATCTATTTACCACTCAAGGTTGCAGTGCAGTGTCTGGGAACAGCTGGCACCTAACCAGTCTTTCACTAAGATGAGTGAGACAGGGTCTGTCTTCCTCAATAGCTGAAGTCAAAATTTCTAGCAGGATTCTGCTCATCCTCACCTCCCCGTCGCTCCCCACTGACCCCCACCTCTCCATTGGTCACTTTACCTGGTCTATGAACAAAATAAAGTCCTCTTATAATTTATCCATCAATCACCTTTTTACTTCTTGATCAGACAGAAGATGCAGCCTACATCATTTGCTATACACCTTGTCCATCTTGGCAAACTAAGTTGCTTATTCCCATTCCCCAAATAAAACCTAAAAAAATACACATTTTTCTCCATTGCATTTCCTTTGTCTGACATCACAGCAGGAACTCTAAAGCAAGCAAAATGTAGGTCCAATGCACAGATTTTTTGTTACACGATATGTCCATATGAAATTTCAGATTGCAGAATTCAGATGACCTGCCAGCCATGTGTGTTAATAAATATTGTTTTACAGAAAGCTTTATGATTTTATCTTACTCAGTCTTACTCAGAAATGCTTTAGACTTGAGAAAGGGAGGTTCTCCCGAAAGCTTGTCATTAAAAAAGTCTGTTAGTCCAATAAAAAAGGTATTACAATATACAATTGTATCTGTTTTTTACATATATATATATATATATATATATATATATATATATATATATATATATATATATAATTATCTTGATATAAATATGTAGTCTTGGTGCAGTAATATTTGCATAGTTATTAAAGATATATTCAAGAGAGTGTCTAAGCGTGAAAATGGAATCTCATAAATATCTTTGGTTTCTGATGATGTTTCAGATTTTATAGCTACTGTATTTCATACTCTTGAAAAAAAATGTGTTACAAGAACAAAATATTGCTCTAGTCATTTGTGTGAACAGCCAACTGTAGCAACACTAGTTTTAGCTACCAGATTTGATTATGGAAATGTAGAAAAAATGGCCACAGGCAGAAAAATCTATTAAAATGCTTTCTATTGCTCAACAATTTTCAGTGGTAAAAAAAACCCTACAGTTGAATTGAAGATTTATTGTTTAAATGGTGCAGGCAGATATGATTCTGATTAGCATTATAAAAGGCAAAATAGTGGGTTGTGAATTCTTTTTTACTTTTACTATATGTTTTATTTTAATTGGAAATTTACAAGTGAATATTTAACAGGTAAAACACAATATATTTGATATGTGAATATAAATAGAAAAGACTTAATAATTTAAATTTTTGGATGCAAAACGAGTGAAATTGTAGACAAGAGCATAAATAATATTTTATTTGCATACTGTATTAGATTAATTAAATTGGTCCCAATCTTGCTTATGGGTTCTTATGAAGAATGTGGTGGCACTAGAAATATGAACAAAGTAACTTCAAGTGTATGAATAATCTGAATCCAGGGACATTTCCAAAGATTTACAAGGGGAAAAGAAAACAAAATATTATGTTGTAGGATAGATTAAAAATATGGGGTATATATTATGATTACAGATTCCAACTCTTGTTTTTTACAAGCCTGTAATACTGCTATGAGTTGTAAAATCCCTGGTGTTATATCAGGTGACACTCAAATAAGTACCCAGAAGATAGAAATCAAAAAGAAAACTGATTGTGTAAATCTGTTATTTAACCCCTCAAGGACCAAACTTCTGGAATAAAAGGGAATCATGACATGTCTCACACGTCATGTGTCCTTAAGAGGTTAAAGGGACATACATTACTTAAAGACAACTGTCTCATACAATTGAATTAGACAGTTGCCTCACTTTCCAGGATGAAAAAAGCAGGTAAATACAATTCTTTTCTTTTTTCATATATTCTTATTCTTTCTTATACTTTCCACACACTCCAGGGCAGAAACTGATTTTACCAATATGTGTCCTATCCCAAGGAATACTGGAAAAATGCATTGGGCATGCCTGGCAGATTTTAATAAGATCTCTTCATCTTTCAACTTCCGGACAGGGAAAGAAAAAAGGGGGTGTGATCATGTAGATTAGTCTCTGGTGTTGGGGTACTGTCTCCTGCTGCTGAACAAAAATGCCCTATTTCAGGATGGATGTGTAAATGGGGGGTGGGCAAAAAACTTCCCTAGCTGACCAAGTTTATTGTAAGTTTACAAATGTTTATTACATACTTTTCTATTTATTTTCTTGCTTTATTTGGGTTTGTATAGTTAGTAAAGTGTTTGCTTGCTGGTTTAAAAAAACACATATCCCATTAAGTACATTAAACAGAACACTATTTATCACTCCTGTATTTAAAAGTATATGGACAAGGCTCTAATTATATTGAGACTGAGCTATTTTAGTTGCACCAAACAGGACCTTAAAGAGATATTTTGGAACACTGGACTCAAGTTTTACTTGATAGGGGGAGACATTTAGACACCTCCAATAGTTTTGGTTTAGTCAGGCCATCTAGTTAGACCCTGGTGTAAAAATAAATACATTATATATATATATATATATATATATATGTGTTCCAAGATTCCCTTAATATATATGTAGAAAGGCCATTAGGCCTGAATTTGTGGGAGGAGTAAGTTCCCTACTTAAACTCCCAGCCCCTACTCACCTCTGCCATTCAAGTTGATTGCTAGCTGTCTATCTCCATAGCAACCAGCACTTCCGGTCCAAGCTTCCAGCCAAACAGCGCCAGTCTCTAGCAGTAGAGGTGTCCAGCTGAATCCTCAGTCCTCTGCAGCCCTGCCACCCGGCTTCTCCCCAATCGCGGTATCTGGCTTCCAGTCATGAGACCGGCACGCTCACGTAAGCTTCTGAGGGAAATAGCTTTCGGCTATTTCCCTCCGTTCGGGCCTAAGGGGTAAGCTCCCTTTTACTTATACATTACCTGTTCATGCATACTCATCCGTTCGTGCACTAAATTAGTTGAACGTTGGCTATACTTATGTTTCGTGGGTCCTTCATGCGGTTTAAACTGCCGACCCTTGTTCGTGTAAACTCTGGTGTAAATTTTGTCTACTGTTCGTTCATACGAACAAACTATGTACATGTATACTTACCTGTTTGTTCATTTAGCAGTTTGTGCAATTTTCTGTTCGTCCCTCGCATATTTACCCGTTCATGCACTACTGCTGTTCGTGCGAAATTAGTCGAATGCAGACGATACTTAAGCTTCAATGGGTTCCCTGTGCGGTCTAAACTGCCGACCCCTGTTCGTGAAATTATCAGCTTTCATTCGTACAAACTAAATGAACATATATATATTAAAACATTAAAACCAACAACATTGCCATCAAGTCTTATATACAAACAATACAGAAAGATGTACAAAGGATCATTAAAGTGCCCCCTCATTCCAGACACAATTTAACGATCAAAGAAAAAGAAGCTCTTAAAGATCTTCAACAAGACCCTACAATAGTTATCCGCCCGGCGGATAAAGGGGGCGCAATAGTCATTCAATCCTATCAGCAATACAGAAAAGAAATCATGAGGCAATTGCAGGATGAAAAAACTTACAAAAAACTTACATTTGATCCAGTTAAGTTTCAACAACGGATTACTGGCCTTATTGAAATAGGTCTTCAAGCAAATTACATTGACTCAAATATGGCTAAATTTCTTAGAGTTGAGTTTCCAATTCATCCAGTTCTATATACCATACCGAAAATTCACAAATCCCTACAAGAGCCTACGGGAAGACCAATAGTGTCGGCTAGAGGTGGACTTCTTGAGCCTGTAGCCAAATTTGTGGATTTCCATATACAAGGTTGTGTCAAAGAAATACCATCATGCCTCAGAGATACTCAAGATTTATTAGATCAAATAAAAGAGTTAAGTATTGCAACGGATGTAGAATTCATTTTTGCTACACTTGATGTGCAAAATCTATATACGGTCATACCAATAACAGAAGGCATTAATGCAGTACGGGAAATCCTTCTTAAAACAAAAACGTGCCAAGGACCTCCGATTGAATATCTTCTAGAATGGTTAACAGTTGCACTTACTTGCAATTACTTTAAATTTGAAACTTTGTTTTATATACAAACCTTTGGGACAGCGATGGGGGCGGCCATGGCACCTTCATATGCCAATATATTCATGGCCTGGTTTGAACAACAACATATTTTTTCTATGTTCCATACTAAAATACTGAAGTATTTTAGATTTGTGGACGATATTCTGTTACTCTGGAAAGGAACCAAAGAAGAACTTATTGGAATGGTTACCACCATCAATAATTTACATACTCCGATTAAACTCACTTCCACAATTGATGCAAATAAGATCCAGTTTTTGGATGTATTACTATTTAAAACTGACAATGGCATTGGCTATACTCTTTTCCGAAAAGAAACAGATCGAAATACACTGCTTTTAGCCACCAGTTTTCATCCGAAACATCTCATTGATTCGTTACCTATTTCCCAGTTCATACGTGTACTACGCTACAATAGTGACCCTGTCCAAATGAACTTACAGTTACAACAAATGCGACAGAGATTCTTAGCCAGAGGTTATTCGTCTCAAACATTAACCATAGCCGAGACTAAAGCAAAAGAAAAAATTCAGAAAACCTCTGATAGAATAAGTGATCAATCAACAGAACACATATTTCTTCCACTTACGTTTCATACTAATATTTCACAGATTAAGAACACTATATACAAACACTGGGATATACTAAAGGCAGATAAGTATTTATCACCAATTTTCGAAAAAACAACAATTATTAGTTACCGACGGAATAAGAGTTTGAGGGATATGCTGGTCCGTAACGATCCAGTACACTGTTACCAACAAGCTAAAGTAATCAAGAAAAAAGGTTACTATAGATGCACAGGATGTGTAACATGTAGCCATATGGTATCTGGCACATCCTTTGCCCATCCACAAACTGGACAACGTATTTCTATTCAGCATCATATCACTTGTACGACGGATCATGTCATTTACATGATCACATGCCCTTGTGGGCTATCATATGTAGGCAAGACAGACTTAACACTCCGGGACAGAATAAGAGGACATCGCTCAGGTATAACCACAGCTTTTCGGGATCAACATTCAGAAAAACCAGTTGCCAAACATTATTTGGCTTTACAACATCGATTGCCCACACTGAGATTTATTGCGATCGACCATGTCCCACCTCCGTACCGAGGTGGTAACAGATCTAAAATATTGCTACAGAGGGAAGCATATTGGATCCATCATTTGGACACAGCTTCCCCAAAGGGACTTAATGAACATGTTACGTACTCAATGTTTCTTTAAATCATGGTAGTTTGAATTTTTGTTGGGATGTAATATAATAGCATTATATTCTGATATGCATACAGTATCTAGAACTAGTATTCGAATTTGTATCTGATTTAGTTTATTGATTACTTTTCAAATTGGCTGTTTTCTCATAAATTTTTGGTTTAGTGAATAGTCCCCCCTTTTTTTAGGGCTTATAGTAATTTGTCCCAAAATAATTTAGTTGAATTTGATATAACATCTGCTGCTATGTAGGATGTCTCCAAATGTTTATAATTTTTTTGGGATCGTTAGATTTCTTTTACTAAAATGTATTTAGTGAATAGTCCCCCTTGTTTTTTGTTTTTTGTTTTTTTGTTAAGTAATATGTTTTAGAATATCTATGATGCATTTGTTATCTGTTAAGATGGATAGCTCTAGATGTATAGACTAGTGAGATTTAATATCTATGATTATCATTTGCCTTTAACAAGAGTGGGACGAGTTGCTTTCAACATTCTACTATATACACATTTGATGCCTAGATATCACTTGTTTTGTCACCTAGTTGGTTTGTCACGGATTTATGTTTTTCATAGATACACATTGTCACTTGCACATTTTTTTAGGTGTTTTGGGGTTCAGCAGGCATCTTTTCAATCGCCCAATGTATATTGAATGCTTTTAATTCTTCCATCTTGATTATTTCCATCACCACACTGGTTTCACTTTCTCTTATTCACACAGGTTTCACTTGTATAGTTTACCTGTTTCTATAGCAACCATTGAGCTTTCCGCCGTACGTAATGACGCTATGACGTCACGGGGGGGTCCTATCTCACTTCCGGGTACCGGTGCAGGGATTCACAACGAGAATGATTGGTAAGTGCACTTATACTTTATGTATATATTTACATGATTTTGTTTGTTACAGTAACCTTGAAAAAGACCCGCAGAGGTCGAAACGTCGGTTTTAGGTTTTGCACCTTGAATAAATAAAACTACATTTTTTTCACCAAGTCCTGCGAGTGCATCCTATACTTTCAATTTGGTTACATATGGAACGCAATATGGATGGCACCCAGGCAGGTATTCAATTGTATTTTTAAGGAGAGTGCCAAGCTACTATTTATTTATATATATATATATATATATATATATATATATATATATACACTTACCCGTTCAGTTACTTAGCTGCTTGTATTAAATCTGTCGAAATTAGTTAAAAAAATCCATTTATTACCGCAACCATTTACTACTACGTCTGTGGTTCTTGGTTTAATTATGTTTAAAATATAAGATCCTCAGATGTATGACACTTTATCTCAGAACTCGGTTATTTATTTCTAGGCCTTTTTTGAGTTAACCCTCTGTGTTTTAAGTTGTGTTAAATACTTAATAAATTCTTCTGACACCCAGCTACTTTGGTAGAGTTTTTTCAACTCCACACCAACCCCTAATATGTAGCACAGTCCTCTTGGGGAATTTCCAAAACCCTACATTTCATATTATTCTCTATATCTCTATAGCTTATGCAGACATTATTATCTTAGCTCTGTTACATTTCCTTGGTCTCCACAGATTGCCCGTTTGTCTTGTATTACTGCATAAAGTTGTCAAATCTAAGTTCTTGTATTTACAATCCAGGTATAGTATTTACTCACTTCAGTTTCAATCATGTCAAGGCCTCAGGCAGCCTTCACTCTAAACTTGTCACAAACGTACGGCCCCTCTACTCTTGTATCATTTGTATCCAGTTAACACGGTCCTCTGGGGGAATTTGTTAATTAATATATACTGTTATAACCACTTCTATTTTAATAATTGTACGATGGTTTTAATCCCTTGCTCCAACATTATTCTAGGCCTCCTCCAGTTTTCTCCGTACAAACCACTTATGCTCATCCAAGTACCTGTACAACAAATCAAGGTATAGTACTCTACTCATTACGGGGCTTTTACACTAGACCTGACGCAGTCTCTATTTATCACGATTATCACATGGTCCTACGTCCTTTTTGTGTTTAAATTCTCTACATTTTTACTTAGGCCTACGTTCATACTGCCATTAGGCAAGAACTTACTCAACCTACGTAACCTGGTACCCCGCTACATTACCAGGTATTTGCGTTCTTACTCGTTACTAGCACTTGCTACGCCTAAGGCCTCAAAGAGCCTCCCTCTATAGCATAAACTCTAAGACTAATCATTTAGATCCCTCACCTCAGGATCTCACTTTGCGCTCCTATAGCCACCCCTTACTACTAAGCATAAGCCCCTACATTACGCTAAAACACATCAACATCTGTCTTAACCCTTAGGCTTCTTCTACGATACCAGCAGTGGCCAAGCCACTCTACTTAAAAACTCTTGAAGTTTCAAGTTACCAGTTATAACCACTATCAAGGTTAGTATCCACTCATTACACCCATAATTGCCATTTAACCCATAGAAGGTGCGTGAACAGGCTTACAGGGTCTAGGCTCCGACCCTAGCTCACCCAAGTAAATCCCGGCCCCGCAAGGCCATCTCCCACCTCAACACCGAGGTACGGCTCCACACCCAAATCATAGTTAAATGCCTCGTTCACCCTTCTACAGGGCTGCAGTCAGGGCCTCACTTTTCATGGCCACACGTTTTTGAATCTCTTAAACAGTCATCGAGAGGCCAACATCTCGCCCTCCACGTCTATGGCAACAAACTTCCCTCGGCCAAATCATAGAGCCGCCACTCGGCACTGGCAGGGCCTCATCTGTCACTAGTTCACAGTTAAGTTTTTTGCTTCGGCACTAGCCTTACAGTCCAGTTCACCTAAGGAAACCCCCCACCCCCTCTCATAACCCCCTCTGTTCTCTCCTACACCCCTACTAAATCTAATTCACTAATTCATTTCTAGAATGTCTCAAGAACCAGCTCCCATCGACGAGTTGTCTGCCGAAGAGATTCAGTTCACTCCCTTAAGACCCGAGTCTCCAGGCGAACCTCTCACCCCCTCTACTCCTACGTCCTTGAGAGCATGGACTATTCCTAAAATTACAGCCGAACTTAGGCTCAAGGGCATCCCCTTTCTGGCTACGGCTAGAAAGGCTGAACTTCTGACCAATCAGGCCCCCGAGTCTAGCCAGACACTAGCTCTTAAGGACAGCCATCAGGCGCTTGCATGGCCACTCAGGACACCCTTGCAGCAACCCAGGCCAACCTGCAGACCCTGAATACCAGGTTATCTAAGGTGGAGAGTGCCATCGCCTCCCCAGGTAACCTCCCTGGCCTCTCAGCCCCCACCCCGGCAGTCTCTGCTACAACACCACACAGTTACATCACCTTTTGTGTCACCAGCTCACTCTGTCCCAGACTCCATTAGGAAAGAAATCCTAGACGGGAAGGATGTGTGTCTGGTGTCACTACTTATAGCCTCTCAAGATGTGCCAGAGAACCGGGCATATAACTACGGGGATATCTCAGTGGTCCTTAAAACCAGAGATCCTAGGCTTAATAAAAAATTATCCATTCTGCAGTTCGTAATAGCCACAACCAACTTTCATCTCAGACACTATCCATTACTTCTAAATTCCGAGCACAAGTAGAAAGGCCTAAATACTCCCAGCCCCTACTCACCTCTGCCTTTCAAGTTGATTGTCCCTACCCACCTTCACCCTTATAGCATTAGAATTCTCCTTGGTGGGCCCTCTTTTTTTTATATATATATATATACATACATACTAAAAGAGTTGTGGTAGGGACAAAAGTGTGAATAAAAACCCCTTCCACAACTCGTTTTTCCCCACCACAACTCTTTTAGTATGTACTTTACAAGTAGTGTTAAGCCTCCATAGCAAGCCAGTAACCAACCTAATGCAGATGAGTTGCATTAACAACGAAACAGCTGTCCATGAGTGGTTCACTGGCTTTGCTCCTCTTCCTGAGTTGCATTTTAAAGCTGCTGTATACAGCAGACAAATTCTCCAAGGAATCCATGTATAAAGTGGAATTGAGGCAAAAATGTGGTAAAGAATCCCTTGCAGTAGTAAAAGCACTGTTAAAGTGAGATTTCTGTGGGAAAAGCAAGTCTAATGGCTTTACTGGTGTGTGTATTTGTGTTTAGCAATGTGTAATATATATCATATAGTGTCCGCTATTAAGGTAATCTTGGAACATCTAGCCAAATGGCTCGACTCCTTATTTTAGGGACAAATTGAACAACTGGAAGCCTGCATTAAGGACACCCCAACAATGTTGGGCAAAATTAACAGCATTGAATTCCGAGAGAGAAAACCAATTTTAATCACTATGGATGTTAAAAGGTTATACACCATCATTCCACATGAAGGTGGCATAGAAGCCATGAGGCAGGTTCTTACAGCTTCAACAGTATACGAAGGGCCACCCATTGAATATATTCTGGAGATATTGGCGTTAACACTAGAATGGAATTATTTCCGGTTCGAAAACCAATGGTACCTCCAAGTCTCAGGTACATCGATGGGGCGGCAATGGCCCCCATGTATGCTAATGCATACATGTACCTATTTGATAAAAAGCATATCCTGATACCATATGGCCACCTAATACAAGGATACTATCGCTACATCGATGACCTGCTGATTGTATGGAATGGCACCTTAACTGGAGCATATACAATGGTAGAATAACTTAACAAGCTCCCAACACCTATTAGAATGACGGCTAACATCAACAGTGAGAAAGTACAGTACTTGGACGTGGAATTGTCCATCGGTATAGATAAAAGAGAGTACAGTCTCTATACGAAGGCTACAGACCGTAACACAATGTTACACGCACAGAGTGCTCACCCTATAGCACTGAAGACATCTCTTCCAAAAGCTCAATATCTTAGAGTTATCAGAAACAACTCAAAAGAAGATGTTCAAGGGAGACAACTGTTAGAAATGATGGGAAGGTTCTTTGAACGTGGGTACCAGCGCTCTACCCTTGATAAGGCTCTTGAGGAAGCCAGGACTCCTCGAGCACAGAGGAAGGCAGCGGCAACCCAAAGAATGATTTTCCCTACAACCTTTCATCAGTCAACCAAACAAATCTCTTCTGCTATTAGAAAGAACTGGAGGATATTGGCTGCAAATGACACCGTCCCCAAAGTTTTCCAAGAGCAACCCCTGATCTGCTTCAAGAGGAATATAAATTTAAAAGATCTTCTGGTTCACACAGATCCTATATTAAGCTACACGGAAAAAAATACAATTCTGAACCGTGGTAGTGTACGCTGTCTAGCTGTGTAATGTGTGGCCATATGACACCATCGAAAACATTCACACATCCACACACCAATAAAAAATATTCCATAAGAAGCACAATTACTTGCAAAACCACACATGTTGTATACAAGCTCACATGTCCATGTGGCCTTGTATACATTGGAAAAATGGAAACGGCACTGTGTGAGAGGATCAGAGGACATTGCTCCAGCATTCGGCTGGCATACAGGGATAGGACATCCGATAAACCAGTGGCCAAACATTTTCTTGAACAGAAACATCCATTAGCCTCCTTAAAGTTTGTAGCCATCGACCACGTACCTATATCAAGAAGAGCGGGAGATGGAGGCAAGACACTATTAAACAGAGACGTTCTGGATTTATGAGCTGGATACCGTATCCCCAAAAGGCTTAAATGAGACTATTTCCTTTCATTCCTTTTTATAAGTGTTACGGTACCCTCAGCATGAAATGTACAAACCGCCGTTTAGTGAATGCTCCCCGTTCGCAATAACCCATGCTGCATGCGTATCCAGTGTAATCATACGAACCGCAAGCAAGGGAACGCTGTAAACTCACGAACGGGATCCGTACGGTCACTTCACTCCACGAGCTCCAAGCTCACGAATCGCCAATATTAGCCGAACGCAGATATCTCCCAAGCGGCTAATAATCCCATCCAGCAGTCTCTAGTTGTCGGTAATAAATCCCCCCAATAACGAGACCAAGCTCTGCATTGTGGGTAAAACAAGAACTGGCTTTACTGTGGGCTACCTGCCCGTATTTATGCAGGTCTCCCACTTGGTGGACATTCCCCTAGGGGACCAAATGGGAGACTGTGACAACAGATAGACATATGGCAGTTCAGGACCCACAGACACAAAATATTCCCATCATGCAATAGTAATTCCTCCCCTCTGCCCTGGAGATAATTGAGAAGTAATTCAATTATCTCCAGGGCAGAGGCAAATTGCCATTTTAAATTCAACACATAAAAACACATAAAAATAGATAACTTTACATTTGTCGAATGCTACCCATTCGTATCACATATCCCCAGACAGCCTGGAGCTGAGTGCATATTATTGGCGAATAGCGCTCAGATCCCATACGCATAGTTCAATCACCATGGAGTCAAAGTCTATTACAGTTCTTCGGTATGCGATTGACTCCATGGGAAGGCTATCTGGGGTAAGTCCATTTGTGCCTTTAAACCTCCCGAATGGCCGGTGTTCGCACACTTCTGTCGATTGAGAAGAGAGGTCGACGGCTTCAGCGATGTTCGGTTGAAAAAGTGTCCGTTTTCAGTTCCATGAAATCAATGCCGAACACCGCTGGTCTTTCGCATGGTTTAAAATGGCCGCCGCCTCGTGGTCGACATACGAATGACAACCACCCTGTATTCGGTTTTAATTGAGAAGCGTCTGTGGTTAACCGCAACATTCTAATTGGGATCAATAGGTTAACCAGCAGCACACTTCTCTTCTGGGTGGCCGTCTGTTCGGCAGAAAAGTCAATTCACTTAAGCAAAGGCATACGAACAGGTAAATTCATGAAAAGGCAAAACAGTCGAATCCAGTAATCTTAGTCTATACAGATGGATCTGTCACAATAAGTATTCTTTGAGATTTACTATTTTCTCTGCATTGCATTCTATGTGTGCTTTAGATTTAAATTTGTTATAGTTATGTACAATGCTCCTCCTTGAAATATTTTAGGATTATTAATCCTTGTCATACGATACACTGCCCTAGAGATTAACATAGTATGTTTAATATGATGGTATAAGGATGCTAACCTTCATATATATTACTCAGTATAAGAGATATATAGCCTATTGGCCTCTATATATTTGATAGCATAACATTTCGTTGGTGGCAGCAGTATGTCCAGGATTTTTTAGTATATGCACTCTTTATGTGTTTGTTAGATGTATGTTTGTGTAGTGATATACATATTTTGTGGCATATCTTAATATTCTTTATGCATTTGGGCTGCTATATACAGCCATAGTTCGTTTCGGGCTAGAGACTGACTGTTAAACTTCAAGCATGTTGGCACTTTTTGTACTTTTTCCTTTGAACTTGATATTAATCACTATTAGCACTTCATCAGCACTATTAGAACATTTCACTTTTATAATTATGGTTGAGAAGAATATTGCCATTGATATCAATGGTGATTAAGCACAGATCTTCTATTTCTATATTGTCTCTTTAAATGTGCATCACTTCTATGACTAAAATAATATCGTTGGTGTTTTACCTCACTATCTTCATATCTCAACACTTATGTCATTGTTACATGTAACTCTTCTATTCTATTTGTCCGCTCGATCACAGCATTATGGATTTGATCCAGCAAACTACTTATTTATACGGCTTGGTTCCCTTTCTGTCTATTTTGTCTTCATGACGATATTATAGTTACACTCGTCGCCATGGAGACTATCTACACGTCATCATGTAGTGACGTCACCAAGGGGGCGGGGCATGCTCGCACTTGCCCACTGGGAACGGCAGAACGTCGGTCAGAGATTTTTTTCACCTGGGGGTAAGTCAATTTAACTGATATTGTTGTGTATATATGTAAGGAAAGTGTCTATCATGTTTGTGTTTGATCCTGATGAAAGTCCTCTATGCAGGACTGAAACGTTAATCGTCTTTTACATTTTTCTATTAATAAATTTGGGACTTTTAATCCGTGAGTGCTGCTTCATACTTTGGACAAATGGATAATACTAGCCATGGCATGCTAGCACCCGACTTCTAAAGGGACTTTTAAGTGTGAGTGCAGGAGTATTCTGTGTTTTTATATATATATATATATATATATATATATATATGTATGTATGTGTATATATATATATATATATATTCAGTTGATACTCGAAAAATTTGAATATTGTGCAAAAGTGCATTTATTTCAGTAATGCAACGTAAAAGGGGAAACTAATATATGAGATAGACGCATTACATGCAAAGTAAGATAGTTCAAGCCGTGATTTGTCAAAAGTGCGATGATTGTGACTTACAGTTCATGAAAACTCCCACTCTAATCAGCTAAGTAAGCCATAACACCTGCAAAGGGTTTCTGAGCCTTTAAGAAGGTGTGGAAGAAAAATGTGCACAAACAGCAGGGGTGACCGCAGCCTGGAGAGTATTGTCAGGAAAAAGCCATTCAAATGTGTTGGGGACTTTCACAAGGAGTGGAGTCAGTGCATCGAGAGACCACAGACGGATCCTGGACATGGGCTTCAGATGTCGTATTCCTCTTGTCAAGCCACTCCTGAACAACAAACAACGTCAGAAGCGTCTTACCTGGGCTAAAGAAAAACAGACCTTGTCTGTTGCTCAGTGGTCCAAAGTCCTCTTTTATGATGAGAGCAGCTTTTACATCCCATTTGGAAACCAAGGACCCAAAGTCTGGAGGAAGAATGGAACACACTGCAAGATGCTTGAAGTCCAGTGTGAAGTTTCCACAGTCTGTGTTGATTTGGGGAGCCATGTCATCTGCTGGTGTTGGTCCACTGTGCTTCATTAAGTCCAGGGTCAACGCAGCCGTCTACCAGGAGATTTTGGAGCACTTCATGCTTCCTTCCGCAGATGAGCTTTATGGGGATGCTGACTTAATTTTCCAGCAGGACTTGGCACCTGCCCACACTGCCAAAAGCACCAAAGCCTGGTTCAATGAACGTGGGATTTCTGTGCTTGATTGGCCAGCAAACTCTCCTGACCTGAACCCCATAGAGAATCTATTGGGCATTGCCAAGAGAAAGATGAGAGACATGAGACTGAACAATGCAGAAGAGCTGAAGGCTGCTATTGAAGCATCCATGTCTTCCATAACACCTCAGCAGTGCCACAGGTGGATAGCTTCCATGCCACACCGCATTGAGGCAGTAACTGCTGCAAAGAGGGCCCAAACCAAGTACTGAGTCCTTATGCATGCTTATACTTTTCAGAGTTCTGATATTGTTTTATGTACACTCCTTGTTTTATTGATTGCATGTAATATTCTAATTTACTGAGATTGTGGATTTGGGGTTTTCATGAGCTGTAAACCATAATCATCGCACTTATGACAAATCACAGCTTGAACTATCTTGCTTTGCATGTAATGTGTCTATCTCATATATTAGTTTCCCCCTTTACGTTGCATTACTGAAATAAATTAACTTTTGCATGATATTCAAATTTTTCGAGTTTCACCTGGATATATGATGTAAAATAACACATGAAATTCACAGCCTAAAGCATTTCGGAGCAAAGACACATAGAATTGAAAGTTGAGTTGTGACTATATGTCGTCTTTGCTCAGAAATACTTTAAACTTAAGAAAGGGAGGTTCTCCCGAAAGCTTCTTATTACAAAATTCTGGTAGTCCAAAAAAAGTATTACAAGATACGGATTTCATCTGCATCACTGGACTAATACAGCTACAATCTCTACTCTCTCTCTCGCTTTCCTGAAGAAGTAAGTTTTCAGAGAAAACGGCGGGGAAAGGTAAGCGCTCGTTACACTCTGCATGCAATCGGGTGAGAGGCCTCTCCAGCCTGCCAGGAACAGAGCACCCATGGCCGCCAGTCTGCAGCTCTGCAGTATCCTCCTCCCGGCCCCCACCCCTGCGTGGCAGGTCGGGGCCCTAAATAACAATAAGGGGGGACCTACTGTCCTCCCCCCCGGTGCGTAGTGTCGGGGCCCTAAATAACAATAAGGGGGGACCTACTGTCCTCCTTCCCAGCCCCCACCCCTAAATAAAAATTTAACCCCCCCAGGTGACTAGGGGTCCCCAAACCCCTAGTCACCCCCTTCCCTAAATAACAATAAGGTGGGGGGACCTACTATCCTCCTCCCCGGCCCCCACTCCTGTGCGGCGGGTGGGGGCCCTAAATAACAATAAGGGGGGGACCTGAGCGGTGAGTGGGGGCCATAAATAAAAATTGGGGGGGACCTACTGTCCTCCCCCCATGGATCCCACCCCTGCTCAGGGGTGGGGGCTGGGGGGGAGGACATTAGGTCCGCCCCCCACCGCTCAGGGGTAGAGGCCTGGGGGGAGGACAGTAGGTCCCCCCAACTTTTATTTATGGCCCCCATCCACCGCTCAGGGGTGGGGGCCGGGGGGAGGACAGTTCGTCCCCCCAATTTTTATTTAGGGCCCCCACCCACCGCTCAGGGGTGGGGGCCGGGAGTGAGGACAGTAGGTCCCCCCCTTATTGTTATTTAGGGCCCTCACCCGCCACGCAGGGGTGGGGGCCGGGGGGGAGGACAGTAGGTCCCCCCCCAATTTTTATTTATGGCCCCCACCAACCGCTCAACTTCCCCCCTTATTGTTATTTAGGGCTCCCACCCGCCGCGCAGGGGTGGGGGCCGGGGAGGAGGACAGTAGGTCCTCCCACCTTATTGTTATTTAGGGCCCCCACCCGCCGTGCAGGGGTGGGGGCCAGGGGAGAGCACAATAGGTTGTTTAAAAGCCCCCACTCACGTGTCACGGGTGAGGGCTCAGGAGGGGGGATTTTTTTATTTTTTTTTTAACAGTGAGCAGCCACAGGCAGTTGGCTTCTAAGGGCAAACGAGTCAAACGCTTGTTGATTGGCTGCCCTGCAGCCTTTCAAAACGCGTCATTAAATCGCCTAACACCGAACTCCAACCCGAACATACAGTGATATGTCCGTGTTTGGGTCCAGGGTCCAAAGAACGTAATGTTTGTTTACGAACCCGAACTTTACAGTCCGAGTTCGCTCAACTCTAGAATCAAACAATAAAGATATATTGGTATTTATTGTAACAATATTGATAAATTAATAAAAATAAGCACAACTCCTTTCAACCTCAGTAAGGTCTTCCTCAGGTAGAATATGCTGATAGCAGGCACAAGTACTGTTATATATACCCAATAAAACAAACATAATAAAACATAAATGTGTTAATTGGTAAAATTAACAAATCTAAATAAATCTAAACTAGACACCTATACATTAGCTATGTTGAACCCTGTAAGAGCATAGCAAAATGACTAAAAATATTTGGGATTCAGATAAAAATATTATACTAAAACGTATTTGCTGGATTTGCTACTTCATTCTTGATAGGGTAATAAAAACTAGGCAGTCTGTGCCTGGTGTCTGCCTTGATTTGCAAGACACAAAGTTCAAAAGAAAAATTCATGGTGAAAGGTTTCTTCAGCAGATAGAGGTTCCTAAAAACTTTTTTGTGGTAGATGCAGTCAGGCATGTGAAACGTTTGATGATGCAACAAGGTAGAATAATTGTAATCTGGTGTTCAACTATATATATTCTATGTATCCTGTAAACTCACATGTAGGGATAGAGAATATTTTTGGGAAACACTTTTTTTTTTTTTCAATCAAGGTAAAAAATGTTTAATTTGAGGAACGGCATTCATACAGGGTTATTTACTAAAGTGAGAGTTGAAAGTGAATTCAAGTTGAATTTTGAATTTAAGGTCAAGATAGCCAAAATGAAAGATTTTGCCCACACAGGCAAAGATACATTTTGACGCCCCTTCAACACTTTGTAATAATAATAATTTTGAGACTGAAGAAGTCATTAAAAGTTGCATTCTCAGTTTAATTTGGGGAAACCACTTGACACATTCATTGTGTTAAGCTATATTCATTGCTTTTGTTTGGATTGTTCATTGCAGCTGAAGGTCTATAAGTAGTAGTATCAGGTCATTAGACGACTTAAAACTACTAGGATTCATGAAGAAATCTCCTAAAGATTAAGCGACAAAGCAGATAAATTTAAAGAAATTTGCCATAATTTGTTTAAAGATTAAAGCTTAAGAGTGACAAAGAGTAGGAGGAACAGTATGCAGAAACGTGATTGTAATTGTAGGCTATTTCACTATTGAGTTCCTATGGATATATACATAGCTTAATAGAGGTAAGTTGGAAAAAACATTTCAGCAGAAATTTTAGCAATGAGTTGTCTCATCCCTCTCATCGATTTGTGTGTGTTTTGTTGTTGGTTAGTTTGGTTTTGATATGCTGTGTCTGATTGTGTTTTGAAAAATGTAAATGTTTATTAACTTAAAAAAAAATATATATATTTGCATGAAACTTGATTTTCAATGGGGTTGACTAGAATTAATTACAACTGTATATCCTATCCCTGGGGTCTAGTGTGGCTACTTTGATCCTCTTGAATTTATCCAGTGTTTAGAATGGCAGCATGTTTTTTTTCCAAAGCCAAAAAAGGATATGTGAGTAATCCACGAAAAGTTAGAAAATAAATAAATTTTATAATTAAAAAAAACATTTATACTAAAGAAAAAAGGCAAGTAACACAATCATACAGGTAATATGGATTACACCAAGGCATATATTAATGAAAAGTATAAATACATTTAAAAAAAGCATGATTTTTAAAAACAAAGAAAACATAAAAATGTTGCTTGTATAAAATTACAATTTCATCCATGGGCCACATTAAGCTTGCACTGGCCTGTCCTTTACCATGATGCCTAGGATTCAAATAAAGTAGATTTGATTGTAACTCTCTCCATTCTCCTTTTGGTCTGTGATGTTTCTGTAAAACATAAGCATTCAAAAGTGGTAATCTGTTTAGTGGCTACCTGCTCTATGTCTTTTTGTTTCGTATTTGTATGTAACTAAAGTAGTCTCGGGACCATAGTGGTGTCATACTATTTAAGTGGTCATAAGTGACTACTTTCTTATTGAGGTATACTGTGTCCCGAGCCGAGAGATGAAAGGGCATAGCAGTGGATTTGGTGAGGTTGAATTTATATCCGGACAGTGTTTCATATTGTTGCAAAAGTGTGGTTAGGCATGTCAGGGATTTCAGTGGGTACCTAAGGGTCAGCAGGACATTGTCTGTGTATGTAGAGACTTTCAATTGTTGGCCCATTATTCTCACCCTCTGTATGTACGGGTCTGAGCAGATGGCCGTTAGTAGTGGTTCTAGGGTATGCGCAAACAACAGGGGAGAAAGTGGACAACCTTGTCGTGTCCCATTACCTAAAGGGAAGGGAGTTCTGTTTGCGCCCGTAATGAGGGTCTGAGTCTGAAGGTTGGAGTATAGTGGCTTGATCACTGTCACAAATGGCTCTGGAATTCCCTGTGAGTGTGGTAGGTGAAATAAGAATGGCCTTCTCAGCATCTAGGGAAAGGGCCATAGAAGACTCTGTTATCCACCAAATATGGTCTGCTCCCTGGCGGGTATTTTCATACAGCTGGCTGCCGGGCATAAACCCTACCTGGTCAGGGTGTATGAGTTTGTTGAGTAATGGTGTTAACCGGGTTGACAGGATTTTTGAGATCTGAGTTGATTAGCGGGCCTGTAGCTTAGGGCTAGCACTTAGTCTTTGTCAGGTTTTGGGATGAGGACGATATTGGCAGTGGCCATATCTTCATTAGGGGTGTCCCCTTGCATTAAATAGTTGTATAGGGAAGTGAGGTGAGGGGATAGTTCTTCCCTGAATTTTTTGTAGTATGAGAGGTCATATCCATCAGGTCCAGGGGCTCAGTTCCCCTTAAGTGCTGCTATGGCTGCTGCCACTTCCTCTGAACTAAGGGCCTGCAGAGTCGTGGCCTCCATCCCTGTCACTTTCAGCAGTGGTAAGATAGCTAGGAATTCCTGTAACATTGTGGTGTATTCTGTGTTGTCAGCGGATAGATGTGGAGAGTGTGGTGTGGAGAGTGTGTCACTTTCAGCATTGGTAAGATAGCAAGGAATTCCTGTAACATTGTGGTGTATTCTGTGTTGTCAGCGGATAGGTGTGGAGAGTGTCCTATAGTAGTTTGTGAACACTTCATTTAAGGCGTATGTGGTAGTAGCTATATCGCCAGTGTCAGTGCATATTTTGGCACTTGATTTATGGTGCTGTCTAGGATGCAGGGCCCTGGCCAGCAAAGTGTCCATTTTGTTGGATTTCTCATAAAATAATCTTTTGGACCATAGCACCGAATGGGCTACCTCCCCGAGCAATATGTATTTGATGGAGTGTCGAATGGCTGTGAGTTCTGTAAGTTTGGTCGCTGTTGGGTTGGTTTTATGTTGCTGTTCGGCCTTTCCGAAGGGTGGATTGTAGGTCTTCTAGTAATCTAATCTTTGCCTGCTTTTTATGTGTGGCTGCCCCAATGAGGTGTCCTCGTATGACTGTCTTATGAGCCGCCCACGTCATGGTTGGGTGCACGTCAGGAGTGGTATTGTTGGTGAAATAGTCTAGTATGGCGGTTCTGGTAGAGTTTCTAATATTGTCATCGTTAAAAAGGCTAGTATTACGCTTCCAGGACCATGTGGTGGTAAAGTGAAATTTGCCTAGAGTGACATTGATGTCCGATTGATCTGAACATGTTATGCTTTCTATGTCAGAGTGTTGTGCTTTGGCCATTCCCATACTGTTCACTAAGATGTTATCTATTCGGGAGTATGTGTCGTGTGGGGCTGAATAAAATGTATTATCCTGTTTGTCAGGATGTTGAAGTCTCCAGACATCCATCAGGCCCGTGTGGGACATGAATGCGTGCATCATCTTGTCCTGACCTCCCCGTCCATGTGATCTTATCGTGCTTGGCCTGGAGCTTCTACCAGCTGCAGGACAGGGCACTGCATTGCACCCTGTTCCAAATTATTATGCAAATTATATTTAAGTGTCACAAAGATTAAATATTTTGTTTTTCAGTTTAACTCATGGATGTGTCTCAGGGCTCTTTTGATCACTGAAAACAATCTCGGACACCTGTGATAATTAGATTGCCAGGTGAGCTCAATTTAAGGAAAAACTACTAAAGGAGGGTGTTCCACATTATTAAGCAGAGCACCATTTTCATGCAATATGGGGAAGAAAAAGGATCTCTCTGCTGCCAAAAAGAGTGAAATAGTTCAATGCCCTGGACGAGGTATGAAAACATTAGATTTTTCACGAAAACTTAAGCGTGAGCATCGCACTATTAAGAGATTTGTGGCTGATTCAGAGCACAGACGGGTTTGTGCAGATAAAGGCATATTGAGGAAGATTTCTGCCAGATCCATGCATCAGATCAAGACAGCAGCTACTAAAATACCATTGCATAGCAGCAAACAGATATTTGAAGCTGCTGGTGCTTCTGGAGTCCCACGGACATCAAGGTGTAAAGTCCTCCAGAGTCTTGCAACTGTGCATAAACCTTCTATTCAGCCACCACTAACCAATGCTCACAAGCAGAAATGGCTGTATTGGGCACAAAAATACATGAATACTAATTTTCAAACAGTCCTGTTCACTGAGTGCCATGCAACCCTAGATGGTCCAGATGGATGGAGTAGTGGATGTTTGGTGGACAGCTGCTCTGTTCCAACAAGGCTGCGATGTCAGCAAGGCGGTGGTGGAGTCATGTTTTGGGCCGGAATCATGGGAAGAGAGCTGGTCGGCCCCTTTACCTCTGCAAAATATGTGGAGTTTCTGACTGACCACTTTCTTCCCTGGTACAGAAGGAAGAACTATGCTTTCCGTAATAAAATTATCTTCATGCATGACAATACACCATCTCATGCTGCAAAGAATACCTATGCATCAATGGCTGCTATGGGGATAAAAAGAGAGAAAGCCATGGTGTAGCTTTCATCCTTCCCTGACCTCAATCCTATTGAGAACCTTTGGAGCATCCTCAACCAAAAGATTTGAGGGTGGGAGGCAGTTTACATCCAAACAGCAGCTCTGGGAGGCTATTCTGAAATCTTGCAAATTCAAGCAGAAACTGTCCAAAAATTCACAAGTTCAATGGATGCAAGACTTGTGAAGCTGCTATCAAATAAAGAGTCCTATGTTAAAATGTAACGTGACTGGTTAAAATGTTTAAAAAGTTAAAATGTTGTTATAAGTTTGATTGAAATTGCTTTTGATTTCAGTAAATATGCAAACACAACAAATGACAATTTTCAGTTCTTTACAACCTAAAAAGTGTTTTGAAACTTACTGTGTGTAATAATTGGAACAGTGCATTGTAAGATTTTTATGTTTAATCATTAGGAGGTTTGCTCAATAATATTTGAATTGTACTCTTAATAGTTGATAACATGATAATTATGCTGACTGTTATTTACATCAATTATTTATGTAAATGAGAAAAATATAATTTGCATAATAATTTGGAACAGGGTGTAAAGTTTCCCCCCACCACTAGCAGTCCACCTCCTGCATTGGAGATGTTTTCTAGAGTGGACCAGTATGAGGCGCCCAGTTCGTTAGGGGCATAAACATTAACCCCTTAAGGACACAACTTCTGGAATAAAAGGGAATCATGACGGAATATTCCCGTCATGTGTCCTTAAGGGGTTAAGCAAGTGGATTTTTGTGTTGCATAGGGTACCTGCCAGGTATAGATAACTTCTTGCTGCATCAGATTGTGTAGTCGTAATTTGAATGGGGCATTTCTTATTAATTAGAATTGCCACTCCTGTCTGTTTACGCAGTGTCCTAGCCTCATAGAATTCTGTATAGAGTGTGTCTGTCAACTTCACGGGTGCCATCCTGGGGAGATGAGTTTCCTGGAGGAGTGCTATGTCTACTTTTTTGGCCATGAGATCCCTTAGTAGTAATTTGTGTTTGTTTGGAGTATTTAGTCCCTTAACGTTAAGGGATAGAATTTTCTGAGTCACGGGACTGTAGTGTGAGATACGTGTTGGCAGTTAGATCCCTCGGTGTGGGAGTATGTCTGGACCGGGCCAGTGTGGTCCATCAATGCAGTATTTGGAAGGAAAGTTCAGAGAGTCTGAGAAAACATAAGAAGAATAATAACATATGCCAAAAAACATAACAAGCATACATGAACATCTGATCCAGCATTATAGTGCAGCATTTGTATGAACAAGCTTGTACATTTACTTGTCTTCCCTCCACCCTCCCCACTTGGACAGGCCCTCTTGCGTAATTTAGTTCTCACAGGTGGGTGGACACTGTCTGGTACCTCAGAGTCTTTTCAGGCATTCTCAACAGTATGCCAGTCTCTGGGTAGGGTAGGCAGGGCAGGGTAAACCGAACCCTGTAGTGCAAAGTTCACTGGTAGGGCAATCTGCAGGTCTTGGAAGAAGCTCTCTGGTGCAGCTCCCAATAGTAGGGTGTAGATTTTTCCAGCTTTAAATGCGACTACTTTAAAGGGATGTCCCCATGTGAAGCGGATGTTGTGGCTTCTAAGCAAGTCGGCCACCGGCCTCCAAACTCGTCTCCTCTGTAAGGTGGCGAGGGATAGATCTTAGTAGAGGGATAGTGTTACACCTTCATAAGTGAAGTCACAGTCCCTACCATATCGCAGTGCGGCCACTTTTGTGGTAAAATAATGGAACCTAATAATAATGTCCCAGGGCAACTTGTTGTCCGCCTTGTGAGCCCGCAGAGCCCTGTGTGCCCGATCGATAGTACACTGTTCAGTAGGGATGTCTGGGACAATGTTTTTGAAGTAGTATTCCAGTTTCAGTTGACCTTCGTTGGGGTCTTCTGGCAGGCCGCGGATCCATAAGTTATTTCTCTGAGACCGGTTGGATAGGTCTTTTATCTCCAGCTCTAATTAAACTACTTGTTTCTCGAGCTTCGTGGAGTGGGTCACCACGGCATTGTGTGCTTGCGCCATGGTCTCTACTCGGGTCTCCAGGGTTGCAGTGTGCGTGCCCAGGGCCTGGATTTCTGCTTTCCCCTCTCTGGAACTCCACACAATCTCCCCAGCCAGGTAGGTTTTCACCTCTGCCAATTTGTGTAGTATTTGGGAGGCCTCGCTGAGCTGAGAGTCCGGCTGTTCGCTCCTCTGTGTGTTGGTTAGTGAAAGCGAGCCACGTGAGCCGGATCGGCGACCATCTTGTTGGGCCTGTAGTGTGTTTGAGGCCATGAGAAGGTCTACCACTGTTTATGTGCTGTACAGTTTTTTTTTTCCTTTTCAGTTTTGCAGGAGGTATGTTTATCTGAGCACTGTGAGGTGCAATGCTGATTACTTGTGCAGGATTGCAGGTGGATTCGTGGGAGCCTTTACTCTAAGCAGCCACTCAGGTCGGCAGCCAGTGTCTGCCTTGTTTTAATGTATTTAGCACTGAGCAGTGTTTGTGTGTTTGAATGTAAGCATGTTTTTGTATGAAGTATATGTGAGTGAATGTAGGGGTGTGTTTGCATGTAGTGTTGGCATTTGAATGCAAACGTGCATTTTTGTGTAGTGTGTTTCTAAGGAAACTGACATTACATGTTTCTCATACGCACACCAGGTATACTCTAGAATTGACTTAATAATTTCAGACCCAGAGATCTCAAAAAATGTAATACATTTTTTTTATTAAGAATATGGCATGGTCAGACCATAACGCAGTAATAATGCTTATCAAGGATGATATGAATAGCAACAGGTCTAATTGGAGATTAAATGAGCATCTCCTAAATAACACTTTATATTTAAACCAAATTAAAACAATGACAGACTTTTTTTTTTGAGGAAAATTGTAAGGACAATGTGCCCCTACCACTTATATGGTGCGCCTATAAGTGTACAATACGGGGACAGTTTATTAAATTGGAATCTCAGGAGAAGCAGAAGAGCTCCAAAAACTTAGCGCAATTATATGTAGAACTAGATGAGTTGGAATTTGTTAATAAAAATAAACCAAGTATAGAACTTAGCCATAATTCATATACTGATGGCTGCAAGGTATTGGAAGTTGACTTTGGTTCCAACATGGCCGATAGTTAAGGAACAATTGAAATTTCAATTAAAGATGGAAAACGGCCTGGTCAGAGGCCAACTGGATTGTTATCATTCATGGCTCTCCAAGATTGGGGAAAGTTAAACTCCTTCCTTGCCGTTAGAAGCTCGTCAATATGAGCTAGTTTTAACTGACTATAGGATTATATATAATAAAACAGATATAATGAATTCCTCCAGAGCTCCAGCTAGAATTTGGTAGCTTTTATTTTCTTTTTTCCTATCTATAATATGACCAAAGGTTTGTTGTGATATGTTTTTGTTTTTTGACGTGTTCTAGGTGAGTCTATGGTTAACGACAGGACTGATACTTGGCGATTATTATATAGATACTTTGTACAGATGTGTTATATAATTCCTGATGGCTAAAGAACAAAAAGAGCGTGTGAAACTTTCTTGTTAAGCAAATTTAGAGCACTGCTTTATGTTATTGTATGTAATGTATGTATTGTGAGAAAAAAACTTTTTTCAAATAAAGATAATAAATATGAATGCAGTGTGTGTATGCAGTGTATTTGTGTAGTGTATGCAGTGTGTATGCTTTGTGTGTAGTACATGCAGTGTGTGCGTGTATAGTGTGTTTGCAGTGTGAGTGTATAGTGTGAATGCAGTTTGTGTGTGTAGTGTGTATGCAGTGTGTGTGTGCGTATGCAGTTTTTTATGTGTGTGATGAAGTGCCCTTCGCCACTTGGTCTTGGAGAGGCCTGCTGGCCCTGGGGTGTATGGCCCTTTAAAAACATTATTTGGGCATATTGGATTGTAACACACTTTTTCTGCCCCTTTAATTCCATGAGAAAATGTGCCTCTTCCCCTCCCCCTTTTTCCTGTCTATTGTTTCTCCAGCAGGGCGTTGTCCCAGGGACACTGCCAAACCAGTTTAAACTGGCTGCTTTGTCCCTCCTCAATCTTTCATCAGCCCTTGGCGATTTTATTCTGTTTGTGGGATCTGAGCACTGTTCGGATTATATTCTGTTTCGTATAATAGGAATTATGTATTTTTATGTATTTTTACTGTTGTTGTAAATGAAGATATTCCCTGTACCTGGAGATAATTAAGTTACCACACCCACTTAAGCCAATTATTTCCAGGATAGATGAGAAGATAGACCGGTTGCACAGCCTAAATCTGTGGAACTGTTTTGGGCAGGAAAGCCATGCATGCAGTCTGTCAAATAAGACTTTCACCCATCTTTTGAACCACTGGACCAAATTGTATGATTTTTGGATATGTTTGTATACTGAGTATGCTGATTCAGAATATGTAACTTTTATGGCATGTATGGTTTGGAAGTAATGAATATTGTGTACAACTGTATATTTTCTGCCTGTGATAATTAAGTTAGCTCATTGTGTTTAGTAATTACATCACAGGCAGAGGGGAGGATTTTGCTGTAATGAATGGGAGTGTGTCTGTTTATGATTGGTAATTCCACAAGGTCCATGTGGGTGGTAACTCTGTGGAGAAATGTGTATAAAAGAAGCAATAAAGCCTCAGTGCATGCAGTTCCTGCTTAACCCTTAATCTAGAGTCTTGTCTCTTATTGGGGGAATTGCTATATCACTACAAGGGATTGCTATGCTCTGCATACTCCATTGGATAATCACTACCAAGCTCTTTTAAGAGCTTGTTCCTGCTTCGCTCTCTTGGAGGAGAGGTTCACCCACTGGAAGCTGGAGCCCGGTCTTGTGTCCAGAGTGGGTGGAGGATGGCGAAACCCCAACCAAGCTATGGCAGTTTGTGGGGTTGGTGGTGGTTGTGGTGTCAAGTGCGGTGCTGATGGTCCTTGGCAGGCACTAGGAGCATCTTTTGGCAGAGGCACCCAGTCGGGGTGGCAGGCGTTCCGTCACAATGTGTATAACGAGTGAATAATGAGCAGTGTATATTGTGTGTCGCCGCCCTCCCTTCCTGACTCTTACCTGTGTCCAGGGAGGGGACACACACACTACATTCCCTGGTGGTCCGGTGGCACAGCATGGTTGCCCAGTGAAGAGGGGCCCAGAAGTCTCCACATCCAACAGCAGCATGTCTTCTGTTCTCGCAATCCGCAAGAGCATTGCCGCAGGTTGCCATATCAACGCGCGGCAACGCTCTTGCGGATCACGAGAACAGAGGACATGATGCTGCTGGATGTGGAGACTCCTGCAAGTGGCATGACCGGCCCCATCTATTGATGTTTGTAATGTGTGTGGCTGCACTTTATGCTTCTTTATTATATTTATTTAATTAATACCTTAAACTCTTACATATCTGTTTACCCATACACTTTTGCATCAGACTTTTCACTACTGTGCTTGTTTTTGTAAAACTGAATTTCATTTTCTGAATTTACAGATCAATTTAGCATTCCCTGATTGCATTCAATTATTAGAACATTTTGCTGACTGGGAGAACTATGAGGTTCTATGCTTTTTACAAATGCTAAGAAAATGACTTATATTCTGTGCTTTTAACTTCATTGCAACTGACTACATGTTTGCATCTATTTTAAAACATATAAACATATGCAATTATTTTGAGCCAAAATTTATTTTGTACACAAGGCATGTATAATCTTTAGCTAGATTCTCTATTATGAGTTCTGCCTGTAGATAGACATTATTTAATATCATTCTGTGCACTATCTAGGCAGATGGTAAAACCATACCATAAAAAAAAATATTTTCTATATTGTGACTGTTGGGCCAAATATTCACAAATGGATGAACTGCACAAATTATTGACGCTACAAAGAACACATTTGTCTTATAAACCCAATTTACATTTAACATTTTATTTTGTTGCTTCTTTTATTGTCTACAATAAACAGAATACATATTAAATGTGCAATATAAAGGCAAAATAATCTGAGTTCATGGTGAATAGTTTAAGACAAGGTGGTTGTAATATTTACATAACACAAGAATACATAATACATTAAATATACATTTTCATATTTTAAAGGTCTACGTTTTAAGGCAAGTTTTACAGTATAACATTGCTGCTGACATTCTTGACTTTCAAATCAATATATGTGATTTCATTTTTTTTGTTTAATAATTTTTTTTTTGTTACATTGTATTTCATGGTAGGAATAAGACTGGAGCTCCAGTTGTCATCTCCCATTTATTTATCTGTTAATCTCATTACTGCCTATGTGTACAATTTGCAAACAAAATAATCTCAAAACTTTAAAGGGTTACTCGAGACATCATGCCAATTCTTCCTTTAGAAGTGGACAGGTGATATGAATCTGCTTGAATGCTGCACCTACAGAGCAATCTGCAGTTTTGTGTCAGGGGCTAGTTGCACCATAAACACAGTGACTCTGTGACAGAACAGCATGCAAGGTGTTTTGGTGACAGGCATAATTAGCTTCAGCAGGTGATATTCGAAAAATTTGAATGTTGTGCAAAAGTTCATTTATTTCAGTAATGCAACGTAAAAGGGGAAACTAATATATGAGATAGACGCATTACATGCAAAGGAAGATGTGCGATGATTATGGTTTACAGCTCATGAAAACCCCAAATCCACAATCTCAGTAAATTAGAATATTACATGCAATCAATAAAACAAGGAGTGTACATAAAACAATATCAGAACTCTGAAAAGTATAAGCATGCATAAGGACTCAGTACTTGGTTTGGGCCCTCTTTGCAGCAGTTACTGCCTCAATGCGGTGTGGCATGGAAGCTATCCACCTGTGGCACTGCTGAGGTGTTATGGAAGACATGGATGCTTCAATAGCAGCCTTCAGCTCTTCTGCATTGTTCAGTCTCATGTCTCTCATCTTTCTCTTGGCAATGCCCAATAGATTCTCTATGGGGTTCAGGTCAGGAGAGTTTGCTGGCCAATCAAGCACAGAAATCCCACGTTCATTGAACCAGGCTTTGGTGCTTTTGGCAGTGTGGGCAGGTGCCAAGTCCTGCTGGAAAATGAAGTCAGCATCCCCATAAAGCTTGTCTGCGGAAGGAAGCATGAAGTGCTCCAAAATCTCCTGGTAGACGGCTGCGTTGACCCTGGACTTAATGAAGCACAGTGGACCAACACCAGCAGATGACATGGCTCCCCAAATCAACACAGACTGTGGAAACTTCACACTGGACTTCAAGCATCTTGCAGTGTGTTCCATTCTTCCTCCAGACTTTGGGTCCTTGGTTTCCAAATGGGATGTAAAAGTTGCTCTCATCAGAAAAGAGGACTTTGGACCACTGAGCAACAGGCAAGGTCTGTTTTTCTTTAGCCCAGGTAAGACGCTTCTGATGTTGTTTGTTGTTCAGGAGTGGCTTGACAAGAAGAATACGACATCTGAAGCCCATGTCCAGAATCCATCTGTGTGTGGTGGCTCTTGATGCACTGACTCCAGCCTCAGTCCACTCCTTGTGAAAGTCCCCAACACTTTTGAATGGTCTTTTCCTAACAATCCTCTCCAGGCGGCGGTCATCCCTGCTGCTTGTGCACTTTTTTCTTCCACACTTTTCCCTTCCACATAAATTTCTATTAATGTGCTTTGATACAGCACTTTGGGAACATCCAACTTCCTTCACAATTACCTTTTGAGGCTTTCCCTCTTTATGGAGGGTGTCAATGATGGTTTTCTGCACAACTGTCAGGTCAGAAGTCTTCCCCATAATTATGATTCCTACTGATCCAGACTGAGGGACCATTTAAAGGCTCAGAAACCCTTTGCAGGTGTTATGGCTTACTTAGCTGATTAGAATGGGACACTGTGAGCCTAGACTATTGCACCTTTTCACCGCTTGAACTATCTTGCTTTGCATGTAATGCATCTATCTCATATATTAATTTCCACTTTTACGTTACATTACTGAAATAAATGAACTTTTGCACGATATTCTAATTTATTCGAGTATCACCTGTACCTTTGCAGGTAGTACTGGGAGCTCTTTGCTTATCTCCACCCCTGGCTCACAGTACACATGTGCTCTGAATCAGGGAAAATAACCCACTGAAAGACTTCTCATAGAAAAGCATTTGATTGGACTATGAATGGCTTGGTGTAATGTGAGAAGTTGTGTTAAAATGTGCCAGGCGGACCTGAATTTAAGGTTAAGATTACATTTAAAGAGTATTTAATTGTTTTCTTTAACTAAGCATGGTACTTGGTTAATATTGCCCATTGTTCCCTTATGAACAAGTCTATTCATTACTCATTCTTACATAAAATAGCATTCATTTTGAAAAAAGAAGCTTACAAATGCTTAGAAAATGTTTATCTTGATTGTAATTTATATATACAAAAATATCTCTTTTTTATATTTTCAATGGCTTTTTTTTTTTTAAATCCATACATGTGTAGAAAGGATGTGTGATTGACTACCAGGTGAGTTGTAGTTAGGTATGCAGAAATAATTTACTTCCTAAACAGCAGAAAATTGAACAGTGAGACTGCAGGCGCTGAAATGTTCCAGTTGCTTGATAGACATGTGCAATTTGTTTATTTCAGAATCAAATTTTGTCTGAATTCAGAAATTTTGAAACATCCACACTTTCAAAATTTGAAACACACTGAAATTAATTATTTTGGACCCATTAATTTTCATAAGGAGAGCTTTTATAAATTTTTGTCTTTTAGCTGTTTAGTCGATAGATCCCATTTTTTTTTTCCTTATGTGAGATTGTGTTACATAAGAATAACAAATTTAGCACTGTTTTATGCACTTTTTGACACTTTGCTGTACACTACATATGCCAGTGATGGCGAACTGGTGGCACGCCGAGCCCTCTCTGTGGGCATGCGGCCATAGGTCGTCGGTGGAGGGGGCTGCTGATGACGGTCAGCAACAATGCAGAGTACGCACCTGCCTTCCCAAAATGGCAGGTGCCTACTCTGCTTTTGAGTCGGGAGGACCTTGAGGCAGGGGGAGTGATCTGGGAATCAGCTCTCTTGTCCTCCCGCGAGCAATTTGTGTGGAGCGTTGCCGCGTGTTACCATGGTAACGCTCAACACAGCATTGCACTGGAGAACAGGAGAACTGCAGCCAGGCACATACTTACCACCATCAGACCACCAGGGCTGGCTGCGTCCCCCCTCCTTCACCAAAGGTAAGATGAAGGGAGGGGGAGATAAAGATTCTTTAATCTTTTTTTTAATGTATCTTTACCACCTCCCCACACACAGCACACCTACCACCCCCAGAGCACTCCTCCCAACACACACTGCACTTCTATCACCCCACACACACAGCACCAACCTACACACACAGCACCCCTTCCACCCCCCCACAGAGCACACACACGGCACCCCTACCCCACACACACAGCACTCCTCCCCCACACAGCATACCCCACACACACAGCAACCCCACACACACACACCGCACTTCTCCCCCCACACACACAGCACCCCCTCCCACACACACAGCATCCCTCACACACGCACAGTCTTTATGTATTCAGCAGTCTGTATGTATTCAACAGTCTGTGTGTGTGTGTGTGTGTGTATTCAGCAGACTGTGTGTATTCAGCAGTATGTGTGTGTGTTTGTGTGTATGTATTCAGCAGACTGTGTGTATGTATTCAGCCGTCTGTGTGTACTCAGCAGTCTGTCTGTGTGTACTCGGCATTCTGTATGTGTGTGTGTGTATTCAGCAGTCTGTCTGTATGTGTATTCAGCAGTGTGTGTATTCAGCAGTGTATGTATTCAGCAGTCTGTGTGTGTGTATTCATCAGTGTGTGTATTCAGCAGTTTGCATGTATTCAGCAGCCTGTGTGTGTATTCAGCAGTCTGTGTGTGTATTTGTGTGTATGTGTATTCAGCGGACTGTGTGTATGTATTCAGTGCACTGTGCATGTATTCAGAAGACTGTGTGTATGTATTTAGCTGTCTGTGTGTGTGTGTGTCAATGTGTGTGTGTATTCAGCAGCCTGTGTGTATGTATTGCATTTGTTGGAGATACTAATAAATATAAGCTTAATTGTATCTATTTATATCATTATTTAAAATTCCTATCATTGGACTCTCTGTTATTGTGTTCTTTTAAAACAAAAGATGTTAATTAGTTCGGACAACTGTACGAGTTGTTTTTTCTAAACTTAAACCTCAGTTTTCAGGATTAATTGCCACGTTGGCACTTTGAAGAAATAAAAGTTAAGATTTATTGAGGTTTGGGCACTCGGGCTCAAAAAGGTTTGCCATCACTGACATATGCACTTTGGTACTTTATAGTTGATAACTGTTTTATTTATAATAAATTATACACATACATATTTGCTAAAAAAAGATTTGTCTTAAAGACATAGCGCACCTTAATTTTATATTATTGTTATACTTACTAAGTTCAGAATCACCAAATATTTTACGAATTTGATTATTTATATTTTGGTGGATATTAAAGTTAATTAAAATTAATTGAGAGCAAAGTTTGAGGATTAAGGGTATCCTAATAGGCATCTCAAGAGGGCTTACCAAAGAACTCTCCTAATGGACAGTCAAGTATTTCTGATGGACCAAATACCCACCATTAGAGTTGACTGAACCCGAACTGAAAATTTTGGGTTCGTACCGAACATTAGGGTTTTTGGACCCCGGACCCAAAAACGGACATATCACTGTATGTTCGGGTTGGAGTTCGGTGTTCGGCAATTTAATGGCGTGTTTTGACTCGTGTGCCCTTAGAAGCCATCACAGCCATGCCTACTAATGGCATGGCTGTGATTGGCCAGTGTAGCATGTGACCCAGCCTCTATATATAAGCTGGAGTCACGTAGTGCCGCACGCACATGCAGTCTTATTAGTGTAGGGAGAGGATGCTGCCACTGATAGGGACAGCTTAGGAAAGAATTCTGCAAAATAGTACATTAGTGGGGTGGGTTGCACTTCATATCTGAGAGTCAAATAGAATCGTCAAATACTGCTGTCACATTGCAGTTTTAAAACTTAACATTTTTTGGGTGCTAAAAAGTACATTAGTGGCCTGTTCTTCATATCTGAGAGTCAAATAGAAGCATCAAATAGTGCGCTTACTGCGCAGTGGTAGACATTCTTATTTTCTGGGTGCTAATCTGCTAAATAGTACATTTGCAGACTGCACTTCATATCTGAGAGTCAAATAGAGGCGTCTAATAGTGTGCTTACAGCGCTGTGGTAAACACTTACCGTATTTTTCGCTCCATAAGACGCACTTTTTTTCCCCTCAAAAGTGAGGGGAAATGTCTGTGCGTCTTATGTAGCGAATGTGAAGATTTACTTACCTGTCTTGGAGCGTGGGCCGGCTTCACAGCGCGCTCCGCCGTCCAGGAACTTCTATTTCAGGTTCCGGTTTCCGGCGGGACTGAAAGGAAGTGCACACTCAGTGTGCACACTTCCTTTCAGTCCCGCCGGAAACCGGAACCTGAAATAGAAGTTCCTGGACCGCGGAGCGCGCTGTGAAGCCGGCCCACGCTCCAAGACAGGTAAGTAATTATGGGACAAGGGGAGGGGGAGACACTATGGGACAAGGGGAGGGGAGGAGACACTATGGGACAAGGGGAGGGGGACACTATGGGAGAAAGGGAGGGGAGGAGACACTATGGGACAAGGGGAGGGGAGGAGACACTATGGGACAAGGGGAGGGGGGGGACACTATGGGACAAGGGGAGGGGGACACTATGGGAGAAAGGGAGGGGAGACACTATGGGAGAAAGGGAGGGGGAGACACTATGGGAGAAGGGGAGGGGGGACACTATGGGAGAAAGGGAGGGGAGACACTATGGGACAAGGGGAGGGGGGGACACTATGGGACAAGGGGAGGGGGGACACTATGGGACAAGGGGAGGGGGAGACACTATGGGACAAGGGCAGGGGGGGACACTATGGGAGGGAAAGTGCACTATGGGACAATGGGAGGGGGGGACACTATGGGATCAGAACACTAATGGACAAGGGTAGGAGGGGTTAAAGAACACTATGGGACAGGGAGGAGGGGTTAACAATCACTATGGGACAGAGGAAAGGGGGGTTAAAGATCATTATGGGACAGGGGAGAAAAAAAAATATTCTGAACAAACTGTCCCATAGTAAGAAACACTATGGAACAGTTTGTTCAGAATATTTTTTTTTTCTGTGTTTCCTCCTCTAAAAACTAGGTGCGTCTTCTGGTGAGGTGCGTCTTATGGAGCGAAAAATACGGTATTTTCTGTGTGCTAATCTGCTAAATAGTACATTTTGTGGCCTGCTTTTCATATTTGAGAGTCAAATAAAAGCATCAAATACTGTGGTTACAGCGCAATTCTAAACATTCTAATTGTTTTGGTGCTAAACTATTAAATAGTACATTTTGTGGCCTGTTCTTCATATCTGAGAGTCAAATAGAAGCATCAAATAGTGCGCTTACTGCGCTGTGGTAAACACTTATTTTCTGGGTGCTAATCTGCTAAATAGTACATTTTGGGGCATGCACTTGATATCTGAGAGTCAAATAGAAGCGTCTAATAGTGTGCTTACAGCGCTGTGGTAAACATTCTTATTTTCAGGGTGCTAATCTGCTAAATAGTACATTTTGTGGTCTGCTCTTCATATCTGAGAGTCAAATAAAAGCGTCAAATACTGCAGTTACACCGCAATTGTAAACATTCTAATTGTTTTGGTGCTAAACTACTAAATAGTACATTTTGTGGCCTGTTCTTCATATCTGAGAGTACATTTTGGGGCATGCACTTCATATCTGAGAGCCAAATAGAAGCATCTAATAGTGTGCTTACAGCGCACTTGTAAAAATTCTATTTTTTTCTGTGCTAAATAGTACATTTGCGGCCTGCAGTGCATTTCTTGCAGTCCAATAAACAAAACAAAAAAAAATTTGTTGACTGTTGGCAGTTACATTGTCGCCTGACATAAAACAGCTGTTAGTTTGGTGGGTAAACGCAAAGAATGAGGAGAGCGTCAAATAAGGGACGTGGCCCTGGTCGTGGTGCTTCTGGTGTTGGTGGAAATCCCTGTTGCAAGGAGAGGACTTGGTCGATCTGTGCCAGCTACACGCACAAGTGAAACACCTTCCTCATGTGCCAGTATGCGACAGAACCTTCAGCGTTATTTGGTAGGCCCGAATATCACTCTACGAATGGTGAGGCCAGAACAAGTACAGGTGATAGTAGATTGGATGGCTGACAGTGCCTCCAGTTCCTGCACATTGTCTCCCACACGGTGCCCTGCTGAAAGCTCACAGTTGGCACCTGCAACCCATGGCCATCTCTCTATCACCTCACCCCCTTGCAAATCACCCAAGCAATCTGAGCCACAAGTCATGCAGCAGTCTCTTATGCTTTTTGATGACTCTGCTGGTGGGGTTTCCATAGGCCATCCACCTAGCCCTGCCCCATAAGTGTAAGGGATTGAGTGCACTGATGCACAACCACTTATGTATGAGGATGTGGACATGCAAAGACCACCGCAGCACGTCTCTGATGATGATGAAAGACAGGTGCCACCTGCTGTGGCTTTCGGCAGTGTGCAGACCGGCAAAGAGGCAGGGTTGAGGAGTGGGTGGAAGATGATGTGGAGGATAATGAGGTCTTAGACCCCACATGCAATCAAGGTCATGTGCGTGACATGTCCAGTTTGGAGGAAGAGGCGTTGGTCGCACAGAGGCACCAGCACAGCATAAGAGGGACCAGGGTGCAAAAGCTGAGCGGCAGTCCCCTAGATGGTATGCCTGTTAATGTCCACCGCACCCAGGGACCGAGCACACCAAAGCCAGCTCCAAGGAGTTCCCTGGCGTGGCAATTCTTCAGACAATGTGCTGACGACAAGACACAAGTGGTTTGCACGCTGTGCAATCAGAGCCTGAAGCGAGGCATAAACATGCTAAACCTGAGCACAACCTGCATGACCAGGCATCTACATGCAAAGCACGCGCTGCAGTGGAGTAAGCACATCAAAAACCAAGAAAGGTCTAAGGCTCCTGCTGCTTCCTCTTCTGCCGTTGTCTCGGCCTCTTCCTCCACCTGTGGAGTCACAGTGGCACCTGCCACTCCGCAAACAGAGGATGTGGCAGCAATGCCACCACGTCTGACACTATCCCCAAGCATCTCCACACTGTCCCATGGAAGCGTTCAGCTGTCCAGAGAAAGAGGAAGTACACCCACCCGCGATCCCTGGCCCTGAATGCCAGCATTTCAAAATTAGTGGCCTCTGAAATGCTGTCATTCAGTCTGGTGGAGACGGACAGTTTTAAAAACCTGATGGCGGTGGCTGTCCCACAGTATGTGGTTCCCAGCCGCCACTACTTCTCCAGGCGAGCCATCCCTTCCCTGCACAACCAGTTGGTGGACAAAATCAGGTGTGCACTGCGCAACTCTAACAGTGGCAAGGTCCAAATAACCACAGATATTTGGACCAGTAAGCATGGGCAGGGACGCTATATCTCCTCAATGACAGACAAAAAACTCTGACTCACACACAAGCTAACTACAGACAAACTCACTTGTATAAATACAAGACTCACTACAAAGAACTTCAGGGACACATACAAGCTCACTAAAGACAAGCTCACTGACACACATATGCTCACTAAATAGAAGCTCACTGACACACACAAGCAGTACCATCTTAACAGTGTTAAGGGCCCCGGACACACACACACACACACACACAGACTGCTGAGTCCATACACACACTCAGACTGCTAAGTTCATACACACACACACAGACTGCTGAGTCCATACACACACAGACACACACACACACAGACTGCTGAGTCCATACACACACACAGACTGCTGATTGTCACGACAGTGACCCCTTCATGCAGGGCGTAACCCAAAAGGAGACGTATACCGGTCCTTAGAATGGCCAGGCTTAACGTCCGAGAATAGTCAAAAGGATAGCTGAAGGTCAATGGAGTACAGAAGACGGAATAAACAAGAATTACCAAGCCAACATTCTGGAAACCAGAGAGGAGAGTAGTCAGAGAGGAAGCCAAGGGTCAAAAAATACCAGAAAGACAAACAGGAGTATAAGTAATACTACGGGAACCAAATACAGAACCACACTAGGGTGCCCCTGTCCTTTCCCCAGCGCCCTAGTGTGGTTCTGTATTTGGTTCCCCTAGTACTACTTATACTCCTGTTTGTCTTTGTCTCAGTTCATACACACACACAGACTGCTGAGTCCATACACACACACACACAGACTGCTGAGTCCATACACACACACGCAGACTGCTGAGTCCATACACACACACACAGACTGCTGAGTTCATATACACACACAGATTGCTGAGTCCATACACACACAGACACACACACACACACTGACTTCTGAGTCCATACACACACACACACACACACACACAGACTGCTGAGATAATACACACACACACAGACTGCTGAGTCCATACACACACATGCACACACATACACACACACACACACACACACACACACAGACTGCTGAGTCCATACACACAGACACACGCACACACAGACTGCTGAGTCCATACACACACACACACACACAAAGACTGCTGAGTTCATACACACACACACACCGAAGACGCCGTTCTCAGCCTTACTATCCCGCTTCTATGTCTCCTTGAAAAAATGCTGCAGGCGATGATGGAAGAGGATGTGGCACAGGTAGAGGAGGAGGAGGAGGGGTCATTTCCACGGTTATCAGGCCAGTCATTCACAAGTGGCTTGGAGGGTGGGTTTCTGCACCAGCATAGACCAGATACACAATTATCCAGCCAGGGCACAGTTCTGGAGGAGGAGGAACCGTGTTCACAGCAGGGTGGCACCTAATGCAGCTCGTGGGCATCACTGAAGCGTGGCTGGTGGGATACGGAGGACACAGAGGACAGCTTGTCCTTGCCTCTGAGCAGCCTGACACAAATGAGCGACTACGTGCTGCAGTGCCTGCACAACGACTGCTGAGTTTGTCAGGATATTTATATCGGCAGACATTTTGTGCTAAGAAAGAAATTAAAAGTGTATATTGCCAGAGTCATTCAGAACAGAGCGGACTCCATTTTGCTATCTTCAGGATAACAAAGACACATAATTTCCTTGCTTTCACTAACCACTGAGCCTGAGCTAAGGAATGCATTATATAAACACAGACACTAGTGACAGAGAAGACTAAGTAATTAATATTACTTTCTAAATTTTACAAGGTCCCATTGTAAGTAAGGGGTGAAATTGAGTTTAGAACTGTCAATTTTACAAATTACGATCAAAGTAGTTGCCACAAAGACTGAGACAAACGCTCTGAACTGACAGCAAATCTAAGTTATGGTAGTCATTTTAGATAAGCCAAATGAAGTCAAAATTGTCATCAGGAAATGTTAACTCTTTCCTGGATAGGAAGGTTTAGCTAGGCAAGACTGCCCTCTATGGATCAAATACCTAAATTGCGATCCATAGATTGAACACACCTTTCAGCTTCCTATTGGCCTTATCAACTAATGACGTACAGAGAGTCTGGCCCTTTAAAAGAGGACAAAGGGACGAGTAGTTGGTAGAGAGAGGGAGTTGGTGGAGTTTGGGCATTCAGATTTGGACATGCAGAGATATCCAGGACACTCTCTGGGACTAACACTCTACTCTTAAACTCCTTGACACTTAAAATTTACTGATACTTTCTAACCAACACCACTTTTCTCTATTACTCACGCACCTCCATACAACCAATCAAGTTTCTGGGACTACCTACTCATCTGATGAGAATATCTACATAACTGATAATTATTCTGGTTTTATTTAATTAATTTAAATTCATTAATTTTTTTTCTTTTTCTTTTTTCTTTCTCTCTTCCTCCTTTCTTTTCCTCTTTCTTTTCCTTTTTAAATAATCTTTATTGAAAAGTTTTTCTATTTTTTTTCCGATAAAAGACAATACAAAACGTCAATTCCATACACATAGTAAGAAACATTACTCCCATTTGAAAAATACATCAATAAAATTTTTCTTTGTACAGTTCACTTAACCAAAGACAAACCAATACATTTAACTTACATATCTACATAAACAAAACAATGCAGCAAAAGGAGAAAACACATATCGAGTGAGGATATATATCTTATATCTTATTTTGTCCAAAGTATGACCAATCCAACACAGTTTCCCTTTAGAAGTTAAATTTAATAAACCTTTTATTTGTTGAAAGCTCTATTTGTTTATCATCTCCCAGCACTTCTTCCAAACAGTTAATTTTTTTACTTAATCTTTGTTTGCTCAACAACAATTCCATTTTAATTTGAAACTTAAGCTGGGCTCTAACTTGTTCCCAAGGAACGTCCCTATCATTTTTTCAGCCTTTCGCAATCACAATTTTGGCGGCTAAAAAAAGATGAGTAAGAATAATTTTCGACTCATACGTCATTACCGGCCAATTGAGATGGAGCAGGACGACCTCTGGAGAGAGCCTCAACTCAAGTTCCAGATCTACAAACACAAATCTATGGATATTAGACCACAAATTGTTTAATTTACTGCACTCCCACCAAATATGCATAAAAGTACCTGTTACTATTCCACATCTCCAACATAGATGGTTTATTGTGGGGTACATTTTATTCAATTTATCTGGTACTAAGTACCATATATTTAGAACCTTAAAATGGGTTTTTAATAGATTTAACAAGTGTATATTTTTCGAAAGTTCTATCAATGAAGAACCCCAATGCCTGATATTTATATCTATATTTACTTCTTCTTTCCAAGCAGCTATAGCTGTTGGTGTTTTTTCTTTGTTGCACATTTTGCTTAATAGCAAAGCTTTAGAGAGCGGTTTGTTTATCTTGTCTGAATTAAATAGTACTTTTATCATATTGTACAAACTAGATTTTGATATTATTAACTGTGTCGACAAAAAACCTTTCAGTCTTAAAAAATTTAACAGCTCTTTTGATGGTAAGTTGTATTCCTGTGTTAACTGAACAAAAGTTTTAATTGTACCTTCTACAAATAGCTGGGACAGACGTACAATTCCTGCTTGTTTCCAATTATTAAGGTCTATATCTGCAACTTGTTGTTCAACAAAATTTAATTTAAAATGACTTGGAATTTTTTCTTTTCTATTTTTAAAGTCTTTTTTATTTTAAGCCAGCTATTCATTAAATGTGTTAAAACTGTGTTGGAATATTCTTTTTTTTTTTAGGGAGTTTGGTAGTGTTCCAAATTAGACAATCCAAACTAGAAACTCCTCCTGCAATTTTATACCATCCTTCATTTTTATTCTCTTCTATTAGCATCCTATATTTATGTAAAATTGTAGATGCACTATAGTTATTTGATATTAAAGGATAAGCTAAACCTCCTCCTTAATTTTTGTGTTAATATTGACTGGCTCAATCTTGGTTTCTTGCTTTTCCAAATATATTGGGTGAAACTTCTCTGTATCAATTCCAACCAATGATTAGAAATATGTAATGGCAGCATTTGAAACATATAGTTCCATTTTGGGATAACATATGAATTAACCACGTTTATTCTTCCCCAAAAATATATTTCTAAATTCCTTTGGTTTTTTAACCATTTATTAAGATTTTGTAGTAAGTCTAGAAAATTTGTTTCCATAATTTTACTAACATCTCTAGTCAGTTTAACTCCCAAATAGTCCATACTATTTTCAACCCATGAAAAATTATATCTATCTTTAATCTTATTTTTAGTTTGCTTATCCAAATTAATATCCAAAATCATAGATTTATTTATGTTTAATTTATAGTTAGATATTTTACTATAACTGTCGATTTCTGACATTAAAAAATCCAATGAGATATCAGGGTTGGTTATAGTGATTAGAATATCATCTGCATATAAACTTAATTTCTGTTCTACATCTAATGTTTTATAGCCATTAACCTTCTTATTGTTTCTGATCTTCTCAGCTAATGGTTCAATAGAGAGCAAATACAATAATGGTGAAAGTGATGATAAGTCGAGGCTGAAAATACATAAGCCTAATTAAGCCAATATAATTAATCAATATAAAATAAAGGCAGAAAAAAAGAAAGAAAAAAGGAGGAAAAAAAAAGAGGGAAAAAAAATTAATAAAATAAACATCAAAAATTAATATGTTACAACAATAGCAATTGTGCTACAACAACTGCTATAATAATTGGATTGAGTTCATATGCTGCTATAAGCTGAAAATATTGAGAAGGTGCCTGTAACCGAGAGTTATAATTAGTGAAACCGCCAGTACATACTTTTAGTAAATTGAAAAACAAGTTGTGGCTGAAAATACAAAGCATAATTTAACTCAAGTCAATATAATTATCTAAAATCAAATAAAGGCATTAAAGACAGAGAAAGAAAGGAAAAGAAAAAAGAAGAGACAGAAAAGAGAAAGGAAAGAGAAAGACAAGGGAAAGAAAAAAGCACCAATATTTGATATTGATAAGACTGTTTTTCATAAGTTGCTATAAGTTGAAAATTATTAAGAAGTTGTCATTAAACTAAAGAAATTTAAAAAAAAACAAGAAGAAGGAAGAGAAGAGAAGATAAGAAAGGGGGAAAGGAGAGGGAAGGTAGAAGGAGGAAAAAGAGAGAAAAGAAGAAAGAAACAAAAAAAAAAAAGGGGGCAAGACAGTGTTTTGACAACCTTTGTGAGAACAACAAAATGACAACTAGAAAAACTACCATGGAGAAAAAGAAGGAAAATAAGTCAGTATATCCAGCAGAAAAAAAGGATGCCTGGTTTTTTTTCGACCCCTTCTAAAGATATACAAGAACGTAAAAGTGAAAATGAAATAAATCCAGTAAATACTTCTAACACCAACATGGATCTTCTAATGGCGCAAGGATCATCACTAGTTCCTGAAATAACGAAAGACAATCTACAGGATCAGCTTAAATCACTACTAGAGGCACAATTTAACATGCTAAAACAAGATATGCTTAAGAGTCTTGAAGACATAAAACAAGACACTAATATAATTGCTATATCAGTGCAAGCTTTGGAAAAAAAACTTGTTTTGTTTGACAACCAATTAGGCACAGTTAAGGAAACAGTGCAGTCATTAACAAACAAAACTTTAACTTTGGAACACAAAATAGCAGCCCTAGAAGATAGATCAAGACAATTTAATTTAAGACTTAGAGGTATACCTGAAGATATAACAACGGAGAAATTAAAAGACTATCTATGCAGCTTATTTAAAGAAGTCTCTCCTGAAATAACTGACCATCAAATAGAAAAATACCACCGGATAGGAAAACCTAACATAATTGCAGCACATTTTCCAAGAGACGTTATAGTGAGCTTCTGCTCACTTTCAGCTAAAAACAACTTGATTAAAGCCAGACGTATTAACCCCCTAGAAAATTCTGCCTATAAAGATATATACTTTTTGCAAGATCTATCTTACTTTACTAGAACATGGAGGAAGTCTTTCTCAACTCTTACGGATTTTTTGAGGAAAAATGACATTAGATTTCAATGGAATACTCCGGCTTCTTTGAAATTCATTTGGAAACAAGAAAGACTTTCCTTTACCGATTCAGATGAAGCAAAGAGTTGGTTAGCAAGAATTCAAATATGAAAATAACAAGACTGTGGAAGTAGAACGAATAATTTTTTTATTTTTTATTTTATTTTATTTATTTTTTTCTTAATAAGCAGAAGAACCTATTCATATCTTACGATATATGTAATCTTTAAACAATAATTATAAGAAAGAATGGAATTTATTACTATAAGGATATATCAGAAAGGTATTTCTTATATCTTTATGTGCATATGGTTGGAGTTTAGGTTATCTGTAATGCACAAAAAAAAAATATTATATGAAAATAATGTGTTGCATTATAAGGATAAAAGGTTGGTAGAAATTTTTCTTTTTTTTAAAATAAAATTAGTAGATGGGTCTAAGACAATAAAAGGCTATTATAGACATTCTTACACAAATTAAGCAGAGAAAGCATTTTAAAAAGTTTCTATTTATTATAAGAATATATTAGAAAGGTACCTCTTCTCTTATATCTCTATGTCTATATAGTTGGAGTCTAGGATATCTGTAATGCACAAAAACAATATATGAAAACAATGTGAAGTCGATGAAGTAAAAGGGGACATAAAGTTATTATAAATATTCGCTCGCATATTAGTTAGGAAAAGAGAGAAGAAAGAAAAAGAAAAGAGAAAAAAAAAAAAGGAATTACTCACTAGGGTGTTAATATATGGCTATATGGGAATGACGTGATAGTCTATGTCAATAAAAAGGATACTTGAAACATTCTTCACTTAATTTATACCTATTTTAGATTAATTTCATTCAAACTGTTTATTAAGGTTTTTTATTTTATGTTTAAATTAGAAGAATCTGACTAATATGTGTGATAGATAGAAAAGATGGACATTGAGATGGGTCTTTCAAGATTTGAAGATTGTTTATTTATACTTTAGGAATCAGAAGCAAAAGAAAAAGTGAAGTGCTTTTTTTTTTTTTTTTTTGTAGTTTATGACTTACAAAGAGTTGATGAAGTAAAAGAGGATAAAAAGTCACTATAATTATTTGCACGTATAGTAGTAAGAAAAAAATTATTCACTAAGGTGTTCATTTTTAGAAATAGAGGAATTTATTCTTAGCTTATGACACATGTAATTTATAAACAATATTAATAAGAAACAACAAGATGGTTCAATAAAGACAAATTTGATAGACACTATATATGTTTATATGTGCACAAGTTTGAATTAGAAAAATTGTATGGATAACACATGAAGAGAAGGAAAAAAAGATAAGAAAAGGGAAGAGAAAGGGAAAAAGAAAGGATACACGCAAACAATGTTATAGAACACGTTGCTAAATAGCTTATTAGAAATATTTTCCACTTAATCTATATTTATTCTAGATTAATTTTATTTAATTGGTTGATCAAGGTTTTTTTATTTTTTATTTTATGCTTATACTAGGAAGACCCGTCCAAAATGCGTGACAGATATAATAGATGAATATTGAGATGAGTCTTTTAAGATTGAAGATTACTCATTTATACTTTAATGTATACAGGCTAGAACAACTAGGAGTGGAGAGGGAGGAAAAAAAAAAAAAGGGGGAAAAGAGAAGAGAGGTTTTTTTTTTCTTCTTCTTCTTTCTACTTCTTCTTGTTGTAAAACAGATTAAGGGGTTTCACTATGCAGTATCACCCTAATCCGGACAGACCTACTTAGTGTCTATTAATTAGACACAGGATTAGACTGACTCCCCTGTTGGTGAGTTAACAGTCTATGTGTTTAAGGAGGATTATACCCTCCTATAGTTTTAGATATATGTTTTTTTGTTATATGTATGTTTGTGCAGCAATGGAGGAAAATAGGGAAGATTACTATGTCGAGATGAAAGGAAAGAGGTCTGAGAAATTCTAATGATAAGAATGTTAATTCTTAATGTCCAAGGTATGAACACAACAACAAAAAGGTCTTTAATATATAACTATTTAGTTACTGAACATATTGATTTGGGATTTTTACAAGAAACCCACTGGAGGCAATCAGATAAACAAACGTGGGGTGGAAAAAAATTCCCGCTTATTATACAGGCCTCAAATAGAGATAAAAAAAAATGTGGTGTAGCCATAATATTCGGTGAAAAAATAGAGGTAGAAATAATTCAACAATTACAAGATGCAGAAGGTAGATTTTTGATAATAATATGTAAAATAAATGCTAAGATATTTACACTCTGTAATGTCTATCTCCCAAATTATTCACCAGCTTCTTACTTAAGATCTATTCTAGAAAAAATAGAAGAAGTAAAAGTAGGAAATTTAATATTGGCTGGAGATTTTAATGCGATCATTGATCCACAATTAGATAAAAAAAAGGTGTTAAAATAAATAAAATGGTAGTTAAACAAGCTAAATCCTTAAAAAACATCAAAGACGAATTCAATCTGTTCAATATCTGGAGAATTCATAATCCAAATTTGAGAGATTATACACACTTCTCTAAAGTCCACTTTTCCTATTCAAGGCTGGACATGATTTGGATAGATCCCAATCTTATTGATAAAGTTCAAAAAGTAAATATAAAGGAAACAGTTTGGACAGATCATAATGGTGTAGTATGTGCAATAGAAGTTGGAAAAAATGTAAAAGAGCCATACAGTTGGCGTTTAAATGACAGTTTGCTCCGTTCTGAAACGAATAAAAAATTTATGGAAATAAATATAAGCAATTATTTCAAAGAAAATAATACAGAGGATATCGATCCATCCACTCTGTGGTGTGCCTTTAAGGCAGTAATAAGAGGTCATTTTATTAAACTTCAAAGCCAAATTGATAAAAATATTAGTCTATCTTACCTTCATGGTCAGTTAGGGAAGTTGACTCAAAATAATAAACATAACCCAACAGTTGAAAATTCTGAAGAAATATTAGCAATAAAGGATAAGATCAACCAAAAAGTAATGGAAAGAACGATTAAAAGTTTAGACAGATTAAAATTAAAATATTATTCCAAGGGCAACAGAGCTGACAAATTGCTATCACAAAAACTCAGAAAACAAAAGGGTTTAAATAAGGTAGAAAAACTTACAAATAATGGAACAACTGCAGTAATCCCTAAACAAATAGGACAACAATTTAATGATTTCTACATTAAGTTATACAATATACTTCAAATTACGACAGTTGAACACATAAAAAAATGTTAGAAAAAATAAATAAGTTTCAGTTAACAGAACTACAAAGTGAAGCAATAAATAAAGATATAACTACAGATGAAATAATGAAAGCTATAAATAATCTGGAAGAGTATAAAACCCCAGGTCCAGATGGATTTAGTCATTTATTTTACAAAACATTTAAAGAACTAATTTGCCCTTATATGACTAATACTTTTAACAGTGCAGCTAAAAGAGGATTTCTTCCAACAGAGATGCTAAACGCTAAAATCCTACCAATTCTAAAACAAAATAAAAACCATACTGATGTTAAGAACTATCGCCCAATATCCTTGATAGATGTTGACACTAAATTATACGCCTCAGTGCTGGCCGCTAGAGTTAAAAAACTCTTACCATTGATCATACATCAAGATAAAATAGGATATGTCCCTGGCAGAAACTCTTATACTAGTATCAGAAAAATTGTTAACATCTTGGATGATGCTAATAGAAATAGGGTTCCAGTTTTGGCTCTGTCGATTGATGCTGAAAAAGCATTCGACAGAGTCAACTGGACCTACTTAGATGTTGTACTGTCGCACTATGGTTTTGATGGTTGGATTAAGAAAGCCATCATGGCCCTTTATGCAAACCCATTAGCACGTACTAAAGGACCAAATATCACTGCCCCATGGTTCCAACTGAAAAATGGTACACTACAGGGGTGTCCACTTTCACCATTACTGTATTTGCTCTCTATTGAACCATTAGCTGAGAATATCAGAAATAATAAAAAGATCTATGGCTATAAAATACTAGATGTAGAACAGAAATTAAGTTTATATGCTGATGACATTTTAATTACCATAACTAACCCGGAGATTTCATTAGATTTTTTAATGTTAGAAATCGACAGCTATAGCAAAATATCTAATTATAAATTAAATATAAATAAATCTACGATTTTGGATATTAATTTGGATGAGCAAACCAAAAATAAGATCAAGGATAGATATAATTTTTTATGGGTTGAAAACAGCATGGATTATTTGGGAGTTAAACTGACTAGAGATGTAAATAGAATAATGGAGATACATTTCTTGGATTTATTACAAAATCTTAACAAATGGTTAAAAAAAACGAAGAAATTTAGAAATATCTTTTTGGGGAAGGATAAATGTAGTTAATTCATATGTCATTCCAAAATGGAATTATATGTTCCAAATGTTGCCATTATACATTTCTAACCATTGGTTGGAATTGATACAGAAAAGCTTTACCCAATATATTTGGAAAGGCAAAAAACCAAGATTGAGTCAGTCAATATTAACACAAAAATTAAGTAGAGGAGGATTGGCTTACCCTTTAATATCAAATAACTACAGGGCAGCTGTAATTTTACATATATACAGGATGCAAGTAGAAGAAAATAAAAATGAAGGTTGGTACAAAACAGAACTTATTGCAGGAGGAGTTCCTAGTCTGGACTGCTTAATTTGGAACATTACCAAATCCTCTCAAAAAAAGACTATTCCAACATAATTTTAACACATTTAATGAATAGTTGGCTTAAAATAAAAAAAAAAACTCTAAAAATAGAAAATAAAATTCCAACCTATTTAAAACTAGATTTTGTAGAACAACAAGTTGCAGATATAAACCTAAAAAATTGGAATCAAGTAGGAATTTTGCGACTGTCCCAACTACTTGTAGAAGATAAAATTAAAACTTTTGCCCAATTAACACAAGAATACAATTTACCATCAAAAGAGATGTTTAATTATTTAAGACTTAAAAGTTTTTTGATGTCACACTTAATAGCATCAAAAACTAGTTTGAATAATGTGTTAAATATACTTTTCAATACAGACAAGATAAATAAACCACTCTCAAAAGCTCTGGTATTAAGTAAAATGTGTAATAAAGAAAAAACTCCAACAGCTATAACTGCCTAGAAAGAAGAATTAAACATGGATATAAATATTAGGCACTGGGGTTCTTCACTGACAGGAGTTTTGAAGAATATACACTCGCTAAATTTATTAGAAACTCATTTTAAAGTCCTAGTACCAGACAAATTGAATAAAATGTACCATTCAACAAACCATCTATGTTGGAGATGTGGTATAAACACAGGTACCTTTAAGCATATTTGGTGGGAGTGTAGTAAATTGAATAATTTGTGGTCTAATATTCAAAAGTTTGTGTCTGTAGATCTGAACCTTGAGCTGAGGCTCTCTCCAGAGATCGTTCTGCTCCACCTAAATTTGCCGGTAATGACAAACGATTCGAAAATTATTCTTATTCATCTTTTTTTAGCAGCAAAAATTGTGATTGCGAGAGGATGGAAAAATGACAGAGAAGTTCCTTGGGATCAAGTTAGAGCCCAGCTTAAGTTTCAAATAAAAATGGAACTGTTGTTGAGCAAACAAAAATTAAGTAGGAAAACAACAATTTGGATGAAATGTTGGGAGAAGATTGATAAATAGTTTTTTTTTTTTCTTCTCTTTATAAGGCTTGTTAAAAATTTAACCCCTACATAAATTTAAAGAGAAACCGGGATTGATTGTCAACACTTTGGACAATATAATATAAGATATAAGATACAAGATATACATCTTTACTCGATAGGTTTCTTCCCTTCTCTTTTGCTGCATTGTCTTGTCTATGTAGATATGTAAGTCTAAGTATTGTTCATCTTTGGTTAATCGAAACGTATAAAGAAACTTCTTATGGATGTATGTTTCAAATAGGAAAATCGTTTCTTTACCATTTGTATGTAATTGTTGTATTGTATTTTTTTTTTATGAAAAAAAAAAAGGGGAAACCTTTTTAATAAAGACTATTAAACTAAAAAAAAAATAATGGTGAAAGTGGACACCCCTGTCATGTCCCGTTTTTCAATTGGAACCATGAAGCAGTAATATTTGGTGCTTTAGTACGTGCTAATGGATTTGCATAAAGGGCCATAATGGCTTTCTTAAGCCAGCGATCAAGGCCATAATGCGACAGTGCAACATCTAGATAGCTCCAGTTGACTTTGTCGAATGCTTTTTCAGCATCAATCGACAGAGCCAAAACTGGAACCTTACTTCATTTAGCATAGTCCAAAATATTAATAATTTTTCTGATACTAGTATAGGAATTTCTGCCAGGAACATATCCTATTTGATCTTGGTGAATAATCAATGGTAAAAGTTTTTAATTCTAGCAGCCAAAACTGAGGTATACAATTTGGTATCAACATCTATCAAAAATATTGGATGATAGTTCTTGACATCAGTTGGATTTTTATTTTGTTTTAGAATTGGTAAGATGTTAGCTTTTAACATCTCTGTTGGAAGAAATCCTCTATTAGCTGCACTATTGAACGCATTGGTCATATAACGGCAAATTAGATCTTTGAATGTTTTATAAACTAAATTGCTAAATCCATCTGGACCTGGGGTTTTAAACCTTTCCAAATTATTTATAGCCGTCATTATTTCATCCATAGTTATATCTTTATTTAATGCTTCTCTTTTTGATTCTGTTAACTGAAACTTATTTATTTTTTCAAAATATTTTTTTACATCTTCAACTGTTATGGTTTGAGGTATGTTATATAACTTGCTATAGAAATCATTAAATTGTTGTCCTATATCTTTGGGAGTTACTGCAATTATTCCATTATTTATTATTTTTTCCACCTTATTTAAAACCTTTTGTTTTCTAAGTTTTTGTGATAACAGTTTGTCAGCTCTATTGCCCTTAGAATAGTATTTTAATTTTAATCTGTCTAAGCTTTTAACCGTTTTTTCCATTAGTTTTTGATTTATATTATCCTTTATTGCTGATATTTTCTCAGAATATTCGACTGTTGGATTTTGTTTATTAATTTGGATCAACTTCCTCAACTGAGTGTGAATATAAGATAGACTAGTTTTTTTATCGATTTGGCTTTGGAGTTTGATAAAATGGCCCCTTATTACTGCTTTAAAGGTGCACCACAAAGTGGATGAATCAATATCTTCTGTACTATTTTCTTTTAAATAATTGCTTATATTTATTTCCATATGTTTTTTATTCACATCAGAGCAGAGCAAACTATCGTTTAAACGCCAGCTATATGGTTCTTTTATATTTTTTCCAATATCTATTACACATAGTACACCATTATGATCTGTCCAAACTGTTTCCTTTATATTTACCTTTAGAACTATATCAATAAGTTTGGGGTCTATCCAAATCATATCCAACCTTGAGTAAGAAAAATGAACTTTAGAGAAGTGTGTATAATCTTTTAAATTTGGATTATGAATTCTCCAGATGTCAAACAGGTTGAATTCATCTTTGATATTTTTTATGGATTTAGCTTGTTTAACTACCATTTTATTTATTTTGACACCTTTCATTGTTTTCTTATCTAATTGTGGATCAATCACCGCATTGAAATCTCCAGCTAATATTACATTTCCAACTTTTATTTCTTCTATTTTTTCTAGAATAGATCTTAAATAAGAAGCTGGTGAATAATTTGGGAGGTAGACATTACAGAGTGTAAATAACTTAGAATTAATTTTACATATTATTACCAAAAATCTACTCTCTGCATCTTGTAATTGGTGAATTATTTCAACTTCTATTTTTTCACCAAATATTATGGCTACACCACTTTTTTTTAATCTTTATTTGAGGCTTGTATAATAAGCGGGAATTTCTTTCCGCCCCAAGTTTGTTTGTCCGATTGCCTCCAATGGGTTTCTTGTAGAAATCCCAGATCTATGTGTTCAGCAACTAAATATTGATATACTAAAGACCTCTTTGTTGTTTTATTCATACCTTGGACATTAAGGGTTAACATTCTTATCATTAAGTATTTTCAAACCTCTTTTCCTCCATCTCGACATTGTAATCTCCCCTATTTTCCTCTATTGCTGCAAAAACATACATATAACAAAAAAACACATATCTAAAATCGTAGAAGGATATCATCCTTCTTAAACACATAGACTGTTGACTCACCGACTAAAGAGTCAGTCTATTCCTGTGTCTAAATAGTAGACACTAAGTAGGTCTTTCTGGATTAAGGTGATACTGCATAGTGAAATCCCTTAGGCTATTTTATTGAGGAAAAAAAAAAATACTATTTTTTTCTTACTTCTAGCATGTGCAGAAGGGTATAAATAAGTACCTCTCGATTGTTATTCATCTATTATGTTTTACACATACTTTAGGTCAATTCTTCTACTATAAACATAATAAGAAAAAAAAAAAGACCTTAATAAATACTTTATATAAAATTAATCTATCCTCATAATCCATCAGATTTTTTTTTATGTAAATTTTTTGTATATTACTTGCATCATACACTTCCCAACATTTCTTCTAGTCCAAACACATACACATAGAGATATACTTAAGTATCTTTCATTTATCCTTATTAGTCTATCCCATTGTTTCTTGTGATTTTTATTTGTAAATTACATATATCGTAGGCTTCGAGTAGATTCTTCTGCCTTTAGCATAAGTGGAAACCTGAATGAGTATTTTTCCTAACAAATATACATAAAAATATTTATGTTGACCTTTTATCCTCTTTATCCCAACTACTATTGTATTAATCATAAACTGCTAAACAGTTGTTTTACCATTCACATAAGTGGGGAAAAAAAAACTATTTTCCTTTAATTCTAGCATATGTACACAAGAATGTAAATGAGTACCTTTTAAATCTATCCTTATAAACTGGTCTCATTATTTCTTATGTTTGTTATTCGTCTATTGTGTTTATCTCACATTTTGGGCAGATTCTTCTATTATAGATATAAAAAAAAACCTTTATAAATACAATTAATCTAAACTAATATAGGTAACAATAAGTGTAAATATTTCTAACAACCTTTTATCCTTATAATCCATCCCATTCTTTTTGTGTATTACGTGTATCATGAACTCCAAACATATACATATAGGAGTATATATAAGTGCCTTTCAAATTTGTCCTTATTATTAATACATTCCGTTGTTTCTTATGATTATTATTTGTGAATTACATATATTATGAACTTTAAGTAAATTCTTTTACCTTTAGCATAAGTGAAGACCTTTATGAGTAATTTCTCTAACAAATATACGTGAAGACATTTACAGTGACCTTTTATCCTCTTAAACCAATCTTCTTATCATAAATTGGTAAACCGTTATTCTACCATTCACATAAGACAAAAATAAATAAATAAATAAATTAGTTCCTTCTGTTTCAGAAATCTTATTTTTTTCATATTTGGATTCTTGCTAACCAGCTCTTTGCTTTATCTGCGTCGGTAAAAGAAAATCTTTCTTGTCTCCAAATAAATTTCAAAGAAGCCGGAATGTTCCATTGAAATCTAATATAATTTTTCCTCAAAAAATCCGTTAATGTTGAAAAAGATTTTCTCCAAGTTCTGGTGAAATAAGATAAATCTTGCAAAAAATAAATATCTTTATAAACAGAATTTGTTAGGGGTTTTGTGCGTCTGGCCTTGATCAAATTATTTTTAGCTGAGAGTGAGCAGAAACTCACTATCACATCTCTTGGAAAATCCGGTGGAACTTTTCTATTTGGTGATCAATTGTCTCAGGAAGAACTTCTTTAAATAAGCTGCATAAATAATCATTTAATTCCGTTGTTGTATCTTCAGATATTCCTCTGAGTCTTATATTATATTTCCTTGATCTGTCTTCTAAGACTGCTATTTTTTGTTCCAAAGTTTAAGTTTTGTCTGTTAGAAACTGCACTGGTTTCTTAACTGTGCCTAATTGATTATCAAACGTTACAAGTTTTTTTCCAAAGCTTGCACTGATATTGCAATTTTTTTTGTATCTTGTTTGATATCTTCAAGACTTTTAAGCATATCTTGTTTTAGTGTGTTGAATTGTGATTCTAATAAGAATTTAAGCTCATCTTGTAGGCTGTATTTCGTTGTTTCAAGAACTGATGGCAGTCCTTGAACCGTTGAGAAATCTGCCTTGGTGTTAGAAGTATATCTCCCGTTCACATATATTGGTGTTAGAAGTATATCTCCCGTACAAGTTTATCTCCCGTTCACTTTTCAGTTCTTGTAAATCTTTAGAGGGGGAAAAAAAAACAGACATCCTTTTTTCTATTGATTGTGCTGGCTTATTTTCCTTCTTTTTCTCCATAGAAGTTTTTCTAGTTGCCATTTTGCTGATTACACAAGGATTGTTATAATACTGCCTTAAGCTGGATTTTTTGAAATATAGTAGATTTCTTCTCCCTTTTTTTTTCTTTCCTTTCTCCTTTCTTTTTCCGTTCTTCTTTTCTTCCTTTTTTCCTGTTTTGCCCCTCTTCCCTTCTTTTTCTTCTCTCCTCCTTCCCTCTCACTTTTTTCTTTCTTTTTTCACTCTTCTTTCCACTCTCTTTTCTTTTTCCTTCTTTCTTTCCCCCTTCTCTTATGTCTTTTCTTTTTTCTCTTTCTACTTCTTTAATTTGATGACAGCTTCTTAATATTTTCAGTTTATGACAGTCTAATTATTCTAGCATATCAGTCTTTGATGTTTATTTTTCTGCCTTTTCTGCCTCTATTTTATATTAATTCTCAGTATTAACTTAATTAGGCTTATTTGTTTTCAACTACAGCTTGTTGTTTTTATTGATAAAATTGTATACTAGCAATTTTCAATAGTTGTAGCTCTCAGTTGCAGTTAAAATATATATATGCCTTAGTTTAATGAACTTGTCAATATAATTTGAGGTAAAAGTTAAGATTTGTTAAGATTTAAATTATTCTCATAATTGGAATGGCAGGCTTAGTTCAGTGTAACAATTGCTATGCATTTGTTTCACGTTCCACTTTTTGGAGGTTTGGTTGTTGTCTAATCTGTAGACAGTTCTCTATCTTGCGGCAGGAGATTGTATTTTTGAAGTCTGAGATTTGTAAATTATCTGGTGTAGAAACTCAGACTGGAATTGCTGCAAAGCCACTGCCGCAGAGACATGCTAGGAAAGGCAGATGGATTACTGTAGGATCTGGTAGACTTAGAGTTGTGGATAAAAGGCATTTTGCACAGTCTGTTGCTCTTCATAATTCATTTTCTGCACTTTCAGAGTGTAATGGTGTTGTGGAGAGAGGCACCGAGGCTAGTGGTGTTGTGGAGAGAGGCAATAAGACTAGTGGTGTTGTAGAGAGAGGCACTGAGGCTAGTGGTGTTGTGGAGAGAGGCACTGAGGCTAGTGGTGTTGTGGAGAGAGGCACTGTGGCTAGTGGTGTTGTGGAGAGAGGCAATAAGACTAGTGGTGTTGTAGAGAGAGGCACTGAGGCTAGTGGTGTTGTGGAGAGAGGCACTGAGGCTAGTGGTGTTGTGGAGAGAGGCACTAAGACTAGTGGTGTTGTAGAGAGAGTCACTGAGGATAGTGGTGTTGTGGAGAGAGGCACTGAGGCTAGTGGTGTTGTGGAGACCGGCTTGGAGACTATGGTGAGGCCTAATAGAAAGCAGTTGTTGTTGGGTGATTCCATTATAAGAGGTGTGGAGATGGACAATGGTGGTCTTGTGAGGTGTCTTCCCGGAGCTACTGCTCACAGAGACAGGAGACGTATCTGTAATATTGTTAAGCAAGCAAAGCAGGAAGGGGAATTGGATGTACTTGTCCATCTAGGGACAAATGACTTGGCTTGCAATGAGGTTTCAGAGGTTAATGAAGTTTTTAGTGTTTTTGCCAATGATATACGGGTTGCTTCCACACTGTCATTCTCTGAAGTTCTGCCTGTGCATAACACTCAGAACGACAGGCGGATGCGTATTAGGGACTTTAATTTGTGGCTTGGTGAATGGTGTCGGGAGCAAGGATTTGGCTTTATTTCTCATGGTAGCTCTGTTTGGAATGGAGATAAGCTGTACAAAAAGATGGTTTGCATCTTTCTCAAAAGGGAACAAATGTTCTCAGTGAGCAGTTCAGAGGTTTTGCTAGGATGTATTTAAACTAGGAGGGGCAAAAGGGTGATAAACATCAATCCAATTGTCCCCCAAAACAAGGACAGAAGGTGCCTGTAGCAAGTGTGTTAAAAATGATAAGCTTAGAGTCATGTCTACAAATGCTCGCAGTTTAGGGAATAAGATCCATGAACTTGTAATGGCAACTGATAGTGTAGATTTAGTCGCTGTTACTGAGACATGGTACAATGAGAAAAATGACTGGGACATAGCAATACCAGGGTACTCTTTATATAGGAAAGATAGGGAAGGCAAGAAAGAGGGAGGGGTGGCCTTGTATGTGAAGGATAGCATAAAATCTAGCCTAACATAGAGTCCGTTTGGGCTACATTAGAATTTGGTAATCACACAGTAACTTAGTTAGATAATCTACTAGTTGAGGAAATAGCTAAAATGACAATGAAGGGGGAAGTTATCATCATGGGTGACTTTAATCTTCCTGATGTAAATTGGAAAACAAAATTAGCTACTTGTGCCAGGAGCACACATATTCTAAACTCCCTACTGGGATTGTCTCTAAAACAAGTTGTTGAAGAGCCAACTCGTAAAGAGGCCATACTAGATTTAGTGTTAACAAATGGAGATTTGGTATCAGATGTTACTGTAGGTGAAAGTTTAGGATCCAGTGATCATCAGTCAGTGTGGTTTAATATAAGAACAGTGACTGAGTCACACCACACAAAAACAAAAGTTTTAGACTTTAGAAAAACAGACTTTTCTAAAATTAGAATATAGGTAGAGGAGTCATTATCAGACTGGAGCAATTTAAATGGAGTCCAAGAAAAAATGGGATTATTTAAAAGTTGCACTATTGAAGGCAACAGAAAATTGCATTAGGCTTGTCAGTAAAAGCAAAAAATTCAAGAAACCACTGTGGTACTCCACAGATGTGGCCAAAATAGTTAAAAACAAAAAGTTAGCATTTAGGAATTATAAAAAAACCCAGAGTGAGGAAGACAAAATGATCTATAAGATTAGGCAGAAAGAGGCTAAGCAAGTTATAAGAGCTTCCAAATCACACACAGAAAAGAAAATAGCACAGTCAGTAAAAAAGGGGGATAAAACATTTTTTAGATACATAAATGAGAAAAGAAAAGTAAAACAATGATTAGTTAGATTAAAAACAAAAGAAGGAAGGTATGTAGAAGAGGATAAAGGTCTAGCTGACTGCCTCAATTAATATTTTTGTTCTGTATTTACAGATGAAAATGAAGGAAAAGGACCTCAGTTGAGAAAAAGGATAAATGAGTCATTTGTTACATGTGAGCTTACAGAGGAAGAGGTTCTATTCCAACTGTCAAAAGTAAAGACAAATAAGTCAATGGGACCTGATGGAATACACCCAAAGTTATTAAAAGAGCTTAGTGGTGTACTAGCAAAACCATTAACAGATTTATTTAACCAATCATTGTTAACAGGAGTAGTCCCAGAAGATTGGAAGTTAGCGAATGTTGTGCCCATTTACAAGAAAGGTAGTAGGGAGGAGTAGGGCAACTATAGGCCAGTAAGCCTTACTTCAGTAGTGGGGAAAGTGATGGAAACCATGTTAAAGGATAGGATTGATGAACATCTAAAAACACATAGATTTCAAGATCAGAGACAACATGGGTTTACTTCAGGGAGATCATGCCAAACTAATCTTATTGATTTTTTGATTGGGTAACTAAAATTATAGATCAGGGTGGTGCAGTAGACATTGCTTACCTAGATTTCAGTAAGGCTTTTGACACTGTTGCAAATAGAAGGCTTATCAATAAACTGCAATCTTTAAAGTTTGGATTCCAATATTGTTGAATGGGTAAGGCAGTGGCTGAGTGACAGGCAACAGAGGGTTGTAGTTAATGGAATATATTCGAAGCTTGGACTTGTCACCAGTGGGATACCTCAGGGATCTGTACTTGGACCCATTCTCTTTAATATTTTTTATTAGTGATATTGCAGAAGGTCTTGATGGTAAGGTATGTCTTTTTTGCTGATGATACTAAGATATGTAACAGGGTTGATGTTCCAGGAGGGATAAGCCAAATGACAAATGATTTAGGTAAACTAGAAAAATGGTCAGAATTGTGGCAACTGACATTTTAATGTGGATAAGTGCAAGATAATGCATCTTGGACGTAAAAACCCAAGGGCAGAGTACAGAATATTTGATAGAGTCCTAACCTCAACATATGAGGAAAGGGATTTAGGGGTGATTATTTCTGATGACTTAAAAGGTAGGCAGACAATGTAATAGAGCAGCAGGAAATGCTATCAGAATGCTTGGTTGTATAGGGAGAGGCATTAGCAGTAGAAAGAGGGAAGTGCTCATGCCATTGTACAGAACACTGGTGAGACTTCACTTGGAGTATTGTACACAGTACTGGAGACCGTATCTTCAGAAGGATATTGATACCTTAGAGAGGGTTCAGAGAAGGGCTACTAAACTGGTTCATGGATTGCGGGATAAAACTTACCAGGAAAGGTTAAAAGGATCTTAACATGTATAGCTTGGAGGAAAGACGAGACAGGGGATATGATAGAAACATTTAAATATATAAAGGGAATCAACACAGTAAAGGAGGAGACTATATTTAAAAGAAGAAAAACTACCACAACAAGAGGACATAGTCTTAAATTAGAGGGACAAAGATTTAAAAATAATATAAGGAAGTATTACTTTACTGAGAGGGTAGTGGATGCATGGAATAGCCTTCCAGCTGAAGTGGTAGAGGTTAACACAGTAAAGGAGTTTAAGCATGCATGGGATAGGCATAGGGCTATCCTAACTATAAGATAAGGCTAGGGACTAATGAAAGTTTTTAGAAAATTGGGCAGACTAGATGGGCCGAATGGTTCTTATCTGCCGTCACATTCTATGTTTCTATATGTTTCTATGTTTCTACTATTAATTAATTAAAATTTACTAATAGCATGATATATGACTGGATAAATCACGGTCAGGTTTTAATATTTAGAAATCTTAGTTAACTAAAGAATATATAGTTATAAACATTCCATTCTGCAGGTGGAATTAAGAATAATTATATATTAATGTGATAGTATCACATGTTAGCATACCGCTGTTTTTATCCAGGTGTATTGATTTGCTCTAAAATAAGATAAGATATCTTTTTAGGCAAATTAAAATTCGGCTTTTGTAAAAATCTGGTAGATTATTCTTATTGGATGGTTCCAGGAAATTATTAATGAGCTGGTTTAAATGTAATTTTAATTGAAAATTACATGAGAATAGGTTATTATATGCCTAGGAGGATCTAGCCAGCATTGAAAGGGTTACTCAGTTGATTTAACTGTTAGCCAAGGTTTTATGGCTTTTCGCTGTGTGAAGCTTTACTTTTTGTATGTAAAGTACCCTCATAAATCTTATTAAGTGACAGGTGATGCTGTTAGCCATTGGAACGTGTATAGCCATTCCATTGTATTGCATAATTATGTTATACTAAATATTCACTGATTATTATCATGCGTGCTGCCTAATATTATTGTTATTTTATTTGTCACAATAAATTAAATCTATTTTTGTAACAAATTGTGATTTTATTTGTATGGAATACATCTCACTTACATGATAACGATCTCTAAGATCTAAGAGAATTGAAATAGTGGGCGATTCTCGACTGTTTAATATTATCATCCCATAAATATCCCCACAAGTTGCCCACATTCTAACTTGTTCTGATTACTGGGTGGCCCGTCCTTAATTCCCTCACTGGAGTGTGATCAGAAGATGCGCGACTACAAGCGCATGTTGATAAATGCACTGCTGAGGGCATTCCCAACTGACACCGGGGGCTCAGTGGAAGCACATGGCAAAGGCAGAGGAGGAGAAAGAGGTTGCCAACGCAACTGGGGCACCACCAGCACCTCAGCATGGCCGAAATGTGGAAAAGCTTTGTCAGCACGCCACAACAACCAGCACCACCATCTGATATGGAATGTCTTAGCAGGAGGCAGCATTTCAGCAACATGGTGGAACAGTATGTGTGCACACGCCTACACGTACTGACTGATGGTTCTGCCCCATTCAACTTCTGGGTCTCCAAGTTGAGCACATGGCCAGAGCTTGCCCTTTATGCCTTGGAGGTGTTGGCCTGCCCTGCGGCCAGTGTATTGTCTGAACGTGTGTTTACCATGGCAGGGGGCGTTATCATAGACAAGCACAGCCGCCTGTCCACAGCCAACATGGACAAGCTCACGTTTATTAAAGTTAATCAGGCATGGATCCCACCAGATTTGTCTGTACCTTGTGCAGAATAGACATTTATACCGGCCTCACCCAGCCATTGTTATACTCAAGTGCACTTATTCTTTGTTTTCTTTTTTTATATGTCCCAATATCTTGGGGGCTACCCCAATTAAAAAAAAACAAAAAACAAACAAACAAATAAAAAACAGTGTTGGCTACCACCTCCTCCTCCTCCTCCTCCACCACTGCTTCCACCTACACTGCTACGGTCACCGCCTCCTCAACCTATTGGTCACTTAGTATACACTATGCAGTGGCGTCTCTAGGATTCATTTTTAGGGAGGGCACATGGTGGGCCAGGGACAAAAGTAGGGGGGCACATTTAACCCCGCCCTCGCTGCAGTTTGACCCCGCCCCTGCTGCATGTTACGCCCCACCCCCGACACAATGTTGGGTTTTTTAATAATCCCTGGTGGAGGATTCATTATTTTAAACCTGGGATTATTAAAAAACAAACACATTTCCCTTGATACAGTGCCATAGTTGCCAACATTTGAAAAATAATTCCAAGGACATTTTGCAGCACAGCTAACAATTACTGCCTGTGTACAATTTCCCTGGACAGTCAGTGCTCTCTGTATAATACAGGGTTGTGTTTATAATAAATTGGGACAGTCAGTGGTCCCTGTACAGTTCTGCTCTCTGTATAATACATGGCTGTGTGTATAATATCCAAGGAGAGTCAGTGCTCCCTGTATAGTGCTGCTCTCTGTATAATACAGGTCTGTTTGTGTATAATATCCCAAGACAGAGAGCAGCACTATACAGGGAACACTGACTGTCCCAGGATATTATACAGACACAGATCTGTATTATACAGAGACCAGCACTAAAGTATTATACAGATAGCTGAGCATATACCCCATGTCCCAATCTCTAGACTACTAGTAACTGTCAACAGCCGCTCCCAGGCGCGTGTATCAGGGCTAAAGTGTGCGGCCGCTCACACAGATGATTCAGTGGTAAAGCGCACTCGCTGGCAGAGCCAAACTGGGAATCCAAAGCAGCCCTGGAAAAAAAATGTATGCCATTCCTACAAGTCAGTAAATATATATATTGTACAGTGAGCACACAAGCTCACTGACATGAGCAAGTAGGCTCAATGACAGACAAAAAACTCTGACTCACACACAAGCTTACTACAGACAAACTCACTTGTATAAATACAAGGCTCACTACAAAGAACTTCAGGGACACATACAAGCTCTCTAAAGACAAGCTCACTGACACATATGCTCACTAAATAGAAGCTCACTGACACACACAAGCAGTACCATCTTAACAGTGTTAAGGGCCTCGGGCAAAGCAGTGCACTGGGACCCTTCCTACACAACAACTCACAGGAATAAAATTTTTAATTATTGATAGACTGCTGAGTACATACAGATACACACACACACACACACACACACAGACTGCTGAGTTCACACACACACACACACACACACACAGACTGCTGAGTCCATACGCACACACACACACGCTTCCTCACTAGCAGAGACACACACACACACCAAGCCTACCTGTCACTGGAGCCTGTTGCTTGAGGTCAGATAGCCATCTTCCATCCTTTCCAGCAGCAGCAGCAGCAGCAGCAGCAGCAGCAAGGTCTGCTGCTTAATGGTGGGGGTGGGGCTTATGTACGGGAGGCGGGGCTCCATTTGGGGGTGGGGCCTTGCCGGGGAGCCTGTCAGTGCTCCGTTTTAGCCCCTCTGTTCTGCATTCCCTCGGGCTGTAACACACTGTTACAGCCCGAGGGAATATAATTTAAACACATGGCCAGCAAGTTGCTGGCATTTGGGGGGGCACAAGGGGAGGCACAGCATGATGTAGGGGGGCCATGGCCCCCTTTGGCCCCCCCCTAGCGACGCCACTGATACTAAGTACACATTAGCAGAGGCTTGTGAAGGCCTTTTCTCCATGCATCAGGACTTGAGCATTTCTCAATGCATCAGGACTGCAAGAAATGCACCGCAGGCCGCAAATGTTTCTTTTGTTGTATGTCCCAATATTTTGTGGGCTACCACAATAAAAAAAAAAAAAAAACCATAAATAACAGTGTTGGCTACCTCATCCTCCTCCTCCACCGCCACGGTCACCGCCTCCTCAACCTATGGGTCACTTAGAATAAACTAGGTACACATTAGCAGAGGCTTGTGAAGGCCTTTTCTCCATGCATCAGGAGTTGAGCATTTCTCCATGCATCAGGACTGCAATAAATGCACCACAGGCCACAAATGTTTCTTTTTTATATGTCCCAATATTTTGGGGGCTACCCCAATTAAAAAACAAAAAACAAACAAATAAACAATGTTGGCTACCTTCTCCTCCTCTACCGCTGCTTCCACCTACACCGCCATGGTCACCGCCTCCTCAACCTATGGGTCACTTAGTATAAACTATGTACACAATAGCAGAGGCTTGTGAAGGCCTTTTCTCCATGCATCAGGAGTTGAGCATTTCTCCATGCATCAGGACTGCAAGAAATGCACCGCAGGCCGCAAATGTTTCTTTATTTGTATGTCCCAATATTTTGTGTGCTACCACAATAAAAAAAAAACAAAAAAACCCATAAAATACAGTGTTGGCTACCTCATCCTCCTCCTCCACCGCTGCTTCCTCCTCCACCGCCACAGTCACCGCCTCCTCAACCTATGGGTCACTTAGTATAAACTAGGTACACAATAGTAGAGGCTTGTGAAGGCCTTTTCTCCATGCATCAGGAGTTGAGCTCAGTTTAAACAATAAAAGAGAATACCCTGCACTCCAAACCTCTCTCAAATGGATAATTCCGTTGATCCTCCTGACAGCCATGCTTTAGATTTTGATTTATGTTCTTCCAAAGCTAAATTCAAAGATTCCATCTAGTGCTATTTTATGGCTCCAAAACAATATGATAGTATTATAGTGAGACACACAATAATAAAAAGTCCTCAAAACACAGTGAGTATCCCTTTCACCTCACGATAAATACAAATACATACAATATAAGGTGGAGTCTCTTCTTATTATAACAAGTTCTCAGTATCTCTAAAAACAGAAAAGAATAGAACACATGATAGTGCAATATTGTCTATACAATATTGATAGGGCTCAATTTTCCAGTATTGTGGGATATAAGGTTCCCACTGCCTTCTTTATATAGCTGGTAGCCAAGTATGCTTCTTAGGGACAGGTAGTTGGTTCCAAAGTGCTTTATTATAAAGTGCACAGTAAGTAAAACAAATGTATAAAAAATTAAAAGGTAAAATTGCAAGACCTTACAGGTGGAAGGTGAATGGTTGATAGAGTCTTTAGTGCAAAGAGTCTCTGGTGCAAAATGCGTTTCGCCTCATTCAGAGGCTTCATCAGTTGCTGTACAATGCAAGGAAAATGCCCTTTATATACCGTCCATATCAAAAGTTCATTGGAAGCTGGTGATTCTGGCGTCCGGGCATCACTTCCGGTTTCGGGTGGTTGCGTTCCATCAGTGGAACGCAAACGTCATCATTGCGTGTGTATTTGGGCGGGACTTCCGCGTTGCGTTCCACCTGTGGAATGCATAGATCGCAATCGGATTTTTCCACTAGTGAAGCACATCTGTGTATTCTATAGTATAGATATATGTATTCAATCTCTTATGCAGAATAATTGGCAACAAGAGAAAACTATTGACAACAAAGGAGACATATAAACATATAATGTAATCCAGGGGACAAAAATAAAGAAATAAAAAACAGTCATTAGTATAAATATAATATAATACATATATTGTAAAAAGGATTGTGAAGGATTAATAAAAATCTAAATATCATAGAGGAAGCAGTTGTACAATAAAACACTTTATAATGTGTAAAGAAATAATTAATCTGAAGCATAAAATTGATATAGTCTCATATGATGGATTATTAAAAATCTAAATATTGTAGAGGAAGCAATAATACAATAAAACACTTTATGAAAAATGTGTAAAAAATGATTTATCTAAAGCATAAAATAGATATATTCTCATATCTTAAAAATAACACTGTTTTTGAAATAATTGAGGACAGTAGAAATAGTGTGGAACGCATATGCGTTCCACTGACGCTTAGAAGAGATGTATGCCTGTATGGGGTCGGCGAGACCGGAAATAACATCACAAAACTAGGAACCTAACGGTGGAACTCATGGGTGCGTTCCACCGAACATATTGAACTGTTGCCGAAACCGGAAGTGACGCAGACGCTACAAAGGGGACGGAACCCGGAAGTAGAAGGTGGAACGCATATGCGTTCCACCGGAAGTTTGACCGCGAACTTTGAGAAGATTTAAAGGATTAAGAGGACACTACCACTATATGCCAACTGAGGAAGCCACATTGGCGAAACGCGTTTTGGCAAGCATATTGGACACTAAAAGGTTTTATTTATTGCATTACTTTTACCTATCTTTATTTATCTTTTGTTTTTTTGAATAAATATTTTGATTTTGGAATATACCATCCTTCCACTGGTCATCATTGAGGGAAGACCCACCATAACAAGCATCAAAGAGGTCTGGGGATCACCCAATTAAGATCCCAAAGGAAATCCACACCAGAGTCAGGTTGCACTATATGGCTCTCCCATTGTGAGTGTATATGATACATATACAAGATTTTGTATATAGCAATATTTGCACTATTTTGTACCTCTCTATTTCTTACATCTAAAATTTAGAAGAGAGAGAAGTATATATTTTTTATTCATTATCACCATTTGCTCCACCTATTTCTGTGTGTGTTAAATATTCTGGATGTGTTCGGCAATTCTGACCTTTAGGGGTCTAATGGTTCTCCCTACATATATTAAGTCACATGGGCATTTTAAAATATATATAATGCCCTCAGTGTGACAAGTGAGATGATCTTTAATAATGTAGGGTTTGTGGATAATGTCCTCTATATTTTCTAAATGTCATTTGGTACTTTTAGTAACTCATGTGTTCTATTCTTTTCTGTTTTTAGAGATACTGAGAACTTGTTATTATAAGAAGAGACTCCACCTTATATTGTATCTATTTTATGGCTCAGCTGTATTTTTTATTTTTATGTTATTTTAAGTGATTTCCCTATCCACATTTGTTTGCAGGGCACTTGTCATACTGTTCCCCCTATTTTACTTCCTTTTGCAGCTCTCTAGCCCTTTCCAGGAGTTTTTTAGAGGCATTTTTGTGGCCAAAAGTTCGGGTCCCCATTGACTTCAATAGGGTTCGGGGTCAAGATCGAGTCCGAACCCAGACTTTTTTTCAAAGTTCGTCTGAACCCGCCAGACCCGAACATCCAGGTGTCTGCTCAACTCTAGCAGGGACATTATTGTTGTTGTCATTGTTATGCTGGTCACACATACAATAATGGTATTAATGCCTTGGTGAATAGGGTCTCTCTTCTACCTGCCCCCACCCCCCCACTTGCCACCCTCTCATATGACAAATCTCCAAATAACTTCAGACATATTCTAAAGATTGAACACCCTAAGGCCTCACCATCACCACATTACTTACACCCACACCCCCAACTATATAGAGTGTGATCTCCTGCACAGAGATCGGGACAATACGTTATCTCATATTTCTGTGAGATATATACTATAATATATATTTAAGTCACTATTGCCATCATCATCCAATTGGGATCCACGATATTTACCGATCTTGTCGGTACTGTTGTTGATGATTGCAATCAGATAGCTACTTTTGAACGACTTCTACTTCAACTCTACATGCTTAAAACAAAGCCGCATACCACAAAAATAGAGTACACACTGTCTGGTAAACTCTACCGGCCCTACTTAATATTGTTTATATTGTTGTTATTTGTCTGATTTCTTAAGTACACGTTGTATTGATTAACGTTATATACCTGTAAGTGAACTTTCCAGGTTAGGGAACAGTGCTCCCCTTCCACCCTACATAGTCATAACTACCCTTACTATGACCTCCATACGTATACATTTACACAATGCCAGAGGGCATGAAGGACAACACCCTAGTAAACTACACAGCACTGATGGTGAAGCACATGGAATTAACGACGATGCTTCAACTACATGCTAAACGTAAAATGCTCTTAACAAAACATTCCTACTATAGGCATGGAGGCAAAGGGGGAAGGCTACTAGCCCAATCCCTGAAACAAAATAGACAAACGACATTCATTTCTACCATAAAACAACTGAATGGCGCATTGACTAACCTAATGCCTGAAATCCTAGGTGCCTTTCACACTTTCTATACCCAACTTTATAACCTAAGACACACACCACCCTCCCTGACGGACATACATGACTACCTCCAAAAAGTGTTAGAACTCTTCCTTCAATGAATTAGGGATAACCTACATATATCTGGGGCTTCACAATAGGACCACAAGGTGTCAGCATTTGTGGATGACCTTCTATTCACAATATCAGACCCCATAAACACTATCCCACATATCCTAGAGGAAATGAGCACATATAGTGCAATGTCTAACTTCGAAGAAAATCTGTCTAAATGCAAATTACTCCCCCTGTACACGCACGGGGATCTAAGCACTCTACTCCGTCAACGCTTTCACTTCTCCTGGGTGACCACTTCTATTAAATATCTAGGGAGGCATCTGCCGACCGAGATGACACAACTATACAAATTAAATTTCATTCTCCTGCTTACAGCCATATCCAAAGATCTTAAATAATGGCCCAAACCGTGCTATGGCTGATTCAGCAGAATCAACATTATAAAGATGAATATACTACCTTGCAAACTTTATCCACTCCAAACTCTCCCAATAGCAATCCCTAAAAATTTCTTCACCTCCCTCAAAACTATTTTAAACTCATTCATCTGGTCCAATAATCATCCAAGACTGGCGTACTCCATCCTCAGCAACTGGAGAGAGAGGGGAGGGATTGGCCTACCATACCTAAATACATACCATAAAGCGGTACATCTAACTAGAATATACGAATCGACAAAGTCTCGACCAACCCAACAGTGTGTAGTTTTAGAGGAATCATACCTGACAATTCTCATCCCAACCCTTCCTTGGCACAAAACAGGTATGACAGTTGTAGAACACAAAAAACACCCAACGATAATACCCTAACTTCGAGTATGGGCACAGTTAACAGAAATAAGAATTTGTGTGTTTAAAAGGCGCTTTCAGTTAATAATTAAATAGAATGACAGCAGCTACCACACAAATAGGGACTCTCTACCCTATAGATTAGTATAAAAAAGATTAGGTGTACACTCAGTATTGGAAATTAATGATAAAAACCACCACTGGTGTGCATATGGAGCGCTTACAAATTTGATGACTCACCCATATGGGTTAACATACATATGTATGGAAAACGTGACGCATAGCGATATATCTGAAACAAATATAAATGCAAGAAATAGTGCAGATAACGTTTTCAATAAATGCAGTGAGGGAATATTCTATATGGTCTCACTCACATGTAGCAGAGCCCTATAGGATAGGCTCAGATCTCAATGGCCTGCGTGTGCTTATGGTGACACAGTACCCAATCGGTCCACTAGGCGTCTGGAGATCCTTATGCATACATGAGAGAGAGAGAGAAAACAAGGGGAAGAGGAGAACCCCTAGTGCGGTCAATCCCAATGTACAGTGTCAAATAGTGCAGAAAAAGTGGCTTCTCACCTGATGTGGAGCCCTATACCTGGCTCCTGGTGTGTAGGTGTCTGTGCCTTTAAGGGGGCAACTACCCTTCTTTAAGCAGCAACAATGGAGGGTGGATTCCAAATATAAAACAAAATGTATTAAATAAAGTAGTAAAAACTTACAAATAAAATATGAACAAAATTGTGAGAAATTATAAAATCTTCAATCCTCCAGCCGAAACATGTTTCACTGTACCCAGACAGCTTTTTCAATCGGTAATATAGTTGCTGCTGTTACTTGTTTAAATACTTTGTACTTCTTCCTGTGTGGTCCTTCAAACTTCCCTCCCTCCAATCCGCTGGCGTCCTTTTTCATGAACAGCTGTACTGTGTTAGTAATGAGAATGCTCCGGTTTCGGAACAAGTCACGTGACTCGAAGCATCACGTGCCGCATCACAAATTGGGCGTGTTTTCAATGTAGGGCTCACAGTTCCATATCGTCCATTTTGAAGTTGGGCAAAATGCCCTTCCTTCAACCAAGTCCGTTCCTATTTACAAACCAGATGCTCAATTTGAGCGATATATATAAACGAAAAAATGAAAAAATGAAGGGAGAAAGGGGGATAGTATTATTGTATATTGCTTACAAGGTAATTCATAAAATTTACATATCAAAAAATAAAAACATCTAGTGTTTTTCATTCAAAGTGACAGTACATGCATAAAGACAGGTGGTGAATAGGAGTATGCTCTTTTAGGAGAAATGCTGATTATTATTGAATAGGTCTCTATTGTGTCAGCAGCTTATGTTGAATGATGATGTCAATATTAAGATATATATATAAAAAAATATAAATAGTAGGTTCCTAGCTGGTCTCCCATACAAGTACTAACCAGGCCTGAGCCTGGATGGCTTCTGAGATCTGACAAGATCAGGCATTTTCAGACTGGTATGACCGTAGAGTAAATATTTAAAATGTATGAAACATACTAATAAAAAAATAATTTAAGTTAAAAAATGGCATAACTCAAAATCATAATTGAGACCATTAGGCTGCATGGTATTCAGGTTAAAAATCCATTGCATCTCCCTTTGGCCTAATTTTTTAATAAAATCTCCCCCTCTCCAATCGGGTAATACCCTCTGAATTGCATGGAATTCTAACAGAGTGGGATCGCTATTATGTTTATTTTTAAAATGTAAGGAGACACTGTGCTTTTCATAGTTGTTCCTAATATTCCCAATATGTTCCTGTACTCTAATGTGCAACTTTCTTTTGGTGCGCCCTACATATACAAGTCCACATGGGCATATCAAGAGATAAATAACTCTGGTGGACTGACAAGTAATTAGCTCGTTGATCTTAAACATGACTTTTTTATTTTGAGGATGTGAGAATTCTTTTACTAATCTTTTCTTACTTTTTGAGTTCTTGTACGCGCCACAGTATCCACAACCATAAAACCCCGTTTGTGCATTGAAAACCCACGAAAATCTTGCCATCCACAGCTATCTTGGTGTTCGCCGGAATCCCCATGCATGATTTAGTCCTTCTCCGAACAGCCGGCTGTTCGGTAGTTTCAGCACGAATCTACGTTGTCACGCAGGTCTCAGCGGTGTTCGCCTGTTTGCGTATCCGTTTTTAGTTCTACACGATTTAGGGCAAAACACCGCTGTTCGTGTGTAAGATGGCTGCGAACACGTGCAAAGTCATGAAATGGCGGCCACCTATACTTTACACAAAGGATTCGTGCTGAAACATGCGAACGGATGCGCCGGTCTGGGAGGTAAAATACCACTTAACTTCACTTCAGGGTGGTCCGGTGTTCAGTAGTTTGGACTCGTTTTTGGGCAATAGTAATTCGCATAAAACAGGCAAGTCGGTTCTTTTGTATATCCCGGTTAGGTATTGTTAAAAGAGTCCAGGCAGAAATTGTAGTTCTGTTACAATACCGAAACGATAAATGGGGTTATGGATAATGGAACACGGTAGGAACTATAACTATAATTGAAAATCATGATTTGGAGTTTGTGCCCCTTGGCTTCTGATCCATGCTTGATCGGTCATCAAGGTGTATAGGTTCTAAACTAACCATAACGTCTCTAAAATTCTTAATCCAACTTCATACTATAGCGATAACTTATCTAGAATTTACTTACTCATATGCATATAAGACTTAGGGGGATATACAAGTCTCAGATTAGAATATTCAGACAACTCAAGCTAAAATACAAGATAAACAGACGACAAATGCCACTTTGGGGTAAGATTTCATGTACTTTATTCTATAAGGATCCATAGCGTTACACTATCTAATATGCTATCATTGATGAGGTATTAATTACTATGTATATCTGTTATAAATCGTACAATTTATATACCGGATAGAAATGCTGTTATAATGTTTTGATTTGCACTGCTACTTCAAATTGTTTTATTATACTGCCATCTAATTATCTGTAACCTTGCTTACGATAAGTGAGACCATATTTCACTGATTTATTGACACGATTTGTACTATTTTGATAATTATATATTATAATGATCTGTTATAACTGGTTACAATACGAAAAACTCAATAAAAACGATAAATAATAAATAAAAATGCAAATATGAAAAAACAAACATACATGCAGAAGTGTAGATATTTTGGTTAGAGGTCCAGAGAATAATGCAAAAAAAACAAATTATCTTATGTTATTCTGACTGTTACTCTCCTATTGGTTACATTTTCTGCATCACTAAATATGACCCTTATGTGAAACATAGAATATTCCTCTTTCCACCGTCTTTTGTTTTGTGTATTTTTGAAGAAAAAAAAAATCTTAGTTTCACTTTTTTAAAAGAAATGCATTTAATCATTATATGAAACCATACTATATTAAAGCAACACAAATCATTTAAAGTTGTCATTTATATGCCATCAACATACCTGTCTCTATAACAATTTTGACAAATTGCTCAGACTCGCTATCTCATTAACCTTCACTATAATGATAGTTTTGACAACCACAGTCTTGCCCTTGTCTTGATGACTAATGTATAATCAAACTGCATTGTGCTAAGTTTAATATCCAGTATGTAAAATCTCCACTTTCGTTAACTTGAATAAAAGTAGTGGCAGTTAAATCTCATAAACAATTAATATGTATCATGAAATCTTTGGTCTCTTATAGTCTTAAAATTGCATGTTAAACATAACTTTATATTTTCAGCTTAAATATCAAAACTGGAAATATTGCTAAAAAATGTATAGTTCTGTCATCATTCTCCTGGGCACTTTTGGGTGCTTTGCCACATGCCGGGGGAGTACTTGGATGCTGAAACTGTATGCCATGTTCCTCTCTCTTATATTCCTCATTGAGTTGATTGCAGCCATTGTAGGACTGGTCTTCAGACATGAGATAAAGAACAGCTTTGAACATGGCTACCAGCAAGCTCTCCAACAGTACAACTCCACCGGTGATGCCAGAAGCCAGGCTGTGGATACCATTCAGAGGACTTTGCAGTGTTGTGGAGTTAAATCTTACATTAACTGGGGTGAAACGCCATACTACAAGGCGCATGGTATCCCCATGAGCTGTTGCTGCCTTCCAGGTAACTGCACAGAAGCCGACATGAAGGACATGGTAAAAGCCAAAGACAAAGTATTTCCACAGGGCTGCATAGCTTTGGTAACTACAGTGATGGAGTCCAGAATGGGCATTGTAGCTGGGATATCATTTGGAATAGCTTGTTTCCAGCTTGTTGGAATGTTTTTATCCTGCTGCTTGTCCCGATACATAACGAACAACCAGTATGAGATGGTGTAAACTCACCCTGATGCGGCAGGTATTCAGGAAATTGTTCATTTTATTTGAAGCATTGAAGACTCTGTCACTGGCGTATATCAACATCTTCCTGGGAAAACCTCCTGCTCAGTGCATAGTACTCTTTTTTACCTCACTACTCATTTGCTCTTTGTCTGTGGGTGCTCACTTCTGGAGCACTCTACTCTTAACATTGACAATATTTTAAAGATATCTGTACTTTAGCATAAGCGATTGCATTCCACAAACTGATCTGCGGATTGATACACTAATGCTTGTGGAAATATGGATATCTTGATAGCACATGCTCTACTTTATGAATTGAATTATGTTACTTCTATACTCGTCTAATAATCACACGCTTGTGAATTTTTCTTTTTTTCTTTTTTTTTTCTTTTACAGTTCGCATAAAGAACAATTTTGTTGGTTGGTACCATAGATCCAATATTGGGTTCTATCACTTACAGTATTGATCCAGACTAGACTCTTGCACATACATCTTATTTTTCCTTTTAGTTAGAAAAAAGGAACCTTCAAGGAAATGTTTATATGTGATAATCATGCATACATGTAATTTGTCTGTATATGAAGCAGCATTCATAGAAAATCCGACTGGCCTTTCCTGCCTGTAACTATTACAGGAATCAATTTACTGTTTTCCTTGTTGAAACGGAGCCGAAAATCAAATTATGGTCATCAGCAGAAATATGCAAAGGTTAGCTTAAACTGGTTGTGGTTCCCTGTCTGTTCTCAGGTGGAGACTGCTCTGGTAAATTTGAAAGAAAAAAATAAGCAAGTTTGCATACACTTTTCAGCATCTCTATGTGTGCATGCTTAGTAATTTTCCTCTAGAATGTTATGGGAAGAAAATTGACTGAGAGGACAAGCCTGAAAATGGGTTTTGCGTACAGATAGTTGCAGTACCAATTATAAGGTGTATGTATTTGTTTTTGTTTTTTTAATCCATGCATTCTTACAGAACAGTCAGCTCAACACCAAAACTAAAAAAAAAAAATCCACAAAAATCATTGCAATAAGGAAACACTTCATGCTACTCCTACTTTGGCTATACAATCTTGCAAAACAAAAACCTCTCAATTTTTCTGCCTTTACCTCTTCAGGACTAGGTAGCTCATAACATCTTTATTTTTCTCTTTTTATAGTTAGTAGAGTTGCTGGGGTTTCTCCCAGAGATCTGCAGTATGTAGGCCAACCTGGAGCAGTAAAGCATTTGATTATGTACGAGATTAACGCCCTGTTGCTGGGGCATTTAGTGTGTGTGTGTTTCCTCCAGATGGAGTGTTAACAAAACCTTAACTCTAATTCTCTGAAAAAGTAAATTTACAGACGTAAGAAATTGTTTTGGAATGCATATTAAGTTCCCCTGCTGCTTTAGATGTATTGTAATTTGGTGCCTGGACACTCTCTTCGCCAATGTTTTCTGTCTTAATCCAAGAGTTCACATCAGTTAGATTACATAGGGTGTTTAAAAATATTAAAAGCTTGAGAGGAGTTGTAGTTAGTTGTGGTACAAAAGGTTTTTAGAATTAGTGGTTATGGTTCAAGTGGTATTAAATTTAAAATTGGGATATACCGTTTTTAAGAGGAGTAAAACCTAGGATTAAGGTGAAAGGTTTTGTTTCAGATTTAGGCATAGCATGCTTAAAGGGACACTATACGCACCCAGAACTTTTCATCTCATTGAAGTGATCTGGGTACACTGTCCCTGTCCCCACCCCCTTAGCTCTGCAGCTGTTAACATTGCCATTTCAGAGAAACAGTAATGTTTTCCTTGTAAGGCTAAGACTGCAATTCGTGTCATATGCCTTGTGTGAGGACGTCCAGTGTCCTCTAAATCCTCAGAGTAAATAATTTGGTCTATGCTTTCCTAGGAGGAAAGCCTAATGCTCGTTTGGTCTTTGCTGCACATGTGCATTAGGTTTCCCCTATTGTCTGACGTCTGCAGAGGAGGAGCCCAATCCAGCGCCAAGGGACAGACATTGGTGCTGGAACCAGGTAAGGGAAAAAAGGGTTGTATAACCCTTTACTTGCCACTGGGTGAGAGTTGCAAGGGAGGGAGCAGATTCTAAATCTAAAGTTTTCCTTTAGATTTTGCAGTAAAGAAAGGGTTTCTTTTAGGGTTTTATGTTTTAGTTTTTTTGGGTGGGGGGGTGGGTGGAGGGTACATTTAGGGATGAGAGAATAGGTTATACATGTTGTACTTTGCCAAGTACCCACCCTCGTATGGTTAATAACAGAGCTGTGGGAACTGTTGTACAGTTTGCATCACTCAGTGCTGTCTGTGCTCCTAATGCAAGGCATTTCCTGTGTGAGAAGTTCTTAGATGTCAGATCATGGGAAGTGATCACTTGCTGTGCAGCTCACACACACACTGGAGTAGCTGGGACAGCACTGAGTTTACACCTTCTATAGCTGTTCCTGCGGCTCTATCAAGCATGGGAGGAGAACTAGACTACAGAGGACTCCTGATACCCTCTCCTCACCAGCCTACTTAAGCTCCAAAAAGGTACTTTATAGGTGCTATAAATAGGTAACCCCCTACAGGATATGCACCTACAGGACCCGTGTAAGTGTCAAACAGTTGGTTGATCAAATTGGTTTTGAGACTCCTGGCACCATAGTGACTACAGCAAGCTGTACTTAGACTACCCCTTCAATCAAATAGAACATGTTAAAGATGGTATTCCATTTAATGCAGGAATAAATTATTTGCCTTTTCCAAAGTTGCCTTATATCGTCAGGACCTCTGTGCATCCCTAACCATTTACTTACAATGGCTATTATCGTATTTGAACTAGTAAGCTATACATAGTATTTCATAGGAATGAAACATTTGGTCCGCCGTCCTCACAATCTCTATATGTAGCTCAAAGATTTAATTTTTTTTGGACATTTTTAATTATCAAAGTGGTTCATTGCTTTTTCACACTGTAATTACAGGAAGTGCTGTCTTGCGAAGGCCAGGATATTGATATTCCTTTTTTTTTGCTATTTTTAACTGATGTTACTGGCTGGTGAGATTTCAGCCTGCAACTGAGCCTTTGACCTATTTATATGGTAAATTATTTAACTGACTTTATCCTGATAGCTTTCCTTACCTACATTATGCAGTGAATTTGTATTGGCTTACATTTTAGGGAAATGTGTTTCTAAACAGCCAGTGTTGGGCACTGCCAATGCTGTTTAAAATATGTTTGTGTTTGTCATCATGTCTTTTACAATCTACAAAGGGAATAGATTTAGTTAGACAGGTCAGAATCATACTGAGCTTAGCATGCCCATTTGTTTTATCAGAATTAAATGCTGCATTTGTTGTGAGACTTTCATAATGTATCTTGTATAACAATGGAAACCTTTTTACTTGACTTTATATACGATAAATGTGTGATTTCTTAAAAAAAAAAAATGTATAGTTCTCCAGTTTGCCTGTTTTGCCTATAATTAACCCTTTTATGTAATATATGTTTGTATATATGTAGTATTATAGCAAACACATGGAATATACTCAATGTGTTTGTTTCTCCAAAGAAATGTTAGTTTAATAATTATTTCAGATATTTCAAATGGTATGTCTTAGGTCACTTTGGAGCAAAGCGTTTACCTTTTGCTGTGTATATTAAATACATAGATTACATTATTGTACATATCTACAGTGCAAGGCTGCCTTGATGAAAGGCATGACAGTACAAGAATGTGAAAGAGATTATTTTTCTTTCATGTTAAAATAATATTACCTTTTGACACCACAAATGTTACATGTATGTAACATTAAATGATGATTACCTTAAAGGAAAACAAACATATATTCATGACCCTATAGTAAAAAACACCATCTAGCCCTACCTGCCCCACCTCCTGTTGTCCCTACTTGCCTCCCTAAATATAGGAAAATATTACTTGTATTCAAGTCTGCTGTGGCTGGCTCTGCATCTGACCTGCCTGCATGTCTGACATCATCAGAAGTTATTATGTGAGCCAATCAAAATGCTTTCACATAGGATTGGCTGAGACTATCAAGGAGGCAATTTGGGACAGAGCCAGCACAAGCCAAACACAGCACTTGCCAATGAGAATCTCCTCATAGAGATGCATTGAATCAATGCATCTCTATAAGGAAAGTTCAGTGTTTGCATGCAGAGGGTGGAGACACTGAATGGCAGTACTGCACAGTGTGCAGCACTGCCCCAGGATGAACATCTAGTAGCCATCTGAGGAGTGGTCAGTTGAGTTATCCCTAGGCTGTAATGTAAACACTGCATTCTCTCTGAAAAGACAGTGTTTACTGCAAAAAAAAAACCTGAAGGCAATGATTCTACTCACCAGAACAAATACAATAAGCTGCAGTTGTTCTGGTGACCATAGTATCCCTTTAAATAAACAGGCATCACTAGTCCTTTTTTTTTAAACCAGCAAGCAAACACTTTTACACACATATATAAACTAAAATAAAGCAAGAAAAGTTTGAAAAATATGTGATAAATATCAGTCAGGGAAACAATTACGGCAAACTGATTCTCTGCATCTCTGCATACAAAAAAGAAAGGAAAAAAAGAGATTGTCTGTGTATATTTGTGTATATATATATTTATTCACACATATATAACACATAGGTAGAAAGGGAATTCTAGCTGCCTAGAAGGAGATAGTGAGTAAGTCAACTAAGTATTGCTCTAAAAACAGGTTATAAGGTTACCATATAAAACCTCAGAGGAAAATACAGAAAAGAAAACCAGTGAAAAAATAATCATGCGACTGATAATAAATGAAAGACAAATAAAAATTGCAACTGAAACAGGTACAGTTAAAATCACAAATATGCAGGTACTCAACTAGGCATGGTAAGAATCAATACACAGTGAAGCCCACTCCATAAGTATAAAATCAAGTTCAGTTAATCCAGTCCAGTGTAATCAGAAATATGAGTATTAGGGTGTAAAATTCTAATCAACAGTAGCAGACTGTGCTTAGTGATACAAAATAAAGACAAATTGTAGCAAAAATCTAAACACAACTTGATGGATATTCTAGTTAGTACTTCGCAGAGGAAATGTATAGAAAGGGTACACAAATGCTGAGGAAGAAGATATTCACTTTATACCATTAAATAGTTAGTGGAAAGCAACAGTAAGTAAAATTTTGTATTACACATATTTCACCAAGGTGTAAATCACCTCTAAGGGAGCCCAGTCCCTACAATGATGCCATTTAAACTTCTCTTTCCTCTGTGCCAACTAGATGTAAAAGGAGGATGAAACATTTGCAGAATCCTGTATTCTTGGTACAGTTGCATCTCCATATGAATACCGGCGGTATGAACATTCCATCTATCGTTTAGCTGTCAGTCATTCAAGCTTCCATTGTCTTTATATAGTCTTTATATAGAGGTTCAGATACTATGTAATACTGTGTGCCTGGTGTAATTTCTCAGGCTCCTACCGCCAAAGTATATTTGTATGTGTATTAATTTTTCTTTTGCTTCTGCTCCCCAGTGTAGCAGATTCAGTACCCACAGAGAGAACATGAATAAAAAAGCAAATTGTGATTGTGATTTTTGCTACAATTTATCCTTATTTTGTAGTACTAAGCACAGTCTGCTACAGTATATCAGCATTTTATAACCTTATACCCATATTTCTGATTTCACTGGAAAAGGACTTAAGTAATTACACTTTATTTTATATTTATGGAGTGGACATCAATGTTTTATGATTCTAACCATTCATAGCTTAGTACCTGAATATGTTCGAGTTCTTGCATTTGATTTTCTGTTTCTCTCATTTATTATTAGCGCTGATTTGTTTTTCTGTTTTATACACACACCTTTACACACATATAAGCAAACCTTTATACATATATACACAGATTTTAAGCTGAATAAGGACTGAATGTATCAATAAATAATAATAGAGAAATAATCACATCTAGACCAACAAAATCATATAACACAACTCACTGTTCAGTGGAACCGTTTTGCTCATACACACTGGACTGGAGCACTTCTGAAATCAGCAGGAACATCTGAAACAATTCTCATATGTATCAGCTCAACAGTATTAAGACAAGCAATTAGGCAAAAAGAAGTCCAAGGTAGAAACGATAATTTATTTGCAAATGTTAATCCAACATGAAACGAAGACTAGTCTGGGGTCACAGTTGGATAAATATATGCTTAAGGAAACAAGATTGTGGTAGAGGATTTAAACATTTGAAATATATTCCCTACATTCCCTACATTTGAAATATAAGTTCCCTACATCACATGATATTACTCAGCAGCTTATTGAAGAGTGGCGTAAGGAATTAACAGAATTGTCTTTATAGAATCAGGAATACAAATCCCCCCTTACCGCCCTTAATGCTAGTTAAGCTTATTATCAGTGCTGGGCGGGTCTGCCAGCACTGGCTCTGATCCGCCACCTTGTCTAAAATCATCAGAATGAATGATCTCAGCCAATCACAGTGCTTTCCCATAGGAAAGCATTGGATTAGCTGAGTTCATCAATTCTGATGAGCCAAACATCTCTCTAGCCAATCAGCATCTCCTCATAGAGAGGCATTGAATCAAACTGACCCAGGAAGAACCTCCAGTGGCCATCTGAGGAGTGGCCACTGGAGGTGCCCCTAGACTGTAATGTCTCTGAAAAGACTGTGTTTACAGCAAAAAGCCTGCAGGGACTGACTGTATTAACCAGGACAACTATATTAAGCTATAGCTGTAGTTTCTCTGGTAACTATAGTGTCCCTTTAAGGCTAATGGACATTATATTAAAGGGCTATAAGATATCATAAATGTTATAAATAACTTTTTAATTGTCAAACAGAATTAAAAAAAAGACAAGTTACTTTTAAGATTGTAATGGACCGTTTTGCCCACAAGAGGTTAAAAATCGTTTAGGCGATATTCCCCCTTTTCAGCTGCACAGACAGCTACTGCAAGCACCAATCTCCCGAACTGCAAACCCACGAATTCACCAACTCCTGAACTGCAGCCAAGGGAATACTCGAAACTCCCGAACTGCATACACACGAATAGCTGCTAGCAGACGAACAGGAAAAGCCCCCAAGCGGCTTACACTCCTGGCAATCAGTCTCTAACAGCATACAGTAAATCCTCCCCGCAATAATGAGATGACACTTCACTTTGAGGGTTAAGCAGGAACTGCACTGTAATGGCCACACACTGGCTTTTATGCAAGTCCCCATGCAAGGGGACATCCCACAGGGTGGGACACAGTACAACCAATCGTTTACAGGAGAACCATTAAACACACCCACAATTACATCACAATCCCTCCTCTCTGTCCTAGAGATAATTGTGAAGTAGTCCAATTATTTCCCAGGACAGAGGCAAGACTCCATTAACCACATGGCAGTAACAATACAATAAAAGACATAAAATTACCTACAGTTACATTTATTCCATAAAACATAGACATTCTACATATCCCCAGATAGCTTAGATCTGAGTGCACATTACTACCGAATGGCGCTCAGATCACATACATACAGTTCAATCGCCATGCAGCCAAAGTCTTTCATACAGTCTTTCAGTATACGGCTGGGCTCCATGGCATAGCTATCTGGGTTAGCATCGCTTTAACAGTCCGCAGAAAGGCACGAATAAAACTTTCTGCCGGTAAAATAAAAGTTTAAAATGCAGGACCATAGTCTAAAGGGAGCAGGCAAGCAACCAGGCTTCTCCAGTGTACAGTGGCGAGGTTGGTTTCGCCACAAAGATGTTTCCTTCTTTCTCCTGGAGCAGTAGGTGTTCCAAGAATAATAATAAATTAACTTTGCAAAGGCCAGCAACTTAGAGAACAGTCCAAAACATGAAGGGTTAATCAAATAAGAATATTATCTAAATCCAATCCATAGTCAGCAACAAAATAATCATCCCAAAGTGTAAAGGATTAATCCAATTCGAATAGAAACATAGAAACATAGAATGTGACAGCAGATAAGAACCATTCGGCCCATCTAGTCTGCCCAATTTTCTAAATACTTTCATTAGTCCCTAGCTTTATCTTATAGTTAGGATAGCCTTATGCCTATCCCACGCATGCTTAAACTCCTTTACTGTGTTAGTAGGCAAGTCCAAATCCAAGGTCAGCAACAAATTAATCAGTCCAAAGTGTAAAGGGTTAATCCAACTGGCATAGTAGGTAAATCCAAATCTGAGGTCAGCAACAAAGTAGCAAAGGTTATTTCTTCAAGGGGGTAAGACAAGGATGAGCAGGGGCTCCGAGTAGCTGATCCTGCAAGGAGAGGAAAATGTACTATCTCCAAACAGTTCTGGGAACACATTAATTTTGCCATGAGGCACTGACAAACCCCCATCCAAAAGAGCTACCTTTGGGAGTTATTTGGTTTCTGTGGATACCTGGAATGGAAAGAGACCATCCAGCGCCACCCGACCTACTCCAAGGCCGTTCCGGCTGACTACATAGAGACCAGCTGGGGTGACTACAAAGAGAGCGGGAACAAAGCGAGGAAGCAAGCAACCGCTACCACCTGCACAAAACAGCCCATGAAGAGGGAGGCAGTCAGACCCAGATGCCGCAGCCAAGCTACACAACCTGCACTCAGCCTCCTTCACCGGATCACCACCTGTCCGGTCCAAGAGGAACAGACAGCAAAGTACAACCTACCATCCTCACGGACTGGGCCTAGACAAGATCTTCAGCAGTATCTCTTAAATGAACACTCACTCTTATACCTGCTTTATGTTGCATATCCATGAGTATCACGCTAGGCCCCAGACATACAACCCTCCTTCTGTAAATTGGCTAACCCCTATGGTATGCTAGGCTGCAGGTGGGTCGAAACTACACACAAGCTGAGGGTAAACTAAGCATTAATAAATAAGCCTGCTGACTTGGTTTTATGGCATTTTTAATGCATATATATATATATATATATATATATATATAGTGAGATCCGTGTCCCAAAAGCATAGTATTAAACGTGAGAAACTAACCTAACTCAAGCTCTGACCAAACATGAATATAGTATCAGTGTATTTGTACAGCTGAAACTACAATGCTACAACTGCTTATACTCTTAGACCATAATCTTAATTCAATGCGGTATTCGTATGCTTAAACCTGTTTAAAAAACAAAATTGTGCATGTTCATCTTGTGCCCCGCTTGTCTCGCGTGGGAAAAGCTAGAGGACTGCCTTTGGGGTACCTCTCGCCTGTGTTATATCTATGCACTACAAAAATAAAAAATTTTAAAAAAATATATATATTCTTGCCTCTAGTAACATTTTTTTTAGTCCGTAATTCCATCAACTTCATATTCTACTTCATCATATATGACAATAGGGGGAGGGGGAGCAACAGGTTTTAAAATGTCAGAATGATGTGGTTTTAATAAGAAAACATGGAAAAAAAAGGATTAATTTTAAAATGTGGCCAAAGTATTCTATACAAAACTTCATTAATTTTGTTGGTTCTTTAAAAAGGGCCAATGAATGTAGGAAATATTTTCTTAGTAGGATTATGCATTTTAGGTATTTTGTTGATAGCACTACTTTATCCCCTATGTGGTAAAGGGAATTGTCTTTCCTTTTAAGGTCAACATTTTTTTGAAAGATGCTTGTGACACCTCAAGGTTATTATTTAAAGAAGTTTGAATATTTTTGAAATTTGATAGGTATTTTGCTATGTCAGGAATGTGATATGTAGGAACTTTTATAGGGAGAAATGTGGGGTTATATTCATAGTTAGAGAAGAAAGGGGAATATTTATTAGATGATTTATAATTATTGTTATATGAAAATTCAGCAACAGGAAGAAGTACAGTTGTCTTATTGGTGGGTGGCATAGATTCTTAGCTACAGCTCTAAGACACTGTTAAGTCTTTCAGCCTGGCCATTGGTTTGAGGATGGAAAGCTGTTGACCGATTATATTCAATTTGAAGGACTTTGCTGAATTTTTACCAAAATAAAGAGGGATTACTGGATCACTCTATCTGAAATTATATCTTCAGGGATTCCATGAAGCTGAACATGTTCTTTGATAAAAAAATTTTAGCCAGTGAAAGAGCATTAGGAATGGTAGGCAAGGGTATAACATGTACCAATTTTGTTAGGCAGTCTACGATAGTTAGGACACATGTGTTGCCCTCAGATGGAGGGAGATCAACAATAAAATCCATGCTAAAGGAAGTCCAGGGAGCATGTGGAATTGGAAGGGTTTGTAACAATCCAAAATTTTGTAGATGTTTTCTTTCACTGACATTCTTCATAAGTTTTATATATGTCTTTTTAAGTCAGAAGTAGAGTTAGGCCATGATAAATATTTATTATATTATTTTGGAGTTTTAGAAACCCCAGTATGACCGGTTAATGGTTTATCGTGAATGTATGACATGGTTTTGTATCTTATTGAAGAGGGTATGTACAAAAGTTTTTTTTTCTCCCATAACCCAGCAGTTCCCAAACTGTGTGCCGTGGCGCCCCAGTGCACGTGCACACAGGGGTGCCGCGGAATGTTATAGCACTGGGAAGACATTACTGCTGAACAAGGGCCCGGTCGGGTGTCACGGCCCTTTAAGACCACGACCGGAGCCCTGTTATGTCGGCCTGCTGGGAGCAAGTGACAGCCTGTCTCTTCCTCCCAGCATCACGCAGGAAGGCAGCGCAGCAGGAAGCAGACACAGCGTGAGGGGAGAGGAGCACAAAGAGCTCCAGACCCCTCACTCCTACCAGCAGCAGGACTCTAAGCCACCCTCTTGGCACATAAGGTAAGCTCACAGGAGGGTGGCTGGAGATATTTAAAAAAAAATCACTTGTGTGTGTATGAGTTTGAATGTGTGTGAGTATGTGTTTGAGGGTGTGTGAGTATGAGTGTGTGTATGAGAGTGTGTGTGTGTGTTTATGTGTGTGGGTGTGTGTGAGTGTGTGTATGAGTGTGTGTGTGTATGTGTGTGTGCGTTAGTGTGTGTATGAGTGTTTGTGTATGAATATAAGTGTGTGTGTGTATGTGTATGAGTGCTTGTGAGTGTGGGTGTATAAATATATATATATATATATATATATATGTCAGTGTGCTTCTGTGTCTGAGCACACATCTGTGTATGTACGTCTATGTTTTAGGGTGTGTATTTTTACGTCAGTTTGTGTATCTGTGTCATGGTGTGGGCATGTATCAATGTTTGTGTGTGTCAGGGTGAATGTGTGTATATGTCGGTGTGTATCTATGTGTGCGTATGTGTTTGTGTGTATCTATATGTGTATATGTGTCGGTGTCTATATGAATTTGTGTGTATTTGTCAGTGTACTTATATGCATCTGTGTGTTAATGTGCATGAATATCTGTGTAAGTATGTATGTATGTGGTACATCAACATCAACCTCGGAGACATATTGGAGGTTTGGATTTGGTTGTTTCATTACAGGAGCAGTAGTGCAAAAGAGGATGTATCAAAAGAGGATTGTTCCTTTTCAGCCCAAGTGCATTTTTGATCTTGTTTAGTGAAATTAGTAAGCAGTGATATGATACAGGAGTCTGTTATGAACTTTCTGTAGAAATTGGCAAAACCAATAAAGCGTAAGACCTCCTTTTTTGATTTAGGTATTGGGAGATTTTCAACTTTCGGAGCATCCATTTGGATTGAAGAATTGGATATATATATACTAGGAAGGAATTTAATTTACCTCAAAAATGCATTTTCCTGGATTGATGAATATCTTATGTATTCTTAACCTATTCACAAACTTTTTTACATGTTTTTGATGGTCGTCTACGTTTTGAGAAAAAGATGAGTATATCATCAAGATATATTACTATGAAATCATCTATTATATTTTTGAATACATCATAAATAACATTTTGAAAAGAAGCAAGGGCATTACAAAAGACCAAAGGGCATTACGCTATATTCATAATGCCCGTACCTAGTCCTGAAAGCATTCTTCCACTCATCTCCTGTTCTTATGCGGAGAAGTTTGTAGGCATCTCTCAGGTTTAATTTGTGAATGGTTTTTTACTTACCCCACAAATTAGTAATATGGTGAATGTCAAATACATAAAAGACAAAAGGAAAGATGGACAAAAATAGTACAGATGGTCTAAAAGCCACAATAGATGATAGGTAAGGCTAAAAAACACATGTAGCAGAGCCTATTATTTATTTCCTCCGTAAGATGAACTTATAATGAACGTATGGAGGACATGACATCCATGAGTGGTTGGCGGCTGTAATAAGTGGTTGATTCTGCAACGTTATTCTGCCAACCACAAACGGAATAGGACATGTCCTGGGTCAGCACCGCTAATCACCAATGAAAAAGGCAGAAAAAAGGCAAGAAATGTAATTACCCTATTGAGGTGTTATACATACAGGTGAAGGTTAACTCATCAACATGTGACCTGAAAAGGAGGACCTACAGGACATTTAAAAGATTGAAGATTATTGAAGCTACACTACAGCTGACTGAGGAAGCTCATGAAGGAGTGAAACGTGTTTCGGCTAACTTCGAATTTTAATTTTGATTTTTTTAAATAGAGTATTATACTATACATGTTTTTATTTTCTCTGTTACAATACATTTTATGTACATATCAATTAAGTTCTTTGAAGCCTTGAGAATATTCACTGGGGTGGTGCCATCCCCAGAAAATTGGCACTTTGCTTGTTATCCTTAGAGCTGGGAGTTGAAGGCTCTATAAAAGGTGAACTTAATACTTATTTCAAGTTTGAAAGTTTTTTAAGCTTAAATAAAATATATTGGTTGCCTATCTTTTGATTGTTAGAAAGTTGCAATGTCTGATCGTTGATATATATATGCCGCACATATTATTGAAGGACTTCTGCAAATGTTAAAGATTATCCGGTACAAGTGAGGAGATTCCCTTCCCATCCCCCAGCGTCATTCTGAATGCGGAAGTAAATGGGGTTACTACAGACGCTAGGATGCCTGGTTGCCGGTTGCGTCTAGATAGAAGGGGAGGAGCCTAAAACTGAGCAGGAAAAAGGTGCGAAAGAACTCCTATTTAAAACAAGACTGAACTGAATGGATTTACACTTTGAAAAAGGCTTTGGCTGAAACGCGTCCGTGTGTGGAGAGTGAGATTGCTGTTTTCTATTTTTTGCTGCTGTTTTTACCTTGTAATAAAACCTTTATAAAAAGAACCTGCATCCGGGGCATTTTAACCCCTTAAGGACACATGACATGTGTGACATGTCATTATTCCCTTTTATTCCAGAAGTTTGGTCCTTAAGGGGTTAAAGAAGGGACAAGCAAACAGTCGGCATAGGATTCCAGCTACAACTACTTCTTATCCATTCAACGCAATTAATTGATATGCCTTTTTTGCCGGACCTCCTTGAAGAAGGCAAACAATAGTCTTTCTCTTAACATCATGGTTTATATAGGTCCGTGGTAGAGTTGAGCGAACCCGAACTGAAAAGTTCGGGTTCGTACCGAACATTAAGTTTTTTGGACCCCGGACCCGAACACGGACATATCACTGTATGTTCGGGCTGGAGTTCGGCGATTTAATGACGCATTTTGAAAGCCTGCAGGGCAGCCAATCAACAAGCTTTTGACTCGTGTGCCCTTAGAAGCCATCACAGCCATGCCTACTAATGGCATGGCTGTGACTGGCCCGTGCAGCATGTGACCCAGCTAGTAGGGGTATGTCTATTAACCCAGCTAGTAGGGGTATGTCTATCGACATGCAAGTGGGGGCTTTTAAACTAAAGGGGGGACCGATTGCCCCTGAACAGTGTGTGGGGGCCCAAAATACCAATAAGGGGGGACCTACTACCTAATGTCCTCCCCCCTACTCCACCCCTGAGCGGTGTGTGGGGGCCATAAATAAAAATTGGGTGGGTAGGGGCCCTAAGCTGAGGAAAGTTCTTTGGAATTTTCCCACGCTGTGTAAAATGACACAGAGCACTCTGATTGGTGGATTAAGTAATCAATCAGAGTGTTATGAGTCAAATTACACAGCGTGGGAAAATTCCAAAGAACTTTCCCACGCTGTGTAAAATGACACAGAACACTCTGATTGGTGGATTTCAAGCCAACCAATCAGAGTGCTATGACAGGTAAATGTAGAGACTTACCTATCAGTCTCTTCATTTACCTGTCAGAGCACTCTGATTGGATGGCTTAAACCCACCAATCAGAGAGCTCAAAGCCTAATTGTAGGGCGAGGCAAGGCTTTATAAGCCTTCCCCCGCCCTGCAGAGCTCAGTCTGCACGGAGCTCTCCATGGGTGAAGAAGGATTGTTATTTTTTTTGCGTTCGTTTTTTTTTTTTTTTTTTTTTAAAGTGCGTCGGTTTTTCTGGATTTTTATTTGGCTTTTTTAGGGGCTGAAAAAATAAGAGTTTTGAAGAAAGAAGACATCAAATGGTAAGTCTATTTTTTTTTTTTAACATGTATTTAGACAAGGGTCCCCCCTCATTATTTTTAGGATGAGGGGGGTAGGTAGGGGTAATTTGTTTAGGGGGGGACTAAGGATTTGGGGACCCCTAATCACCTGGGGGGGGTTATTTATGGCCCCCAACCACCGCTCATTGGTTAGGACCGGGGGGAGGACATTAGGCCCCCCCCCAATTTTTATTTATGGCCTCCACCCACCGCTCAGGGATGAGGGCCAGGGGGGAGGACATTAGGTACCTCCCAATTTTAATTTATTGTCCCCACCCACCGCTCAAGGGTGGGGGCTGGGGGGGACATTAGGTCCCTCCCAATTTTTATTTATGGCCCCCACCCACCGCTCAGCAGGGGTTGGGGCCGGGGAGGAGGACATTAGGTTCCTCCCCCCAATTTTTTATTTATGGCCCCCACCCACAGCTCATGGGTGGGGGCCGGGGGGAGGACATTAGGTCCCCCCTTATTTTTATTTAGGCCCCCACCCACCGCTCAGGGGTGGAGGCCGGGGGGAGGACATTAGGTCCCCCCCTTATTGTTATTTTGTGTCCCCTCCCGCCATGCAAGGGTGGGGGCCGGGGGGAGGACATTAGGTGCCCCCCCAATTTTTAATCATGGCAGTGGGTGGGGGCCGGGGTGGAGGCCGGGGGGAGGACATTAGGTCCCCCCTTATTGTTATTTTGTGTCCCCACCCACCATGCAGGGGTGGGGGCCGGGGAGGAGGGCATTAGGTTCCCCCTTATTGTTATTTAGGTCTTCCACCCGCCGTGCAGGGGTGGGGGCAGGGGGGACAGTAGGTCCCACCCCATATTCTTATTTATGACCCCCACCCACCGCTCAGGTGTGGGGGCTGGGGGGAGGACAGTAGGTCCCCCCCTTATTTTTATTTGGGGCCCCCACCCGTCGCACAGGTGAATGAGCGTTGGGAGAGATAAGAGGAAAACCATGAGAGGATAGAGTCACAGAGACCAAGCGATTGCAGAGTTTGAAGAAGGAGAGCATGATCAACGGTGTCAAAGGCCACTGAGAGGTCAAGAAGAATTAGTATGGAGTAGTGGCCTTTGGATTTAGCTGCGCTTAGGTCATTAGTAACTTTGATAAGGGCAGTCTCTGTAGAGTGGAGAGGGCGGAAGCCAGATTGAAGGGGGTCAAGGAGAGAGTTGGAATTGAGGAAATGAGACACACGGGTAAAGACAAGTCTTTCCAGAAGCTTTGAGGAAAAAGGGAGCAGGGATATGGGACGGTAGTTAGAGGGGGTGGACGGGTCGAGGGATGTTTTTTTTAGTATAGGTACTACAGTGGCATGTTTAAGGTCAGCAGGGACGATGCCAGAAGAGAGCGAGCAGTTGAAGATGTGTGTTAGAGAAGGCACGAGACAAGTGGAGAGAGATCTGATAAGGTGAGATGGGACAGGATCGAGCGGGCAAGTGGTGGGGCGAGAGGAGCAAAGAAGAGCAGCCACCTCTTGGTCAGTGGCTGGGGAGAATGTCTGAAGGGTAGGAAAGGCATGATCTATGTGTGATTGAGAAACAGAAAGGCAAGGAGGGGAGAATTCTTTCCTTAGCTGTTCAATTTTGTCAGTGAAGTAACATGCAAAGTTATCAGCAGTAAGGTTGGTTTGGGGGGTGGCCACAGCGGGGCGAAGAAGAGAATTAAAGGTGTCAAAGAGACGCCTGGGGTTGCGGGAACATGAACTAATGAGAGAGGAAAAATAGGACTGTTTGGCAAGGGCAAGGGCTGCACTGTATGAACACAATATGAATCTATAGTGGAGAAAGTCTGACTGGGTGCGAGACTTCCTCCAGGAGCGTTCAGCACAACGGGAGCATCTTTGCAGGTAGCGCGTTGATTTAGTATGCCATGGTTGGGGGCGGGTCCTCCTTGAGGTGCTTGTTTGGAGTGGTGCTGCAGTGTTCAAGGCAGATGTAAGAGTAGAGTTATATATGGAGATGGCCAGTGAAGGACAGGAGAGGGAAGGGATGGACAGCAGTTGTGAATCAATGTCAGCTGACAACTGTTGGAGATCAAGAGAATTAAGGTCCCTCCTGAGTTGAGGGTGGTTAGGCGGAGGTTGTTGGGTGAGGGGGTACGTGAGAGCAAAAGATAAGAGGTGGTGATCAGAGAGTGGATACGGAGTGTTGCAGATATTAGATACAGTACATGCATAAGTGAAGATTAGGTCAAGGGTATTGCCAGCTACATGGGTGGGAGAATTTGCCCACTGTGATAGCCCGAGGGAGGAAGTAATTGAAAGTAGTTTATTGGCTGCAGAGGTCAAAGGTGGGTTTATAGGAATATTGAAGTCCCCGAGAATTAGGGATGGGATGTTAGAAGAGAGGAAATAGGGTAGCCAGGCAGCAAAGTGGTCAAGGAAGAGAAGAGGGGAACCAGGGGGACGGTAAATAACAGCAATGTTAGCAGAGAAGGGTTTGAAAAGGCGAATTGAGTGTATTTCAAATGACGGGAAAGAGAGGGAAGGGGGGGTGGGAAGAGGTTTAAAAGAACAGTGAGGGGAGAGGAGAAACCCAACACCACCACCTTTACATTCAGAGTTTCTTGGGTTGTGGGTAAGTTGGAGACCACCGAAGGACAAAGATGCAGGGGTGGCAGTGTCAGAGGGGGAGAGCCAGGTTTCTGTTAAGGCTAGTAAATCTATTGAACGAGAGATGAAGAAGTCATGGACAGCAGTGGATTTAGTTATATTGCAAACAGAGCGTGCGTTCCAGAGGGCAGTTTTGAAGGAGGATTTAGAGGAACAAGAGATGGGTATGAGATTAGTGTGGATCCTTGGGTTAGTATGTGCTGAGTTTGTTGAGAGGGGACCGGGGTTTGGAGAGACATCACCAGCTGCTAGGAGCAGAAGGATAGAAAGGAAGTGAAGGTGGGAGTAGGATTTGAATGTTTTGTAGGAGGGTATGTATGTAGAGGATTTGGAAAGAGTTGGTGGAGATAGGCTGGAAAGGTATGTGAAGAGTGCATGGGATGAATAGAGAGGCGAGGGGAGTAAGGTGGAAGTAATGATGATGGTGTTGCCAGGGAAAGGTGAGTGAAAGGATAGGGATATTTTAGTAAAGACAGAAGTTAGTGTTAAAGTGAAAAATAGAAGGGAGAACATTAGAGAAAATGTTTATTATATAGATATGTAGATCATATATACAAACACACACAAATATCAATGAGTGTTTAAACCATTGTAAGGATGCAGTGTGTTAAATGAATTCAGGTGAGGAGTGGTTTAATGACTTGATTGGTGTGTTATGGAAATCTGCTGATGTGCACTATCTATAAATGAGTTGATGACCATGGGGTGGAATGGGATGGTGGGCAATCTTCCAGAGATGATACCTCTGCTCTGAAGATTCAGCAGGACTTGGTTGCTTGGGAGTGCTGGGTGTTAATGCTGTTTTAAGGGGCCCAGTCTCTGCTCTGAAGATTCAGCAGGACTTGGTTGCTTGGGAGTGCTGGGTGTTAATGCTGTTTTAAGGGGCCCAGTCTCTGCTCTGAAGATTCAGCAGGACTTGGTTGCTTGGGAGTGCTGGGTGTTAATGCTGTTTTAAGGGGCCCAGTCTCTGCTCTGAAGATTCAGCAGGACTTGGTTGCTTGGGAGTGCTGGGTGTTAAATCTTTGTACTGTACCTGTATCCCATCAGGTCCATGGGGGGCTGTCCCTGGACCTGGGAACTTGCATAAATTGCCATGCTTGTGTGCCATTAAAGCCAGTTCATTTTGACCCTCAACTTGCAGCCTCGACTCGTGTTGTAGGGATCAGGGAATCCTAGCTTTTCTATAGCTAGTGGGATATTCTACACTTAGAGGTTTCTACCGATTGAAGCACCGTTCGACTCTCTTACTTCGGGAACCAGGACATTCACGTGATCCAACCTCCTGCTAGACTGGAGGCAATCGTAACAGCTCCCTAATACCGTGGGAATTAGGGAGTTAACTACTAAGCGGCTGCTTATTTTATGTTATTTTTAAGTGATTTCCCTATTCACATTTGTTTGCAGGGCACTTGTCCTACTCCTACCGCCATTTTACTTCCTTTTGCAGCCCTTTAGCCCTTTTTTAGAGCCATTTTAGCCCTTTAGCCCTTTTTTTAGAGCCATTTTTGTGCCCCCAAAAAAACCCGCCGGACCCGAACATCCAGGTATCCGCTCAACTCTAGTCCTTGGTCTAAGGGCAAACATGGGTGAAGCGCCTGTGAGTAGATCTGTCCCCATTGACTTTAGTGGGGACATAAACATTGTGTTCAGAAAGATAGGCAACAGTGTGCAATTTGAGGTTATCAACCTGATTGTTTTAGTAATTCTACCCTTTCCTGTAAGAATTGAAAAACCAGACTTAAAGGACCAGTCTAGGCACCCAGACCACTTCAGCTAAATGAAGTGGTCTGGGTGCCAGGTCCCTCTAGGATTAACCCCTTTTTTTATAAACATAGCAGTTTCAGAGAAGAAAGGGTCTAGAAAGTAAACTAAAGAAAAGGACCTCCAAGGTAATATATTCAGATATATTACCTGTGCCGCGTGCTATAGCAGAAAGGAAGTGGGAGATTAGAGAGGTCAATGCGTGGCTGAAGTCTTGGTGCAGGAAAGAGGGTTTGGGGTTTTTAGAGCACTGGGCCAATTTTGCGCTTGGGTACAACCTGTATAGTCCTGATGGATTGCACCTAAACGGAAGAGGGACTGCTGTGCTGGGGGATAGAATGGCTAGAAGATTGGAGGAGATTTTAAACTAGTAGTTGAAGGAATTGAAACAGTTAATCTATTAGTAATGTAGAAATGAATTATTTTGTAAATGTAGTAGCAAGCTCTTTTCAGAACCGCTTACAAAACATAACTGAAAGGAAGTCACAAGTTATGACAGTTTCTATGTATCAGGAGATGCTTAACCAATGTACATGTGGTATTTTGTAAGATCAGATTATTGAATGTAACAGCAGAAACTACTTCCTCTTTTATGTATCTTGTGTAACTTTCTGTAACCAATGTTCGTGACAAATATTGTATAAGTACAGAGCATTTTGAATACATTGTCAGAAGACTTTTGGAAAGCAATCTTGTGTCTGTCTCGTTATTCTGCTTCCATAATTCTTCCCTGAGCTCAGGTGGCAATCGAGGGTTGGAGAACCGTGACCAGAAGGGATCGAGTCATCAGTTTAGCCTTTCAGCTTGGTGTAAGAAGTGGGATTGTAGCCAAACCATTTTGGGTGAGTAGTAATTCCTTGTGTCTATCTTGACGCCCTGAATCTATGATCCCAATGGTTTTGTAAGTCTACATCATTTTAGGAAAGGTTATTTAGTATATGTGTTTTATGTGACTCAGTTTTACATAAGGTCCCGTTAAATTAGTCTAGTGAGTGAACTAGACAGAGAGATATATGTATTTCTAGTAAGTGAACTAGAGAAGGTCTAATAAGAGAATTAGACAGATAAAAGGAAGTCTATAAAGTGATATAGACAGAGAATTTAGTATATAAGTGAATATACTACGATAGTGTGCACAGAGTTTCAGGTTCACTTTGTCCACCCTCTAATTGTCATTAGTTAAGTCTGGTTGTGAGTGTGAATAAGTGTTTGAAAGATTTGTCCTAGGAATGGGAAATAACCATGTAAAATATGAAGTAGTTAACTTTTCTTGTGCATATGTATTTTATGCTTAGATAAGGTTTATAATCATTAGTGCTGACTGTAAGGATATGAAATGGTTAACTCTTTTTTCTTTATATGCTAACCCTGAAAATATACTCACTGAGAATCTTGTTAAAGCACATTTGTAGTGTCCATGTCTTTATTGCAAACAATGATTCTCCATCAATTGGGTGATTGGCTATATTGGGGACACACTTTGGTAAGTTAGTAGTGTGTCCACCCTGAGTCAGCAGTATGGGAAATGTGAGTTCAGGTCCTGAGTAGTGATGTCACGAACCGTTCGCTAACTTGCCGCGAACGGTTCGCCGCGGTTCGCCACGAACCGTTCGCGGCGAACTCCGGTCAGCTGACACATCCCTGTCAATCTCCGGCAGACCCTCCCTCCCAGACCCTCCCACCTCCTGGACAGCATCCATGTTGAAGCTGCCTTCAACATGGATGCTGTCCAGGAAGTAGGAGGGTCTGGGAGGGAGGGTCTGCCGGAGATTGGCAGGGATGTGTGAGCTGACCGGAGTTCGCGGCAAGTTCGCGGACGGTTCGCGACATCACTAGTCCTGAGTGACATATATATATATATATATATATATATATATATAAAGATACCAATACTGTATATTAGAAAAGAACTGACTCGCAGGTTGTGTCTGATAGACCTACTTAAATCTTTTGTTTTATTCTTTCTGTTGCATAGAAGTATAGTTTATTACTCTGTTTTATTGTAAGTTATTTTACATGGGATCTGTGTGCCTGGTATGATTATTACTTTAATACCATAAGCCCACTACACTTTCTATGAGAGTGGGATAGTGTATATGTGTTACATTGTTTGCATGATGAGCTCAGTATTTTTATAACTGAGACAAAAAGTCACTTCATTAGTATTTGAAAGTTAATTCCCCATATGGGATTAATTGTATAGAGCACCAATCAGCACATCTTCCCTGCGCTGTGTGTTTGTTGCAAAGGATCCATACTGTAAATATGATTTTGGTTTGTTAACCCCTTAAGGACGGAGCCAAATGTACACATTGTGAACAAAACAAAATGTAAACAAAACCTGGCATTTGCGCTACATGTCTGTCCACCCGTAATACACCTCTTTCATAGTAAATGCACCCACCCTTATTATATATCATTTTATTCAGGGGAAACAGGGCTTTCATTTAATATCAAATATTTAGCTATGAAACATAATTTAATATGAAAAAAATGGGAGAAAATAAGTTTTTCTTGGATTTTTTTAGTTCTACATGACATTTTAACGGTCAATGTCATAATACTGTTTGCTTTTACTGCAATAAAATACACATATTTGTATTCAGTAAAGTCTCACGTGTAAGACAGTACCCCCTATGTACAGGTTTTATGGCGTTTTGGGAAGTTACAGGGTCAAATATAGCACGTTACATTTGAAATTGAAATTTGCCAGATTGGTTACGTTGCCTTTGAGACTGTATAGTAGCCCGGGAATGAAATTTACACCCATAATGGCATACCATTTGCAATAGTAGACAACCCAAGGTATTGCAAATGGGGTATGTCCAGTCTTTTTTAGTAGCCATTTGGTCACAAACACTGGCCAAAGTTAGCGTTAGTATCTGTTTGTGTGAAAAATGCAAAAAATGCCAATTTTGGCCAGTGTTTGTGACTAAGTGGCTACTAAAAAAGACTGGACATACCCCGTTTGCAATACCTTGGGTTGTCTACTATTGCAAATGGTATGCCATCATAGGGGTAATTTTCATTCTTGGGCTACCATAGGGTCTCAAAGGCAACGTAACCAATCTGGCGAATTTTAATGTGAAAAAACTGAAATGCAAGCCTTATATTTGACGCTGTAACTTTTGAAAACACCATAAAACCTGTACATGAGGGGTACTGTTGTACTCGGGAGACTTCGCTGAACACAAATATTTGTGTTTCAAAACAGTAAAAAGTATCACAGCAATAATATTGTCCGTGTAATGCTGTTTGTGCGTGAAAAATGCAAAAAATGTCACTTTTACTGGCGATATCATCGTTGTAATACATTTTACTGTTTTGAAACACTAATATTTGTGTTCAGCGAAGTCTCCCGAGTAGAACAGTACCCCCCATGTACAGGTTTTATGGTGTCTCGGAAAGTTATAGGGTTAAATATAGTGCTAGCAAATTAAATTCCCTTTACTTTTGGCATGGGTTGTCAGGCAGGTCTGGCTAATTGTAATTAATTAAGATACCTAATTATGTAAAAATATTACATAAATATATATGTAGAATTAATATATGTATATACATACGTATGTGTATATATATGTATATATCTATATAATTTTTTTTAAATATTTTTATTTATATATATAGGTATATATATAGTGATATATACGTATATATTTATGTATATAGATATATATATTTCGTTCTACGTGTATTTTGATATATATATATTAATTTCACAAAACAGTTAGAACGAAATAACACACATCTATATATTTTTTAATTATTTATTTTTAATTATTTTTTAAATTTTATTTTTTAACGTATTTACATTTTAATTTTTTTTATATTATATATAAATATATATATAACAATAATTATATATATATTTAATCAGTATCAGTCTACGTGTAATTTGATATTAATATATATATATAATTATATATATATTAATAGTAAAATACACCTAGACGGTGTATGTGTGTGTATGTATATGTGTATATATATACTTAGATCATATATATATAATATATATATATGATCTAAGTATATATAATTATTTTTTTTACACCATTAACTTATTTTTATTTTATTTTCAGCCAGCAGGGGGACCACCTGTCATTACAGGCAGCCCCCCTGCCGGCAATACAGAAGCCAGCTATCCCCGGCCATGTGATTGTGGGGTCCTCGCTAGGACCCCACTCTCACATGGCCGGGGGGCTTCGACGAGGACGGACGTGCCGCGGGGGGCTCCCTGGGTAAGTTAACAAAAACCGGAGGGCGTACAATTACGCCCGGCGGCGTTTAGAGCCGCCTATTAGAGGGCGTAATTGTACGTCCTCCGGTTTTAAGGGGTTAATAAGAGAGCAACATTTACATTTTCAGCGGTCCAACACATGCTTCATTTTGTGCTCTAAGCTAACCTTTTTATTGCGACAGATGCTTTAAATGAGCCAGTGTAAACACCTACTGCATATGTTTTGTGTCTTCTATGTCTCACATTATATGTGTTCTGTTCTTTTAAATTGTGGTATATAACCTGGATCAGAGATTATGGACAAAAGGTTTTTACCTGTGTTACTCTTGGAGACTCTTGGAGACTGACTGGTCTATAAATTTTTTAAGTCTCTGAGAGTTCTGTAAGATTCTGGTGAAACCATGTCTGTGTAATCTGGTCCAGATGTTTGCTCAATTTCTATAAGATTTAAGTTGATACAGCATCATCTCAGATTAGTTAATGGAAGTTTCATACAAATATTTGAGTTATGAGCGCGCTATATAAATGGATCCTTTCTTTATATACAATAGTAGTGTGTCCACCCTGAGTCAGCAGATTAAAGTAATTAAGTTAATTAGAATAAAAAAAAAAAAGTATACATAAGAATCCCTAAAATAAATCTAATACAAACTAAAATTGGTATACCTTACAATAATATGTTCTGAGTACAGCTGTTAACTGTTTATTCTGTGTAAATGGTGACTGTGATAATGTGTGAAGTGTGCAGCTTAACTGGAAAGTGGTTTAATATATATGTTGCTGTGTTGTTTTAAATTATATTTGAATCAGTTTGTCTCAGTCTAGTGATACTGATAAAAATGCCAGTCAAATAACTTTTATTAGCTGTTGAATACTAGCGTTTTGGCCAAGAGTAGTTCTATGAGCTTAGAGAGGCTCTGTGTTGTGGTCTGATATAGCTATGTGGGAATGGTGATTTGGAGGTGTTAGTTTAAGACTGCTTTCATATTGTGTCTACCCGTGTTTCCTAGGAGGGAAACAGAGTGTGTAGTTGCGTGCCCATGAATGTGTTTTCAGTATTGGTATATCTGCTGGGTATCCATTATGTGTTTATACTACGTCTGTTTTGTGGGATGTCTGTTTTGTGAGATGACGTGTAACATTACATTGGATGCTGAGTATAAGTTATATGGTTTGAAATGAATTGGTGTGTTATGTGTTTTATGTATTTTGTTATCCATTGTGTTGGAGTTTAACTAGCAGAGTGATTTGCATATCATTAACGCAAGCATTTAGTGTTTTTACAAAAGGTGAAATGCTGTCCAGCCGGCTAGAATGCAACAATTGTATGCTATCGCTCCTGGAGCAAGAAAAGCGCTTGTTACATCTCACGTGAAAGGGGCCCCGCAAACGTCTGCTGTTCAAATCGTGGATCCACGTTTCCATTTGCAAATTGATTAATCCTGAAAGTCATTCTTTTAAAAAGGATTGAATGGACAAGATGTCTCTCCCTCAGAAAGGTTCTAATAGGGGAGTATTGTCCAGCTCAGAGTTAACTCTACTTTTAAAGTATATTGCATTGTTTGTGTCAAAGTAAGATTCATCTAGTGTGCCTCATTGATTATGGGGTAATAATAACATGGTATTTTTAATAGAGATTAGACAATTTCTGAAATTTATAAGTGAGGTAATTTTAATCTCCTAAACTACTGTATTATATGTGTATGGGTAAATTGAAAAAATTTTGCAGATCCAGAAGAGCATTAATAAAAAATGTAATAATCTCACTAGGAGCCAAATTATGCAAAGAGGCTATACAAAGTACGCACTAAGGGGTTAAACTTGTTTTCTTGTTGAGCGTATAACATTTAGTTTTGTGGTTAGACTTTTGATACTCAATTTGAAATATGTCCCAATTACATCCTTGCATGGCACCAGGTACAGGTAGCAATATGCGTTTTAAAAATTTGCAAGGTCTTAGTGTTTTCAATATATCATAACAATGGAAAAGTACCTAACCGCATGTCTGCATTACGCTCATGACACAGACTGTCAGTATTGCAAACACTATATGAAGGCTATACTTTCATTGTCGATGTATATACCCCTAGACAACCTTGCTTTATATAAAACCTTTAAAAGCTTATTAATATTATATATGTGTGGTACATAAAGATGGGCAAAGAGGGGGTGTGAATTAGGTAATCCCGACCTGCATATGGAATATGCTTCCTCCTTGTTCACTTTTGTTCCTTGTTGGTCTGTGACTGGCCCTTTTTGACCCCAAATGATTTTTTGGGGAAGATACGGCAATTGTGGAGAGCAGGGTCACTGAAAAAATGAGTGCCCAAACCCACCCCCACAGATTCCTCAATACCAACCACAACTTCCAATCTATACCAACACCCAACAGCCCCAGCCTAATACACAGATGGTTCATGTTTTTAATATTTTATATAGTTTTAGGTGTTAAATCAAGAGTATTGAATTATTCGGGATTGTTAAAGTAATTAATTTTGAGTATCAAATCAAGGTTCAAGTTTAGGAATAGAGTTTTATTGGGAATTATCCCCATATGTATATGTTAGTGTTTTAATATTCATCCTAACAAGCATTTCTATAGAGTGAGTGCTTTTCTGATCCATACAAAGGCATTCCAAAGGGGTATTATGTAAAACTTGATAGAAGACAGATTGCATAAAATATAAGCAAATATAAGAGAAGTACATGTTACACAAATTAAGGGTTTAACCTTAATCTCTAATTTAAGTTTTAGCCTAGGTAGTTAATTAATTGATGTTGTATTGATCCTTATGTTTGTATGATTGTAGAGACCGTCCTGGAGTGTTTGCCGCCTGATTTCTGGGACTACACACCAATCTCTCTGGCTAACCATGCAATAAGTATTTTGCAATTACATCTGTTTGGTCATTATCCATGCAGGCCGAGGAAACCGAGATACTTATTTATGAGGACATAAACTTTGCATGCAAGAACCTTGCATGCAAGAACCGCTGGTTCTGTAATAACCCTTTCAACCACTGAGGTGTTGCACAGAGCATTGTGGTGAAAATCCAGCAAACAAAAGAAGAACTATGTGGAAGCTGACATTGTCTTGTTGTCAGCCATATTGCTACCCTTAGCCATTTTATGGAACAAAATGTCTGGTGTCTAAACTGATTTCTTTATACTCTGTGAAAGACTTATTCTATTTTTCTGAACTATGATGAACTATTGAACTATTTTTATTTTTGTAGAGTTAGCCAGAGAGAGAGGAAGTGTTAGCTGGCCCAGGGATGGGTGTACTATGTGTGTTTTTGATATATGTTGAGTGTGCCAAGGATGGATTCCCATGTTTTGAGGAACTGCGTGAGGATATGACTGGTTTTGTTTGGACCTTTGAAATAGGGAAATGGTTAAAAGATATAGGACGCAAGGTCCTGGTTGTGATTATTGTCAGAATTTCAAGCTAGATTATAATTTATCTCATGAATTAAAATGTAAGAAGTGTTTCTCAATTCCTCCTAATACCCGAGCTATGTACTCACAGGTGCAGGTATTATAAGTCATAAGTGGTGTCAACTGTGAGGGGATGACATGTCTAACACGATTGCGGCCCCCACTCAGGTTTTCCCTAGATGTGCTTTTTCCTCAAATATGAGTTTTTGCCACTGGGTTTTTGCCTGGCCCCAGATCATCGGGTGGACTGGTAATCCTAGACCCGGGTCCTTGGACGGGGGATAGGTATTATTCCCACTTTGACTATATGCGCCCACTTGCGTGGACGAAGGAGGAAAACAACTGTTGGGAATAATATACTTTGCCCATATTTACCTAGGGTTTATGACAGATTGTATCTGGTAGCTAGTTAGTGTCAGGTATAGCATGGCATGTATTTCGTCGCCGGAACCCACTTCCGGGTTCACGGCGCTCAGCCCCGCCCTTTTCTCTGACGCGGTCCCTCCACGATACTTAGGAAGACCGCGCCAGATTCAAAGGGCTGGATTATTCGCACAGGTGCTGCAGAAAGATCAGCTGCTCTACTTTTGATCCTACCTGCTCCACTTCTAGACCTCGGCTAGTAAAACGGATTTCTACCTTCTCCACTTCTCGACCTCGGCTTGTAAACGGATTTCTACCTTCTCCACTCCTAGACCTCGGCTTGTAACTCTGAATTCTACCTTCTCCACTCCCAGACCTCGGCTTGTTAAAACGGACTTCCCCACTCTCCACTCCTAGTTCTCAGCTTGTTGAAACGGACTTCTAATTTCTCCTTCATTGGGTGAATTAACCCTTCCAGTGCCAGAACTGCCTTTAAGTTAAGTAATACTTTTACCAAACAAGCCAATTCCTATTATTTATGTTACACAGTATCTAAAACTCACTAAAGTGTCACTTTGTCTAATTATTCCTCTTATTCATAAGGGATTGCTACAAAGCCTAATTTTTCCTTCATGTGTATTTAAAGGTACAGTGACCATTGTTTCATATCAATATAAAAGGAGGTGAAACTTATTGTTGCAGCAACCAGGGAAATCTGCAGTTGAGTTCCAATTAAAGAATTATTACAAAATAAATATCACAGTTAGTCTGTTTAAAATTGGTTAGCATGTCAGCTATTTGCAATAATTATTGTTATGGTTCTGGTCCTTGCTCTACTTGTTTATGCTATTTTTAAGACTATTGTATTCTGCATTTACAAACATACACGCAACACTGTTCCTGCAAAATCCCCAGCTTGCTATGATGAATATAAGTTTATGGTACTGGTCGAATGCCTAGTCTTATGCTATGGAAATAGTGGCCGAAGACATAATGAAAGACTTGCAGGATTGGCTAACAATCCTGAATATACCATGGCAGATGGCTAGTTGTCTGACCAGGACTCCTTAAATAGGGTATGAGCAAGATAATTGCTCAAAGAGGGGAAAATGAAGGAATTGAAACAGTTAATCTATCTATCAATCGACGGTTGGAAAACTGTGACCAGAAGGGATCGAGTCATCAGTTTAGCCTTTCAGTAGTAGGGGGGGAGGGTCAAAGCAATCTAGAAAATGGAGATAGGATAGAAAGGAGATGGGCTTTAGCTCAGTGTAAGGGTGGTGGAGATGGGGGGATGGGAAAGCTCAGAACAGAGGAGGTATGTAATATTGATGAAAATTCACAAAAAATACAAATGACTCATGACAATATGGGGGAACTAGAGGCAATATCATACACTAAACAATATGATAGAATAGGCATAACAGAAACATGGTGGGATGAGACACATGACTGGGCAGTTAACTTAAATGGGTACACGTTATTTAGGAAGGATGGGAGAACAAGAAGTAGGGTGGTATATGTTTGGCATGTGGAGTGTGATGAGGAAAATGTGGAAGCTTTATGGGTAGATATCTGCTTCGGACAAACAAAGGGAAATTAATTATTGGTTGGGATATGTTATAAACCACCTAATGTAAATATTAATGAGGAAGAACAGCTGTTAGAGCAAATTGGAAAAGCTGCAAATCGGGGTAACACGTTAATTATTGGAGATTTTAATTACCCAGACATAAATTGGGATAGAGTGACTAGTACTTCAGCAAGGGGAATCAGGTTTTTGAATGTGTTAAATGACAACTTTATGTCACAACTTGTACAAGCACCAACTAGAAAGAATGCTTGTCTGGATCTCGTTATAACAAACAATGTTGATCTTTTGACCAGCATTCAAGTAGGGGAGCATTTGGGAAATAGTGATCACAATATGGTAATTTTTTTAATAAACTCAAAAAAGCAAAAGCACGTGAGGTATACTAAAACTTATAATTTAAAAAAAGCTAATTTCAATAAGAAGCTCTACAACATATCGACTGGCATAAACTCCTTAGTGATAAAAAAACTGAGGAAAAATGTGAACAATTCAAACAAATATTAGAAAGGTACATTTCACAGTATGTACCATTGGTAATAAATATAAAAGAAACAAATTGAAACCAATGTGGCTTAGTAAAGAAGTAAAACAAGAGATTAAAAATAAGAAAATGGCATTTAAATCATTTAAATCAGACAAATCAGAGGCATCCCATATAAGATATAAGGAAGCCAATAAAGCTTGCAAAAGGGCAATTAAAGTGGCTAAACTAGAAAATGAAAAATTGATAGCCAAAGAATGCAAAACCAACCCCAAATTTTTTTTCAAGTACATCAATTCTAAAAAACAAAAAATGAAAGTGTAGGTACACTGGAAACAGAGAGGGGTCTGTTAGTTAATGAAGACCTGGAAAAGGCAGAAATTTTAAATAGCTATTTTTCATCACTATATATTAATGAGGAGCCTATGGCAAGCGATGTGCAAATGATTGCTGCAAAAAACTTGCAGATAACTTGTGATTGGATAACTCGAGACAAGGTGCTACATCTGTTAGAGAAAATAAATGTAAATAAAGCTCCGGGGCCTGCCGGTATTCACCCATGAGTACTTAGGGAGCTAAGTAGGGAAATAAGTGAACCACTGTTTTTAAATTTTCAAGATTTTTTTGTTTCAGGTTTTGTACCGAAGGATTGGAGGAAGGCAGATGTCGTTCCTATATTTAAAAAGGTTTCAAAATCATAGCCTGGAAATTATAGACCTGTGAACTTAACTTCTGTGACTGGGAAAATATTTGTAGGGCTATTAAGGGATAATATTCAGGAATTCATTGGGAAGAACTTTGTTATTAGCAATATTCAGCATGGTTTTATGAAACATAGGTCATGTCAAACTAACCTAATTGCATTCTACGAAGAAGTAAGTAGAAGTATAGATCAGGGTGTTGCAGTGAATGTGATCTACTTGGATTTTGCCAAGGCATTAGATACAGTTCCTCACAATGGGTTAGTCTTCAAACTAAAAGAAATTGGTCTAGATGATTATTCTTGTTCTTAAGTAGAACATTGGCTTAAGGATAGAGTACAACGAGTTGTAATTAATGGTAAATTTTCAGGCTGGGCAAAAGCGGTAAGTGGTGTCCCTCGGGGTTCTGTTTTTAGGACATATTTAACATATTTATAAATGATCTTGAAATGGGCATTGAAAGCCATGTTTCGGTGTTTGCAGATGACACAAAACTCTGTAAAGTAATAAAATGTGAGCAGAATATTGCTTTGCTGCAGAGGGACTTGGATAGATTGGGGGATTGGTCACTAAAATGGCAGATGAAATTTAATGTAGAGAAATGCAAAGTTGTGCACTTCGGGGTCAAGAATGCACAAGCAACTTACACCCTAAGTGGTAGTGAATTAGGGATAACCACACACGAAAAGGATTTGAGAATTGTTATAGACATCAAATTACAGGGAGTGCAGAATTATTAGGCAAATGAGTATTTTGACCACATCATCCTCTTTATGCATGTTGTCTTACTCCAAGCTGTATAGGCTCGAAAGCCTACTACCAATTAAGCATATTAGGTGATGTGCATCTCTGTAATGAGAAGGGGTGTGGTCTAATGACATCAACACCCTATATCAGGTGTGCATAATTATTAGGCAACTTCCTTTCCTTTGGCAAAATGGGTCAAAAGAAGGACTTGACAGGCTCAGAAAAGTCAAAAATAGTGAGATATCTTGCAGAGGGATGCAGCACTCTTAAAACTGCAAAGCTTCTGAAGCGTGATCATCGAACAATCAAGCGTTTCATTCAAAATAGTCAACAGGGTTGCAAGAAGCGTGTGGAAAAACCAAGGCGCAAAATAACTGCCCATGAACTGAGAAAAGTCAAGCGTGCAGCTGCCACGATGCCACTTGCCACCAGTTTGGCCATATTTCAGAGCTGCAACATCACTGGAGTGCCCAAAAGCACAAGGTGTGCAATACTCAGAGACATGGCCAAGGTAAGAAAGGCTGAAAGACGACCACCACTGAACAAGACACACAAGCTGAAACGTCAAGACTGGGCCAAGAAATATCTCAAGACTGATTTTTCTAAGGTTTTATGGACTGATGAAATGAGAGTGAGTCTTGATGGGCCAGATGGATGGGCCCGTGGCTGGATTGGTAAAGGGCAGAGAGCTCCAGTCCGACTCAGACGCCAGCAAGGTGGAGGTGGAGTACTGGTTTGGGCTGGTATCATCAAAGATGAGCTTGTGGGGCCTTTTCGGGTTGAGGATGGAGTCAAGCTCAACTCCCAGTCCTACTGCCAGTTCCTGGAAGACACCTTCTTCAAGCAGTGGTACAGGAAGAAGTCTGCATCCTTCAAGAAAAACATGATTTTCATGCAGGACAATGCTCCATCACACGCGTCCAAGTACTCCACAGCGTGGCTGGCAAGAAAGGGTATAAAAGAAGAAAATCTAATGACATGGCCTCCTTGTTCACCTGATCTGAACCCCATTGAGAACCTGTGGTCCATCATCAAATGTGAGATTTACAAGGATGGAAAACAGTACACCTCTCTGAACAGTGTCTGGGAGGCTGTGGTTGCTGCTGCACGCAATGTTGATGGTGAACAGATCAAAACACTGACAGAATCCATGGATGGCAGGCTTTTGAGTGTCCTTGCAAAGAAAGGTGGCTATATTGGTCACTGATTTGTTTTTGTTTTGTTTTTGAATGTCAGAAATGTATATTTGTGAATGTTGAGATGTTATATTGGTTTCACTGGTAATAATAAATAATTGAAATGGGTATATATTTGTTTTTTGTTAAGTTGCCTAATAATTATGCACAGTAATAGTCACCTGCACACACAGATATCCCCCTAACATAGCTATAACTAAAAACAAACTAAAAACTACTTCCAAAAATATTCAGCTTTGATATTAATGAGTTTTTTGGGTTCATTGAGAACATGGTTGTTGTTCAATAATAAAATTAATCCTCAAAAATACAACTTGCCTAATAATTCTGCACTCTCTGTAGGCATCAATATGCAATGTCAATCTGCAGTTGCTAAGGCCAGTAAGGTTTTGTTATGTATAAATAGGGGCATAAATTCTCGGGATGAAAATACAATTTTGCCTCTTTTTAAATCGCTGGTAAGACCACACCTTGAATATGCCGTGCAATTTTGGGCACCTGTTTTAAAGAAGGATATCATGGCACTAGAAAAAGTGCAGAGACGAGCTACAAAATTGATAAAAGGAATGAAGCATTTTAGTTACGAAGAAAGATTAAAAAATTTAAATCTCTTTAGTTTGGAAAAACAGCGCCTCAGAGGGATATAATAACATTATACAAATATATTCGGGGCCAGTACAAACCATTATATGGAAATCTATTCATAAACAGGGCTATACATAGAACACAAGGTCTCACATTTAGGCTGGAAGAAAGGAGATTTCATCTAAGGCAAAGAAATGTTTTTTTTTTACAGTAAGAGTAATAAGGATATGGAATTCTTTGCCTGAAGAGGTTGTTATATCAGAGTCCATACAGATGTTTAAACTGAAATTGGATAAATACTTGCAAGAACATAAAATACAGGGATATAATTTCTAATTAGTGGGGTAATAGCTGCTTGATCCAAGGACACATCTGACTGCTATTTTGTGGTCAAGAAGGACTTTTTTCCTAGTTTATTGCAAAATTGGAAGCGCTACATACTAGGTTTTTTGACATCTTTTGGATAAACAGCAAAAACATATGTAAGGAAGACTAAACTTGATAGACGCAAGTCTCTTTCAGCTATGTAACTATATAACTATGTAATACACACACACACATATATATATATATATCTATTTGTAGTCGGGGACAATGAGCCAAGTAATAGTATTGTTTGAACAAGTAGGATGTCGTACAAGTCGGTTGTGGTGTGCCGGGACCGACGGTGAGGTAGGCTTGTAAATAAAGAGGGACCATCAAATGAATGGCTTGTAAAAATGGAGTGGTGGGTGGGCTGAACCTGGCGTTAATGGTCCAGTGAGAGGGGAGGCCTGTGTTTTTATAGCCGGATAACCCCTCCTACAATTACAGGCTACACCTACTTGTTATTTGTAGTCGGGAACAATAAGCATAGTATTGTTTGAATAAGTAGGATATGGTACAGGTCCGTTGTGGTGTGCCGGAACCGTCATTCGGGTAGACCTGTAAATAAAGAGGGCAAAACGTTTAATAGATAAACACATTAATACATGTTGGCAATACATAACCAATACCTTAAACGCCTTCCTCAAAGCTCTTTATTGAGAGATGTTATAGAGGATTCTTATGTCCCAGTGTTCAATTATGTGTACTGGGTTATTACTAAAGGCTGGAAAGTAGTTCGATACTATGAGATTGACTTACAAAATGCTGAAGAGTGGTGTATGAGTTATGGAAAAGTCTTGACATATGGATTGCAATTTAAAGTTGTGAGTGTATTCTTGAGTGATCTTATGAGAGGCATATAGTCCTGTGAAAACCAAAGAAAAACAAGTTACCTGCGCTCTCTCCTTAATCCCTATGTAGCCTGTATAAGTATGCGGACAAGATAGAGTTGCTGTGTTGCAAGCCATTTAATACATAGGGATTAAGGAGAGAGTGCAGGTAACTTGTTTTTCTTTGGTTTTTACTATTTATTGGGGCTGATGTGTACTGTAGTCATTGCTGCTGCCCAGTGATGGGAGTGAGCGCAGGACTTATCTTTCTGCATTTGTATCCATTTTTTCTATTACTCAGCCTTGTTACAGTGCAGCCACCCATCCCATGTGTTCCCTATTAAGGGTTAATAATATATAGAGGTGTATATAAAAAATACCCCTTTCTGTCTCATTAGAGATTTTTGCCAGAAGCTCGAGGAAGCAAGGTGAATGGTTAGCATTAGAACCCACCTGGGGGGGTCTGCCTTGGCGTTGGCAGGTTGGCTTATCCTGTCATGGCCATTGGAGGTAACTAAAAAACCTCAATTTGTTTAAAAATACACAGGGATTAAGGAGAGAGTGCAGGTAACTTGTTTTTCTTTGGTTTTTACTATATATTAGGGCTGATGTGTACTGTAGTCATTGCTGCCGCCCAGTGTTGGGAGTGAGCGCAGGACTTATCTTTCTGCATTTGTATCCATTTTTTGTATTACTCAGCCTTGTTACAGTGCAGCCGCCCATCCCATGTGTTCCCTATTAAGGGTTAATAATATATAGGGGTTTATATAAAAAATACCCCTTTCTGTCTCATTAGAGATTTTTGCCAGAACCTCAAGGAAGCAAGGTGAATGGTTAGAGTTAGGGCTTATCCTGTCATGGTCATTGGAGGTAACTAAAAAAACTCCATTTGTTTAAAAATACATAGGGATTAAGGAGAGAGCGCAGGTAACTTGTTTTTCTTTGGTTTTTACTATATATTGGGGCTGATGTGTACTGTAGTCATTGCTGCCACCCAGTGATGGGAGTGAGCGCAGGACTTCTCTTTCTGCATATAGTCCTGTGGGTGTTGGATAATTGGTCTAGTATGTAGACCTGAATTCATGCTGATTGGCATGAGGTTATCGTTGTAGGTGGTATGACATACGTCTGTGATATTTGAGAGCAAATTTAAGGATGAGGTGGCAAAAGGATATGAACACCCCCAAGATATGATAGAATACCTGATGACAAAATGATAGGCCGAAGATAGTGTCAGGTGTGCCACCAACGGAACAAGGCTGTTATATGACCTAATGTAGTATAATTCTAATTGTTTTGGGGTACTGTACGTCGTTTGGTAGCATATGGTGTGCTTAGTATCATGTCAGCAAGTGGGATCGAGTCAAATCAACAGCTACCATGAAAGGTAGCCTGTATAAGTATGCGGACAAGATCGAGTTGCTGTGTTGCAAGCCAGTGAACTTCGAAAGTAACCGTGTAACTGAGTAGGGAGAACCGACCCTGATGAACTTCACAACCTGATGTGCTGTCTGGGAAGCATTTGACAGATACTCACTCGATAGAGACCCCTGGCAAACAGTGGCTATATGGGGTTTACTACAAAGAGCCCAAAGTATATTAAAGAGCGAGTGGGGCTACAAGTCACAGACCCAGTGACCTGAAATGGCAGTAGATGGCATGTGTCAGCTGTATCTGCAATATATAGGGGGAATTATCAGATTGTGGGAAGTGGACGTGGCATCCTGTTCATATAAAAAAGAAAACATTTTAACCACCTGGACAGGTCTGTTAGAACAGGCGTGACGAGCATAGCAGGGTTAATATAAGGCAGATGACCAGGGACTTGGTGGAGTAGTCCGATAATGTAGTTGCGACCTCACAGTATGGCACGCATGACAAGGTTCAGAGAACCAAAGGAGACTGAAGATACCTATGATAACAGGCATTCGCCAGGGACTGTCTTCATGCTGCCTGGTACACCGGACCCTGCCTATGGTTTGGCAGTACTTTGTCTGATTGAGTCCAGTTATAACAGCAAATTAGACTGCTGGAGGAGGCTACGGAAAGCTAGGGATATTTGAACCCTCAGGGAAGAAAGTAGGCCCATTTGTACTTGTGTGCTTTGGGGCATAGTAAATGGTACTTTTAAACAAAGTACAAGTCGACTAGTGAAAGGGGAGTTGTCGAAATTAACTTCTAATAGTCATGGGCTGTGAAAAGGAGGATAGAGCTCATGGTTTGGTGTAGCCGAGAAATAGGGAGCAGGTGTGGAGTAATCCATAAGCAATATTGCAATATCATCATGTAATGTGAGAGCTGTATGCCTAACCCTGGAGGTCCATTTGTCCCTAAAGACGTTAGAACGAATGAGATAGCGTATTGACATAGACCAAGATCAGAACAAATTTGGGCATGTACAGAAGTATGGTCTATGGCCCCTAGCTCAAACTACTGGCTAGACTCTGGGAGATTTGACTTCTTCAGTTTAACATTAATCGCATAAAGAGGTGAACAGATGTCAGATTTCATGGTTGTGATCTGCTATGCTGTCTGTAAATTTCAGGATTCGTAATCATGAATCCTGCACCTGAATTGTGGCAGGGAATGATATACCTTATATCTTGACATCAGCAATTGGACTGGTCCAGGATCGCAAGGGACTGGCCTGGCGGAATCCTATTTCTAGGTTGAGTGCATGATCTGTCTTGGGTGGAGGGTTTGTTGAGGGAGCTCAGGGGTGAAAATCCTGCTTGCACCTAGTTATGAGATGTAGTATGAGGCAATAAATAACGTGTAATTTAACAGCCGTGCTATGAGAGTTTAACCCTACATCAACTGGCCTCTTGCTTAGTGCCAAATGGTGAAGAAATTAACGAAACCAGGGATAGTGAGGCCCTACTAATTGCCAAGTGGATTTGAGAGGCTCTAGATATGAATTTGACTGCGGGACTGAGGCCACCGAACGGAGTGGCAGGAATGTTGGCCTCTCGTGACAATTAAGAGCTTCAATACAAGTGGCCATGACAGATGAGGCCCTGTCTAATAACCTATAGAGGTTGAATCAAGGCTCTAGTTGGGCCGATGTGCAGTTACCTCCTTTTGAGGATAGGAGTTGGCCTCGTGGGACAGAATAACCATTGAACAAGATTAAGGCCAGCACCACTACCCTTTACAGCCAGTTGATCTATCCCTAAGGAATGTAGGGGAATTTAAGGAAGGTAAATAGAATGTACGTTTCTGGCCCAACTAGTGTGGTTTATCTGGAAAATGGATTCTTATAGAGAGGAACCTAACGATACAAAGGGAACGCTAATAGGAATGTGTCCAGTATGGTGTAAGTGTTAATGGAGATAAGGGCGCAACATACCTGTGTTGTGTTTAAAGATTAAGACATCAACAACTGGGCGACAAGTAAATGTAGTAGAATTGAGACAATAAGGGAACAAAATATGTATAAAGCCTTAGTAATTGAGCGTGATGTCTCTAGGTGTAACTTCCCACTGTGTATCCTTCTGTAAGAAGGACCAATAGTATGTGCGATAATATGTTGTACATTTATTTTTACTAGCAGGAAGTGTCTGTGACTGGGGTTATGTATGCTGACAGAGTGGTATAGGAAGAAAAAGAGTAGCCCGACAAGGTCGTAGTTGTATGTAATTTCTCAAACGAGGCATGGAGTTTTAGTAGAATGCCTGTGGTCAGCTGTATGTAACGTGTGAGTGACGGTCTAGTAAGGGCCATATGTAGGGATATTGTTGTGGCAGTCTGTATGCCACATACAACTTATGCCAAATGTAAACCTTATGCCGTTTGTGAGTGCCCAACTGAGGGGCTGAAAAATTGTGATGTGCTGCATAACTTATGGAGGCCGAGGTATGAAAGCATTGTAAGAGTATATTCTGCTTGGAAAAACACTGACGTCAAAAAGTAATATATGTGATATACTCAGATGAATAAACAAAGTGTGTGGCAAGGTTATCAGTCCAAAAAGATGCAGCTCATTGGTAGAGATAGCCACTGCCTAAATGATTTACTTCCATACACAATAAGAGTATAAAAGATAAATTGGCAGAATCCTCCTCGGATATATATATATTGCCAACATACATATAGTGATAAGTAATAAGCAAGCACCAGTATATGGAACTGGCTGCTAAGAAAAATGATTTTAGTAAAGCCGGAGAGTAGCTAAAAGGGTTAAAACCCAATTTATTAAAAGTACAAAAAAAAAAAAAAAAAGTACTTCGGGGGGAACTGTACTGCTCGTCAGATCGTACCGTGGAGAAGGCTGAGCTTCACACTGATCGCCGGACTGCTGTGCTGGAACCTCTTCTTACTATCGCTGTGTGAACGTTCTCGAGGTGGAACGCACTGTGACACGCAAACCGGCCTCACCGGTTACAGCATTCAGCTACTATACCTGAAATCAGCATCCAGATCCATCCGTGCCGGAATCAAAGGTCTTAGTGCATTTTTTACCTTCTACTATCTATTGCATAATATGTGAACAGAATTTTATCACCATTTTCATATATTTTTGTATATTTTTGTACTTTTAATAAATTGGGTTTTAACCCTTTTAGCTACTCTCCGGCTTTACTAAAATCATTTTTCTTAGCAGCCAGTTCCATATACTGGTGCTTGCTTATTACTTATCACTATATGTATGTTGGCAATATATATATATCCGAGGAGGATTCTGCCAATTTATCTTTTATACTCTTATTGTGTATGGAAGTAAATCATTTAGGCAGTGGCTATCTCTACCAATGAGCTGCATCTTTTTGGACTGATAACCTTGCCACACACTTTGTTTATTCATCTGAGTATATCACATATATTACTTTTTGACGTCAGTGTAGAAGCTCCTGGATTCTTACCGCTGTTTTTCCAAGCAGAATATACTCTTACTATTGTTTTAATAGGTTTTTGGTGGATTCCTATTTTATCCAGTTTTTGAGCTTCTTTTGCTATATTAGGTTTATTTTTCCCTCGTTTTTTCTCTGTATTTTTTACATGTGAATTACCCCCAATATCATGATAGCATTGTAGCACACCCTAGTAAGCTGAAAATGACATAAGAGCTGAGTAGCAGGGTAATGGGTTATATGAGAAGTAATAATCGTACGTATCATAATGTAAGTGGCATGGTTACACCTGACTATTAAAAGTACGCTGAACTGCAATAAACTAATAAGAGATGTAAGGATTATATACATAATGAGGGATACTGTATCCTCCTGAGAGTATGGCCCGGTGTATGCCACTAAGAAAGGATTGTGAGTAGATTAGCAGAGTGCTCATATGTGGGCAGTATAAGGAATATCAGATGTGTAAAATGATATGACACAGTTGATAAAAGGTTGTAAGTTGTGGGATAGCTGAACATACGCCTATCCTTGTACCTGGATGGTATATAACTTAATGCAAAGACGAGGGGTTGGAAGTGGACATGGTAGCCCAGTGAGGATGTATGAAGCATGTTGCAAAAAGGCCTAGTGAGGGTTTGCGTAGGGAATATGCATATAACGCTGAGAAAAGGCCCAATTTGAGTCCAGAGGTACAGGGTGGACATGAAAATGCTGAGAAACATACATGGAGGGGGGGAGGGTAAGGCGATTTGTAAGTCGTAGATCAGTTGGGGGGTAGCTGGTTTGTTTAAGGAAAAGCAATAAAAATAGGTGTGATAGATATTAGAGAGTAGCATACCCTGCGGTGTACCTGATGATGATTGTAAGTCGGCATAGTAAACATATACGGATTGCAGATAAACATAGTGGGAAAGTAACTTGCAGTTACTAGAGTAACCATTTAAAAGTTGAGGCATAACAACATAATTGGTACTGCTTCAACTGAATTAACCAAAAGGTAAGGCCAATAAATAAAACAGTGAAACCAAAATACAATTCCTAATCCTGCCACATGAGGCTTAAAAAAAAGAAGAAAAACTTGGTTATAGGTAATAGGGTGAACGTGTGGTGAATTTGGCCGAATATATTTGTAACCAGCATATAACGCCTGAGCAACCGAATGTCGCTGAATGTGGCTTGACTGCAAACAGCGTAGGATTAGGTGTGCAAGCCATGTGCACTTGAAATTTGCCCTGAAATGGCGAGAGAGTACTCGATTGGCCATATATCAGCCGAGGAGGTACATGGGACTGAGGGAAGCAGGAGATTAGTGAAGCTGTTTGACACAGGCGTGTGTGAGGGGTAGTGATGCACCGAACGATTCGCTGGCGAATAGTTCCTTGCGAACATAGCATGTTCGCGTTCTCCACGGCGGGCGAACATATGCGCGGTTCGATCCGCCCCCTATTTGTCATCATTGAGTAAACTTTGACCCTGTACCTCACAGTCAGCAGACACATTCCAGCCAATTAGCAGCACACCCTCCCTAGCAGACCCTCCCACCTAGTGGACAGCATCCATTTTACATTCATTCTCAAGCTGCATGCTTAGTGAGAGGAGGGAAAGTGTAGCTGCTGTTGATTAGATAGGGAAATGCTTAGCTAGGTTAGGGTATACGGTGTCCACTACAGTCCTGAAGGACTCATCTGATCTCTGCTGTAAGGACAGCACCCCAAAAAGCCCTTTTTAGGGCTAGAACATCAGTCTGCTTTTTTTTTTTCTGTGTACTGTGCCCAGTGCCACCACTCACTCACTGGTGTCACAATAGCTTGCATTTAAAAACAAAAAACTTTTTTCACTGTTATAGATTGAATAGCAGTTAGTTGTCTCAAAGCGGGTGTGTCAGGCTCACAGTGGATAGTGTGCCCAGTGCCACCACTCACTCACTGGTGTCACAATAGCGTGCATTTAAAAACCCAAAAACTTTTTTCAATGTTATAGATTGAATAGCAGTTAGTTGTCTGCAAATGTCTGTGTGTCAGGCTCGTAGCGTATACTGTGCCCACTTGCCCAGTGCCACCACTCACTCACTGGTGTCACAATAGCTTGCATTTAAAAACCCAAAAACTTTTTTCACTGTTATAGATTGAATAGCAGTTAGTTGTCTCAAAGCGGGTGTGTCAGCCCTACAGCGTATACTCTGCCAGTTCACAGTGCCACTCTTATCTGGTGTCACAATAGCGTGCATTTAAAAACCCAAAAACTTTTTTCACTGTTATAGATTGAATAGCAGTTAGTTGTCTCAAAGCGGGTGTGTCAGGCTCACAGTGGATACTGTACCCAGTGCCACCACTCACTCACTGGTGTCACAATAGCTTGCATTTAAAAACAAAAAACTTTTTTCACTGTTATAGATTGAATAGCAGTTAGTTGTCTCAAAGCGGGTATGTCAGGCTCACAGTGGATACTGTGCCCAGTGCCACCACTCACTCACTGATGTCACAATAGCTTGCATTTAAAAACAAAAAACTTTTTTCACTGTTATAGATTGAATAGCAGTTAGTTGTCTCAAAGCGGGTGTGTCAGGCTCACAGTGGATACTGTGCCCAGTGCCACCACTCACTCACTGATGTCACAATAGCGTGCATTTAAAAACAAAAAACTTTTTTCACTGTTATAGATTGAATAGCTGTCTCAAAGCGGGTGTGTCAGCTTTACAGCGTGTACTCTGCCAGTTCACAGTGCCACTCATATCTGGTGTCATAATAGCTTGCATTTAAAAACAAAAAACTTTTTTCACTGTTATAGTTTGAATAGCAGTTAGTTGTCTCAAAGTGGGTGTGTCAGGCTCACAGTGGCTACTGTGCCCAGTGCCACCACTCACTCACTGGTGTCACAATAGCTTTCATTTAAAAACAAAAAACTTTTTTCACTGTTATAGATTGAATAGCAGTTAGTTGTCTGCAAGCGTCTGTGTTTCAGGCTCGCAACGGATACTGTGCCCACTTGCCCAGTGCCACCACTCACTCACTGGTGTCACAATAGCTTGCATTTAAAAACAAAAAACTTTTTTCACTGTTATAGATTGAATAGCAGTTAGTTGTCTGCAAGCGTCTGTGTGTCAGGCTCGCAACGTATACTGTGCCCACTTGCCCAGTGCCACCACTCACTCACGGGTGTCACAATAGCTTGCATTTAAAAACAAAAAACTTTTTTCACTGTTATAGATTGAATAGCAGTTAGTTGTCTCAAAGCGGGTGTGTCAGCTACAGCGTGTACTCTGCCAGTTCACAGTGCCACTCTTATCTGGTGTCACAATAGCGTGCATTTAAAAACAAAAAACTTTTTTCACTGTTATAGGATGAATAGCAGTTAGTTGTCTCAAAGCGGGTGTGTCAGGCTCACAGTGGATACTGTGCCCAGTGCCACCACTCACTCACTGGTGTCACAATGGCTTGCATTTAAAACCAAAAAACTTTTTTCACTGTTATAGATTGAATAGCAGTTAGTGTTCTGCCAGCGTCTGTGTCAGGCTCACAGTGGATACTGTGCCCAGTGCCACCACTCACTCACTGGTGTCACAATAGCGTGCATTTAAAACCAAAAAACTTTTCTCACTGTTATAGATTGAATAGCAGTTAGTTGTCTCAAAGCAGGTGTGTCAGGCTCACAGTGGATACTGTGCCAGTTCACAGTGCCACTCATATCTGGTGTCATAATAGCTTGCATTTAAAAACAAAAAACTTTTTTCACTGTTATAGATTGAATAGCAGTTAGTTGTCTCAAAGCGGGTGTGTCAGGCTCACAGTGGATACTGTGCCCAGTGCCACCACTCACTCACTGGTGTCACAAAGCTTGCATTTAAAAAAAAAAATGTTTCACTGTAATAAATTGAATAGCAGTTAGTTGTCTGCCAGCTTCTGTGTCAGGCTCACAGTGAATACTGTGCCCAGTGCCACGACTCACCCACGACTCACTCACTGGTGTCACAATAGCGTGCATTTAAAAACAAAAAACTTTTTTCACTGTTATAGATTGACTAGCAGTTAGTTGTCTGCAAGCGTCTGTGTGTCAGGCTCGCAACGTATACTGTGCCCACTTGCCCAGTGCCACCACTCACTCACTGGTGTCACAATAGCTTGCATTTAAAAACAAAAAACTTTTTTCACTGTTATAGATTGAATAGCAGTTAGTTGTCTGCAAGCGTCTGTGTGTCAGGCTCGCAACGTATACTGTGCCCACTTGCCCAGTGCCACCACTCTCTCACTGGTGTCACAATAGCTTTCATTTAAAAACAAAAAACTTTTTTCACTGTTATAGATTGAATAGCAGTTAGCTGTCTCAAAGCGGGTGTGTCAGCCCTACAGCGTGTACTCTGCCAGTTCACAGTGCCACTCTTATCTGATGTCACAATAGCGTGCATTTAAAAACAAAAAACTTTTTTCACTGTTATAGGATGAATAGCAGTTAGTTGTCTCAAAGCGGGTGTGTCAGGCTCACAGTGGATACTGTGCCCAGTGCCACCACTCACTCACTGGTGTCACAATAGCTTGCATTTAAAAACAAAAACTTTTTTTTCACTGTTATAGATTGAATAGCAGTTGGATTTGTCTCTTAAAGTGAATTGTGTCAGCCTACAGCGTGTACTCTGCCAGTTCACGAAGATTACCCTCTTATCCTGGTATTGTCACAATAGCGTGCATTTAAAAACCAAAAACTTTTTTTTTCACTGTTTATAGATTGAATAGCAGTTAGTTGTCTCAAAGGTATAGATTGTGTCAGGCTCACAGTGAATACTGTGCCCAGTGCCACCACTCACTCACTGGTGTCACAACAGCTTGCATTTAAAACCAAAAAACTTTTTTCACTGTTATAGATTGAATAGCAGTTAGTTGTCTGCAAGCGTCTGTGTGTCCAGGCTTCATAGCGATATACTGTACTTACTTGCCCAATTACCACTCACTCACTGGTGTCTAGCCAGCTTGCATTTAAAAACAAAAAACTTTTTTCACTGTTATAGATTGAATAGCAGTTAGTTGTCTCAAAGCGGGTGTGTCAGCCCTACAGCGTGTACTCTGTCAGTTCACAGTGCCACTCTTATCTGGTGTCACAATAGCATGCATTTAAAAACCAAAAAACTTTTTTCACTGTTATAGATTGAATAGCAGTTAGTTGTCTCAAAGCGGGTGTGTCAGCCCTACAGCGTGTACTCTGCCAGTTCACAGTGCCACTCATATCTGGTGTCATAATAGCTTGTATTTAAAAACAAAAAACTTTTTTCACTGTTATAGATTGAATAGCAGTTAGTTGTCTCAAAGCGGGTGTGTCAGGCTCACAGTGGATACTGTGCCCAGTGCCACCACTCACTCACTGGTGTCACAAAGCTTGCATTTAAAAAAAAAAATTTTTCACTGTAATAAATTGAATAGCAGTTAGTTGTCTGCCAGCTTCTGTGTCAGGCTCACAGTGAATATTGTGCCCAGTGCCACGACTCACTCACTGGTGTCATAATAGCTTGCATTTAAAAACAAAAAACTTTTTTCACTGTTATAGATTGAATAGCAGTTAGTTGTCTGCAAGCGTCTGTGTGTCAGGCTCGCAGCGTATACTGTGCCCATTTGCCCAGTGCCACCACTCACTCACTGGTGTCACAATAGCGTGCATTTAAAAACCCAAAAACATTTTTCACTGTTATAGATTGAATAGCAGTTAGTTGTCTCAAAGCGGGTGTGTCAGCCCTACAGCGTGTACTCTGCCAGTTCACAGTGCCACTCTTATCTAGTGTCACAATAGCGTGCATTTAAAAACCCAAAAACTTTTTTCACTGTTATAGATTGAATAGCAGTTAGTTGTCTCAAAGCGGGTGTGTCAGCCCTACAGCGTGTACTCTACCAGTTCACAGTGCCACTCTTATCTG
>OW240918.1:101903029-101924691 GCA_933207985.1 Pelobates cultripes | reverse complement strand
TGCCAAGTGACCCTATGTAGGAGGAACAGTCTCTATTCTGCTCTGTGTCAGTGTGTATCATGATCCCTGAGGACAGGTGTCAATCCATATCTGCCAAGTGACCCTATGTAGGGGGAACAGTCTCTATTCTGCTCTGTGTCAGTGTGTATCATGGTCTCTGAGGACAGGTGTCAATCCATATCTGCCAAGTGACCCTATGTAGGGGTAACATTCCCTATTCTGCTCTGTGTCAGTGTGTATCAGGGATCCTGAGGATAGGTGTCAATCCATACCTGCAAAGTGACCCTATGTAGGGGGAAGAGTCTCTATTCTGCTTTGTGTCAGTGTGTATCATGGTCTCTAAGGACAGGTGTCAATCCATATCTGCCAAGTGACCCTATGTAGGAGAACAGTCTCTATTCTGCTCTGTCAGTGTGTATCATGGTCTCTGAGGACAGGTGTCAATCCATATCTGCCAAGTGACCCTATGTGGGAGGAACAGTCTCTATTCTGCTCTGTGTCAGTGTGTATCATGGTCTCTGAGGACAGGTGTCAATCCATATCTGCCAAGTGACCCTATGTAGGAGGAACAGTCTCTATTCTGCTCTGTGTCGGTGTGTATCATGGTCTCTGAGGACAGGTGTCAATCCATATCTGCCAAGTGACCCTATGTAGGAGGAACAGCCTCTATTCTGCTCTGTGTCAGTGTGTATCATGGTCTCTGAGAACAGGTGTCAATCCATATCTGCCAAGTGACCCTATGTAGGAGGAACAGTCTCTATTCTGCTCTGTGTCAGTGTGTATCATGGTCTCTGAGGACAGGTGTCAATCCATATCTGCCAAGTGACCCTATGTAGGAGGAACAGTCCCTATTCTGCTCTGTGTCAGTGTGTATCAGGGATCCTGAGGACAGGTGTCAATCCATATCTGCCAAGTGACCCTATGTAGGAGGAACAGTCTCTATTCTGCTCTGTGTCGGTGTGTATCATGATCTCTGAGGACAGGTGTCAATCCATATCTGCCAAGTGACCCTATGTAGGAGAACAGTCTCTATTCTGCTCTGTGTCAGTGTGTATCATGGTCTCTTAGGACAGGTGTCAATCCATATCTGCCAAGTGACCCTATGTAGGAGAACAGTCTCTATTCTGCTATGTGTCAGTGTGTATCATGGTCTCTGAGGACAGGTGTCAATCCATACCTGCCAAGTGACCCTGTGTAGGGGGAACAGTCTCTATTCTGCTCTGTGTCAGTGTGTATCATGGTCTCTGAGGACAGGTGTCAATCCATATCTGCCAAGTGACCCTATGTAGGGGGAACAGTCTCTATTCTGCTCTCTGTCAGTGTGTATCATGGTCTCTGAGGACAGGTGTCAATCCATATCTGCCAAGTGACCCTATGTAGGAGGAACAGTCTCTATTCTGCTCTGTGTCAGTGTGTATCAGGGTCTCTGAGGACAGGTGTCAATCCATATCTGCCAAGTGACCCTATGTGGGGGAACAGTCTCTATTCTGCTCTGTGTCAGTGTGTATCAGGGGCTCTGAGGACAGGTGTCAATCCATATCTGCCAAGTGACCCTATGTAGGGGGAACAGTCTCTATTCTGCTCTGTGTCAGTGTGTATCATGATCTCTGAGGACAGGTGTCAATCCATATCTGCCAAGTGACCCTATGTAGGGGGAACAGTCTCTATTCTGCTCTGTGTCAGTGTGTATCATGGTCTCTGAGGACAGGTGTCAATCCATATCTGCCAAGTGACCCTATGTAGGGGAACAGTCTCTATTCTGCTCTGTGTCAGTGTGTATCATGGTCTCTGAGGACAGGTGTCAATCCATATCTGCCAAGTGACCCTATGTAGGGGGAACAGTCTCTATTCTGCTCTGTGTCAGTGTGTATCATGGTCTCTGAGGACAGGTGTCAATCCATATCTGCCAAGTGACCCTATGTAGGAGGAACAGTCCCTATTCTGCACTGTGTCAGTGTGTATCAGGGTCTCTGAGGACAGGTGTCAATCCATATGTCAGGTGTCAATCCATATCCATTGTGATTTAGGAATGTTAGGTGATTTCTGCCCTTTATGGATTAAGACCAGACTCTGCATCAACTATGTAATTTTCCATGGGAGTTTTGACATGGATCCCCCTCCGGCATGCCACAGTCCAGGTGTTAGTCCCCTTGAAACAACTTTCCCATCACTATTGTGGCCAGAAAGAGTCCCTGTGTGTTTTAAAATTCGCCTGCCCATTGAAGTCTATGGCGGTTCGCCCGGTTCGCCGGTTCGTGAACATTTGCGGAAGTTCGCGTTCACGAACCAAAAATTTCGGGTTCGTGACATCACTAATCCACACCATACGAATGCTCCAAACAGCTGAACAGGAGAAAACCATACAAATAAATCCCCTCAAGTATGAGACAAAGCTCCGTATTGCGGGTCAGCAGGAATCTGGTTTAATGTGGGCTACCTGCCCGGTATTTATGCAAGTCTTCCACCAGGTGGACACTCCCCTAGGGGACCTGGTGGAAAACTGGTACAAAATATTACAGTAACCAATCAGAGTATTGCAGAGATAAACACACCCACAGGCATATTGTAAACCCTCCTGGAGATAATCCTGGAGATATCCTGGAGATAATTGGGAAGTAACTCAATTATCTCCAAGGATAGAGGCTAAGACTCCATTTTACACAAATATATAATATAAAAACTACTGAACAGAATATGGGCATTCAGATCTGAGTGCACATTATTACCGAATGGCGCTCAGATCCCATACGCACAGTTCAATTGCCATGGAGCCAAAAGTCTTTCACATAGTTTTTTCGTTATATGAATGGGCTTCATGGCATAGCTATCTGGGGTAAGTCCATTCGTGCAGAAAAGTACCGAATGGGCCGGCATTTGTATGCTGGATGAACAGAAGAATGGACGTCGGCGGCTTCAGCGGTGTTCGTGAGAAATAGTGTCTATTTTTAGTTCCATGAAATCATCGACGAACACCGCTGGGCATTCGCACGTCCAAGATGGCGGCCGCCTCGTGGTCAGCCTACGAATGACGACCACCCAGTCGGCATTCGACAATTAGGAAGTGTCTGCAGTTAACCACAATGTTCTGATGAGGCCAAGAGGTTAACAGGCAGCACACTTCCATGCTGGGTGGCCGTCCGTTCGGCAGTTGTTCGGTAAAATGAAGAAAATAACGTGGGGCTGTACGGACAGGGAAATAACCGAACAAACAGACGAATGAAGGGAAAATAAAAGTAATTCACAGACAGATGGTTCTGTCACAGTGTAACGAGAATATACCCCAACATGCAGGATTCAGCTAAACAGAAGACAACACAGAGGAGAGATACGTCTACCGGACCTTAGAATGGCCGGACTCGACGTATATGAGAGGAGGCAGAGTCAGGAACGATCCGAAGTCAAGGGCACAGAGAGACAGCGTAAACTAGGACTAGCCGGGGTCTGGTACACAGTAAACAGCAAGCCGACAACCAGGACAGATAAGGATAAAGAGAAAACGTAGTCAGAAACAAAGCAAAAGTCAATACGAAGAAAACAGAACTGAACACAACAAGCGCTAAAGGGAACTGAAACAGAAACCACGATAGGGCAGGGAGTAAAGGGAGAGGTAAGTTTAAATAGCTTCTAAACTAATGTGATTGGCTCCTGTCATATCCACACCCCCAAAAGGTAAGTGTATAGGGAGTGTGGCATGACAGGGGCCAATGGGAGCCTTTTAACAATTTAGGCTCCCACTGTCTCTTTAAGAGCGCACCCGCGACTCACAGCGCGCTCTTAGATTCAGGCGGGACACATGACCGCTTCTCGCGGTCACTGCCCGCCTTCCTATTGAAGCCATCGGATGAGCCGCGCGCGGCTCGAAGAGAGGACCGCGGCCGGCCCCTGGATAAGGTAAGTAACACTACACACAGTAAGTAATTGCAGTAGTCTGATGTAAAAGAAAGGTTTTAAATTCCATAGTAATTTTTAAAATTAAGATTTCTACTGCATTGTGAATGCGGGAGTTTTATCATAAATATCTAAATTAGTAAGCACATAGGAAATCTCAAACGTAGGCAATTCCCAATGTAGCTGCCATTATCAACCGATTTATTCAAATGCTTTGGCTGAAGTCTTTTACTTTCTCATAAAGTTCTAAAGTGCTGAAAAGGACAGAAAGTCTTTCTTGAGTTATTAGTTTTCATCTCTGTATCTGTGTCACCAAAGTTTTATCAAGATAAATCTAATGTTTTTTAGAAGGGTATTAATAAATTATGTGGTAATGAAAAATGTGAGATGAACCATACTCTTACATCAAGGCCTGATGATTACTTTGATTGATACACTTGCAAGTTTTTCTTGACAAGGAAAAAAATGAATAACATGACATACAGACCTTTAAGGGTGACCTCAGAGAAATAACAAGTCGCTGAGTGAAACAGAAACTGAATAGGAAAAAAAGAAAAGAGTCTACGTTTTTTAATGTCAATAAGCCAGACTCATGGCTGTTTTTTTTAACTGATCTGTGAGTTCAGTTCAGATTGCTATGTATTGCAATTTTTATGATGGCTAGAATTTAGTTTACATTAGACTTATGCTGGGCAATAAAAAAAAAAAAAGAGTTCTTCCAAAACACTAGGGACAAAATTAAAACAGTTCGTGATGAAGGTATTGAGTTTAGTGATCTGTTTAGTTCAGATGAATTTTGATACTGAAAAAAAAAATCAGAAAGGCCTAACTGCAGCAGAAAAGGCGACTATGACTCTTCTGGCATGCAAAAAAAAAAAACTACAATATTCCCTGTTCTAATGGTTACGCTATATGCTCTATTTTTGCAATGCCATTTCTAGGTTGCCAAAATGTAATTCTATATATATATAGAATATATAGAATTACATTTTGTCACGTCATCGCTCCCGCCCCATCTCCTATTTTTTTAATCCAGATATATATATATATAAAAAAATAGGAGATGGGGAGGGAGCGATGACGTGACATCACGACTCCACGCACGTCAGGTGGAGCTGGTGCAGGTACGGGCGATATGAAGGCTGAGACCAGGGGACGAAGGGCAGATGCCACAATATTTTTTCTTTCTTACATTTCTCCCCTTTTTGGTTGATGCTTATGGGAGCTGAGTCTGGAGAACTAGCAGCACTACTCCCGGAACCGGAAGCCACGGAACAAGTTGGAGAGCAGAAAAACTCCTACCGCATGGAGGATGGAGTGGTATACTGAGTCTTCTTGCTGTCCCACTGTCACAGGTGGCGGTCCGAAGACCGGGACCCTGTGTGCCTGATGTAGAAGATAGGAGTCTCAGCGTGGAAGTGGACAATCAGGGTCTGGTGCAGGGTAACCACACACCCCCTGGTGTTGAACACCAGTGTTTGTGCGGCCACATACCAGAATCCTGATGCAGCTTAACAGAAGCCAGAAGCTGAATGTTATGCAGATGTTTCTATCCAGTACTAGAAACAAGGCAAGACTAGAACAGGCACCAAACAAGATAAGACAAGACTAGACTAGAAGAACCCAGAACCTGAGCAGGACAGAAAGCAGAACCCAGAATATGTACACGATACATGAGGGAAACAAGAACAGGACATGGACAGGGCAGGACAGTACATGAACTGGGAATACAAGACAAAAAAAACAAGTCAAGAGATCCAAGGGAAAACAAGAGGAGACATAACTTAGTACTATATATGTAATAAACATCGGAGATTTAGACATTCATAAATAGCCAAGATGTATGCAGCCCACCACTGTGCCAAAGTACTCCAATTACGTTAGGTCCTAACTGCCTAGATATGCATGACTAAATAAACAACAATAAAACACACACAGTACTTACCTGCAAAGAAAGGAGCAGAGGAAATGAAACCACTGCCTGCAGGAACAGACTGAAACAAAAAGGTTTAATGGCAAAGGAACAGATGTGGCAACAAAAAAACAAAAATGTTAAGGAATCCAGGAGACTGGGGATTCCAGGAAGGGAATAATGGAATGAACCCAGAAAACCCAGAATAAAGAAAACTAGACATAGAATAGAAAACCAGAAAAACCAAGAAAAAATAACAAGAATTGTAAACAGAGTACTGGATATCAGCCAAGGGTAGACATCTGTGCAGAACGGAACAGGTTATGACACCCACGTGGAGAAATGGCATCCTGAAGCAAAGAGGGGAACGAAAGAAGGAAAAAAAGAAAAAAAGAGACCCTGGATATCAGAACAAGCAGAAGTAATGGGAGAGATGGAACAGTGACCAGAATCTGCTATTTAAAATCAGATAAATTACCTGAAATCTTCTGGGGCTATCCCACATATTTATAATTGATATTATTTGAAGATCTTACTCTGTTATAAATGGCTCACGTTGTGTAGGGGAGAGGAGGAAAGGATAAAGAAAAATATATAAAAGGTGAAATTAAAGAAAAGAAATCAAGACAGAAGACTATAATCGAAATAATGAAAGTATAAGATAATTAACAGTGATGACAAAGAAATAATTACATTTTGAATTACTGATTTATTTTTACCTTGATTTTTTTTTGCTTTCACAGATAAGGACTTTCTTTTTATATGTCTAAGGGTGTCATGGTCCTCACCACAACATCCAGACAAGGTCACCCCAGAAGGGCCCAACAAGGGATTTGAACCTGGGTACTTTGTGGTCCTGGGTCTGCTGTTTCTCCTCTGAGCAACAATACGGCTCGAGTAATAGCCTGAAGTCTGATCTTGCCTTGTATCCAGCACTGGGGGTTGGAATTTACCTGAGACTGCTATTGTCACTCATGGTTCACCTGTGGCTGATCACTGATTAGCCAGGTATAAGACACTGCCTCTCCCTGAGAGCAGTGTCAGTTCATTGACTCTGGTTCCTGTGTTGGTGTTCCAGTTGGCTCCTGACCTTGGCTTTCTATTCGTGTATCCTGACTTCTGTCATCCTCTGACTTTGGCTTACCCTTGTTTATTCTGACTATGGCACCCTCTGACCTTTGCCTTACCCACGACGATACTCCTGCTTGTGTTCTTACCTGTATTGTGACTTGGAGCATTATCCTGCACAGCCCCCGTGCACAGACTCACAGGCCAGGTGAATTATTACCTGACCACCTTGGCCTGTGTTTAATTGCAAGGGTGAGCACATATCTTTGCATACTCCTACTAAGGTAAGCCACAACAAAGGGAAGGATAAGAAGGGAAAGTAAAAAGAAAAGGAGAGTTTGAAAGAGGGATTCTGACAAAATACCTATCCCCATTTAGTAGAAAATCCCATTAGACACTAAAGAGAGTCTCCCTTTACACCTTTAACGATTATATCTGGAGACAATTTGCCACACCTGATGTAATTTGGGACAAATTGCATAATTATTCAGACTTTTAAGAGAGATACAGTTAGAAGTTAGCAACAAGATGCAAAGGACATTCTAATAATTATCTCTGGTAAACAAAATAAGTAACCAAGAAATAGAACGTTGGAATAAATCCTGCAAAATGTCTGGTATAAAAACAACAGAAAACAAATCGCTAACAAAAAAGGAAGCTAAACCTGAAAAGGGAGTTATACAAGAAGGTCATATGCATTTATGGCATAGATGTCATAGAACGGGAAAACCACCTGGTTCATCAGATGATCCACCTAGGGATGTGCTCCTATCTCTCTCTTCATCCCGTGTGAAGGAGAAATATCTTAAAAACAAAGACAAATATATTCTATAATATCAAGGAATTATAATATTACCGGACGTATCATTTTTTTTTTACGAGGACCAAGAGACGTTCATATGCAACAATAACCGATATACTTAGGAAAAAGAACAATAGATATAAGTGGGGGACCCTAGTAAATATAGTTCTTACATATGATTTTAAATCATATTCATTTGTTTCTTCTGAAAAATTAAGCATTTGGGCACTAGACAACAAAATTATAGGTACTTTTATAGTAGTATAAATTGAAACTGACAGGTGTGTGTGTGTGGTTTTTGTGGGTTTTTTTTTGTGTGATAGTGTGTGTGTGTATGTCTCTGTCTCTATCTCTATCTCTATATATCTCTATCTCTATCTCTCACACACAAAAAATTATATATATATATATATATATATACAATTTATTTTTTTTGTACACTTCAGAAAGCATGTGTTTGTTTTCTCAAATTGCCAACTTGAAATTCAATGTGAGGCGGATGAAAAAATGATAAAGATCTATATATTATAATGGTAATTGTTAAATTTAAAATATATTCAAATTCATACAAAAATTAGAGAATTTATTAGAATAAATGGAAAATATTGAGTCATGAAAAGCACAACTGGGGAAAAGAGGGTAAGAAAAGAAAAAAGGAACAAAAAGGGAATAGAAATTAATATTGACGCACAATAAAGAAATGTTTGCATTTCACTTAAGACACTTAATAGAAATAAAATTGAATCTTATATATTGATAAGTAATAACTTGGTCCCACGCCGGCGATCGCGGTGGGGGGAACTCCAGGGAGCCCCCCCGCGGTAGATCCTCCTCTGCCGGGGGTAGCTGCCTCCTGCATTGCCAGCTGCTGTAATGACAGGTGGTCCCCCTGCTGGCTGAAAATAAAATTAAAATAAATTAATTAAAAAGTAAAGTGTAAAAAAAAAAAAAATTATATATATATATATATATATATATATATATATATATATGTGTGTGTGTATGTATGTATGTATGTACATACACACACTTAATCAGTATGTCTACGTGTAATTTGAGAGAAATATATAAATATATATATATATATATATATATATATATATCTCAAATTACACGTAGACTGATACTGATTAAGTGTGTGTATATATAATTATTGTTATAATATAAAAAATTTTTATATGTAAATACGTTAAAAAAAAATTATTATTATGGACAATTATTACACTTAAGGGAATTAAACTATATTTAAACTCACAGAATAGAAAAGGAATATAATGGAATAAGGGAAAGTTTTTAAAAATTTATTGTACATTTAGGTGAAACGAAAGATAGGAAAAGGAAGTAGGAGGGGAATAGAAATTCACTTTGAGTTAAAACAGTGTGAGGACCTGCCTGACAAACCAGATAGAAAGTCCACAGAATTTGGTTCACAGGCCTCGGGAGACAAAACAGTAAAAGTATCACAACGATGATATCAGCGAAAGTGTTTTTCACACACAAATGGCACTTTCACTGATATCATTGTTGTGATACGTTTTACTATTTTGAAAACTAATATTTGTGTTCAGTGAAGTCTCCCAAGTATAACAGTACACCTCCATGTACAGATTTTATAGTGTTTTTGAAAGTTACAGGGTCAAATATAAGACTTGGTTTTCCATTTTTTCACATTGAAATTTTCCAGATTGGTTATGTTGCCCTTGAGACCGTATAGTAGCCCAGGAATGAGAATTACCCCCATGATTCCAGAATAAAAGCTGGAAATGTAGTATAAAGAGTCCAAATCCGCTAAAACGTGTTTCACTCATCTGTGAGCTTCTTCAGTTAGCTGTAATGTAGCCTCAGGGATCTTTTGCTTTTTAAATGTTCAGTCAATTTATTGGGTATTTAAAAAGCAAAAGATTCCTGGGGCTACATCACAGCTAACTGAAGAAGCACAGCCAAGTGAAACACGTTTTGGCTGATTTGGACTTTTGTTTGGACTTTTTATACTACATTTCCAGCTTTTATTTTATAGCGTAAAACCTTGAATATTGGTTTTAATTTGGAACCAATACTAAATTGGACTTTATATCTATATTTAGATCCTCATTATCTTTGCAATCCTCATCAGTGATGGAATTGGCAGTAGGGTTTTCTATATGTCTATAGAGTATGCCTATAACGGGGTAATTATTAGATCCTTACTAGGTATTCTTGACTCCATTGCACAACATTTAAGTCGGTGTCATTTCTAGCCTGTTATCTAGTTATGGCTTCAACCTGAATTGAACCCATAAGATCGTCAATGTTGAGGGTTTCACCATTGATGGCTGCTTATTTTTCCAATGACTCAGGTAAGTCATTACCTTCCTTGTCAATACCTTGTATTTTAGAATAGCCTTTGGTTTTCTTCCAATAAATGGTTAAACCATTTTCCTTAACCAGTTCAACAATGTACCATGTTTCAAAGGTTTGTTATTGCTTTTCAGCAGTTGGTTACATTTCCAGCTAGCCAGATATTCCACAAAACTCTTGCGAACATAGTTGGAATCAGTTATTTGATACCATATTCTATTGCCATTTGTATAGTCTTATATACTGCACAGAGTTCGGCTATCTGACTGCTTTTAGGACCAATATTGTATCCTATAGATATATTAGGATAATCACCCATTCAGGCAATTCCAATACCTGCTACTAACTTCTGTTCATTACTAACGGTGTTGAGATATGAACAACCATCAATGTATACCCACGGTAGTGGTCCACAGTATTCCTCATCATAAACTTTATAAGGGGATAGAAATTGCTCTTCTAGGAAGTAATCTCCGTTGTCATTATTATCTAGAGATGGAGCAGCACAGTTATTCATTTCTGCTAACCCTTTGGCAACTGGGCTTCTCTTATTATATTTATAACAGACTTATAATGGCCATCCCTGTAAGGATAAAGTCCATGCAGTAATCCGACTGTTAGAGAGATTACTGTCTCTAATTCTTTCACTCTGCAGATACTGTAGAGGGTGATGAGCAGTTTCTACAATAATTTTCCCACCTTGGATATAGCTATGAAAATTTTTGTAGTGCCCAAACAGTCGACAATAACACCTTCTCACATGTGTTGAATTTAACTTCAACAGGTGACAAAGTCTTGCTAGCATATGCAATTACTTTGTGTAGACTAGCCTGCTTCTGATACAGAACAGCACTTAAATTGGTGTATCCGATCTCAAGATAGAAAGGTTTACACCCCTCTGGTATGCTTAACAGGGTGTCTGAGTGAGTTACCTCTTCAGTTCACTTACCGCTTGGTCGTGAGGCTCACCCCAGTACCTGGTAGTTTTCTTTTTAAGCAGGTGGTTTGGTTATTTCTGCATAGTTATCTATAAACTTACTGGAGTAGTTAGTCATACCAAGGAATGATCTTAATTCCATGTTGTTATTTGGTGTTTTAGCCTTTAGTACAGAGTCTACCTTCTTCTTCTGTGGATTTAATCCTTCAGAAGTTACCTTGTGTCCCAGGAAATTGACATGGGTGCAACACCATTGTGCCCTTTCTAATGACAGTTTAATTACTGCCTCTCTTAACTGATTGAGAACATGTATAATCTCTATAATATGCTTATCAAAGGAAGTGCTTTTCAGCAAGACATTGTTGATGAGAGAATGTTCCTCTCTCAAGTGCATCAGGCATAGCTTTATGCATTAACACAGCAAATTCATGACCAGAGTTTACGTAACTGAAAGGCGAACGGGTCCAGATGTACAGCTGTTTTCCAAATGTAAAGGCCAGTTTGTATTGGTCTTCATCATGGGCTGGTACCATCCAATATCCCTGCGCACAGTCAATGGCAGTGAATATTTTGGATCCCTGCATTTGTAATAAACATTGGTCTATGTATGGCATGGGCCAACCAGACATATAGACACATTTATTTAGCGGTCTTTAGTCAGCGCATAAACGCCATTGTCCATTAGGTTTCAGAATTCCCAGAATCGGATTATTATACTAACTGTGCACCGGACATACAATGCCCATTTCCTTTAAATTCTGAATGATGTCTCGTACACCATTATATGAAGCTAATAGAAGTCTATATTGTTTGATAAATACAGGTGGTAAATTTAGATCAGTTTGTATTCTGGCTACGTGGAGGTTAGTTAACCCACAGTCGTAGGAATCTTTGGCGAAAGTATCTTAGAATTCCATTAGGATTTCCCTTAACTGTTGTAGCTCAGCATTGTTGGAGCACCCGTCAGCTAAATATATATGTTCTTCAGGCCTTTCCTGAAATCCTGGAAAGATTTCAGGCTGACCCATCTCATAAGGTTCTTCAAACCTAGAAGTTAGTTCAGTTCGGTGTTGACTAGCTTTTTTGTCTTTGGTTGTGAAATTCCCGTGATTCCTGTTCATTGAGCAGTTGATCAAAGGTGATAGATTTTATACAAGCCTTCTTCAATGAGATCTGATAGTGAATAATCTTTCTGGGGAAGATTGGAATAATTGATCAAAAATTAAATCTTCAGTTAAGTATTCTTCAGGGATGAGGCCTATAATTTGGTTTTGAAAACCTAATGTATAATACTCAGCATCCACTGCTAGACCTAAAATAATGTTCCTTTTGGTAAAATAACACTATGGGGTGTAACATTGTTGACAATAACATAGGTAGTATTCTTACAAATACACACCATTGGTGTAGGTGTCACCACCTTTCCTAATTGTTGTATCCGATTAGATAAACAAATTAGGGCGTCCCTGTTTTATTAACATTTGACCTTTCTTTGGTTGAAAGGTGGTGGTCGTCCCTCGTGGAATGGTTACATCCTCAGGAACATGGATACTTACCGTGTAAGGTAGTATTTGTCCTGATTTCAGGGCATTTTCCTCGTGTTGGTATTCACAAGGATTACCTTTTAACCTTGTCTACAAGTTGGAATTGATCAGGTCAAGGTGTATGGCAAAGCGATGTATGACATCATTGCCAATGTAAACCTGATAGTGAAGTTCATCTATTACTAGGAATAAATGTTTAGCCATCTTATTTCCGATAGAAATGGATAATAAACATTTTGCTGTCATATTGTGACTTTTTGATTCGTTGTCCATGTCTTGGATCCAGCTGTTATGTGGGGAAGCGTACCTGATCATTTTAGGATTAGCTTTCTGCTTTAACAGACTATTGCTTAATGTAGCTGTTCTCACTCTTTAAGTTCAGCTCAGCATTCCTATTCCTTCCTAAGTCATTTATATGAATAGGAAAGAAAAGGTTGTTATTAACCCTTTCAATTTTGTCAAGAAATTGAGCATGATTTGCCAGATCTACAGCTTCAACAACGGAATGGTTAACATATCACCTTCCAGAGAGACATTGCATCATTCACCTGCAGGATTGTCACGTCAGGTGACTAACTTTCCTAAAATGGACCTCAATAGAGTCAGGTCTTTCTTCTATCACATGGCAGTTACGTTCAGATTGTATTTGAGATTTCTCATTGGTTGTGGGAATACATTCATACAGTTAAGCCTTCTAAGTATATCTATACCTGGAATCAGACGGTCATAGGAGAGATCTACCACTATTACTGGGTGTTTAAAGGTTTTCCTATATTTCTACAGACACCTTCCTTCCTTCATATTCTTCTAATTCACATAAGAATTTAGAATGCATCAACATTTCACTCGTTTTTCATGTTACCTGTTACAGCGGTAGTTTCTACATGTACCGAGGTATGCTCAATCTTACCCACCGGCCCATCCTTCTTATGAACAACTTAAACTATCAAGCAGGAACTAGTGCTTGGCATCTTACCATTTAACACTTTCAGGTTAGGATACTGGAAGCTAGAGGCTGTTAGAGATACTTTAGCCTTTGGCTGAAATGAAAAAACAGACTGGAGCGTTGCGCCCAGTGGTGTATTTAGGTTTTGTGCTGCCCTAGGCAGGACAGTGCTCTGGCACACCACCCACTATTTAAATATTTCCCACCCCTTCCTGTCAAGGCAGCACTTTGACTGGCAGACGCACACACTCACTGACAGACACACACACTCATTGACAGACACACTCTCATATACACTGACAAACAATAACATACATACACTCACTGATTTGACACACTGATAGACAGACATACACTTACTCGGACACACACTCACTGAGAGATGCACACTCTCACTAACAGACACATGCACTGACTGACAGACGCACACACTCACTCAAATTCACTGACACACACATTCACTAAAACACACTGTTACAGTTGCCTCCAGGCTGGCTGGAAGTAGGACCGTAGAAAGGATGCTCCTACTGCTCACCAAAGGACCATCGGCACTGTAGACACTATAAGCACTGCAGACTCCACAAACCACCGCTGCGGGGCTAGGATCTCGCCGTCTGCTATCCACCCTGGATCTACGACCAGGTTCCAGTAGGTGAACCTCTTCCTTCTGTAGAGCGAAGCAGGATCAGGAACAAGAGCTCTTACAAGAGCTCAGTGGCTAAGAGTATGAAGAGCATAGCAATGTAGGGATGATAGCTGTCCCCTACAAACATGAGTCAAGGCTGCAAGTTAGAGGATCAAGTCATTCTGTTTAATTGGCACCAAAGGGCCTTCTTTTATGCAGGTTTTCCTTACATAGGACCACCCACAGGGTTTTACAGAACAACCAATAACACACGTACATTACAGAAAACACTCCCAGCAATTACACACAAAAGCCCCCCCTCTGCCTGTGATATAATTATGGTACACAATGGTTAACATAATTATCACAGGCAGGAAAAATACAGTTTTTACATGTACTATAACTTTAAAACCATATGTCCAATCTTCATAAAAACCACTTATTATTATTATTATTATTATTATTATTATTATTATTATTAATCAGCATCCTTTAAATATAAACATACTCAAAAATCATAAAAATCCGTTCAGTAGATCAAAAGTTAGACGGAAGTCCTTTTATGACCAAAACAGTTCCATAGATTTGGGCTGTGCGGTCGGTCTATTTCAGGCTGAAAAAATCGCCGAATGGGACTTAGTCTCTGTGGCTGAAAGTTCAGTATGGGAGAAGGTACAGGTCAGCGGTGTTCAGGGAAATGTGCTGCCGATTATAGTTCCATGAATTTGGCTGCACACACCGCTTATTTATTTGAATAAATAAAGATGGCGCCGCCACGTGTTCGTTTGCATGAATGGCGGCCATCCATCGTTCGGCAATTTACCTACAGCAGGTTTTGACTCTCTTTTTCATATTCTTTCAATTGCTTTTTAAGCTGATTTATTTCCTGGGCACATTTAACCATCATAGCTTTCAGTTCTTTTTCGTTTTCAGCCTGATGGGAATTATGCTCAGCAATTAAATCTTGGTATTTCCCATCTTGAATTACCAGGCTGTCTCTGTGTCCAATCTGGTATTCAGTACATAGTTTTCTTCATCATGGCTGTCGCCATGGAGACGTCCTTACACACTAAAGCCATACACCGCTTTACATACACTCACTTTAAGTACACTCGCGAGTACAGACATTCCCGCGCCTCTTTTGTCCGCGAGTAAACAGGGAATGGAAGGTTCTATTCTCGCCCGGAGTAGTTCAGTGTCTTTGGGGCAAGAACTAGTCACACCTTCTGACATGGCACAGGTTAATCATCTCAAATTTATAATGTCTACTTCTAGCTGAACATATATTTTTTTTCTGCCCCGACATTGTCCATATTCTGCAATCGGCTGCCATCATGTGAAAGGGTTTACCCTGCCATTTTCTATAACTATGACTTAGCAGCATTTTCATTTTACATACATGCTCTGGTCTCATTGTGTACTTAAAAGTGGGGTATGCCTGTACTACATTTCCCACAACTCTGTTCAAAATTGCGGCACCATCAAAAATGGCTGCTGCCAATCAAAATAAGTACATGGTCAAATTACCATTTCTATACATCTGTTTTTAACACCAATAAGCTTCATTTTTACATACAAATATAAACTTTTTCTACATTTTACTATCACTACTATTTTATTTTATTTTATCTCATACTGCTTGGCACCTGACTTTTATCTCCAGTGAGTACTACTCTCATGACATCATTGGTGGGGATTATACCACCCATGCCTGATCCATTGAGCAGTTTGTCTGCTCTGGTAAATGTGAGTACATTTCCATTTATCCCTACACCTGGTATTTTATTCAGTGAGCACTATTGCTGTTTCTTTTTATAATTTTTGATTTACATACTAGAAATACTTCCTTCTCACATATCCTTGCAAGTGGGGATTGTACCACTGTATGCCATTCATACTGGAGCTAGTTACAGTTCCATAAAACGTGAGTAGGGTTGTATTTCTTTTATTATCCCCTGCAAGAACATACTACCCTATTATTCCTTTCTGTTGTTTCATACAGATTCTACTGCTGAACAAACCCTGCAACGCCCATTAAAGAATTATGCAAACACTTGGTAGAAAAGCACTTCTGACACATGCATCTCCACATTATCTCTTGGACTTGTTTTACTATTTGGACTTATTTGCTCTATTAGATACTTTGTGTCTATATATTTGTTCATCTACTCTGTACCTTATACTGTATATATCATTGCATTTATATCAAAATTGTGTCGCTACCCCTAGTTCTCTCTACTTTTTCTGTGTTTTAATTCCATTTACATTGGACCTCATTAATTGCCCAGCAGATGCCTTTTGTGGCATAACTGTGAAACACTACTGTGTGTTTGAGTTTTATATTGACTTTTTGTGAGTCTGATTGGTAGCATTATGCTTATATAAGAGCCCACGTCCTTCATTCCCCATCTTAAATTCTTATGAACTGATCATTTTAATGAAAATTTTAATCAGAACTACACTATGATAATCCTCCAAATTTTTTTATCAGCTTCCAGTGTTGACTCTAGATGACAAAAAAAAGACTGCTGGGTTTATCAGAATAATGCTCACAATAAACATTGGCAAAAATACAAAAGGCCTGTAGCCAATTGTTGAAAAACCAGGGCACTTCCTATATTCCTCTCTTTCCTATTTCAACAAAAAAATCCTGTAAGGCCGGCAATACAGAAAGAATTTCAATATATTTATCATTCGATATTATTTCTTTAATGGCATTTGCTAGAGGGAAACCCAGTGGTGTAGAGTCACAAGCAAAAGCTTCTATTTAACAAGTCTCATTCACAGGTGTACTATTTTTTTTCAGGTAATTTAACTTTTGAATGTGTATTCTGAGCTGGACTACCAGAATAGCCTGCAATAGGGACCCCTATCTTGACCTGTTGTATAATCCCAGGCAGCACTCACCCATTACACAGTTCACTCTGCCTTCAGGATCAGTTCCAATGTACCAGCTCCTTCTAGAATTCACTGGCTCCTGCAATTAGCACTTACCCAGATTCAGAAGGTTGACAGGATTTCTTCTTTTTCTTTCCAGATTCTCTTGTACTCGTTCTCCCTCTGATGGATGATTGAGAGCAAATTTTTCTTGGTCTGCAAATTCTTTTTTCCCCTCTGAAGCATGCTCTTGTTATTCAGGATAATGGGCATTTGTGGCTCCTCCTCAGTGTCTTCCCCTTTGGCTTTCTCCTCCTCTTCAGGCTCAGCATTGCTCAAAGCTGGCCACTCCTGTGGGCGTGAATGGCTAAAAAGGTCAGCCATTAAGCACTACATGAGCTATTCAGCTCCTCCATTGCTAAATGCCCTCCCCTTTATTACCTCTAACAGATATTTCAGTCAGGAATAGCAATAGGGCAGCAGCATCTCAGATTTTATTTTTTAGGCACCAAGCAGGTACCTCACAATGACTTTTATATGCAGGTATATCTTACAGCATTTTTACCTTGTAAAATCAAAAAACTTTTCCTAGAGATGACTCTTTCTTGTAACAGTAAAAAAGAAAGATCCCAGACAGTTCAAGAATCAAAACACTCTCTAGAATATCTCCAAGTACACTTTGTAAGAGGACCTAGTAGCGTATCCATTATCAACACTATTTTGTAAAATGGATCATTGCATTATCAGCAAAATGATATACATATATAGTGTTGTATGAACATTTTTTTTTTATTTACTTTCTCAAAGTTCAAAGTTATTTGAGAGTAAGCCAAATATAAAGTATAATCAAGAGTGACAAAATACATAATTTCACCAAAATGAGAAACATATTTCCCAAAACATTGGGTGAATCTACAGTCAGCAATATTGCAAAAAGTTCCCAGCATACAATTTAAGTTAAACATTTTCAATGTCACCCCTATATATAAAAGTGAATACACCTTAAATAGTGGAGTGCTAAATTAGGGTCTATCTTACCCATATAATCACAGTGGTATATTGGGTTTAAACAGCACATGTAAAAGTTAAAAATAAACAACATATAGTACAGATGGTGTAATATCCTCAGATAAAATAGAACACAGGTTTGGGTCACTCACATGAAGTGGAGCCTGGAGTCAGTAAGGCTCAGTACAGGCAGGGCTGGACTGTAGATACAAAGCATAAGTCATTGTGCCGTGTGTGAGCTGAAACGTCGATTTATTCTTCGCAATAAATGAAGATTTAAATATATGGAAATGAGTGCCATTTTTTACTTCTCATATATATATCTGGTACTCTACCTTAACATGGTGATAGTCAAAGAGGACCAAGGTGATGCACAGCGTGGGTATGTACAATGAAGCAATGAGAGCACCATATGTGTCAAAACGTTGATCCTTTATTCACAACACAAATCTTTGATTGAACAAAATCCATTGAGTGCTCTCATTTCTTTATTGTGTGTGTATGTGTGTATATATGTGTGTGTGTATGTGTGGATATATATATATATATATATATATATATATATAATCTCAAAATAAAGGGTGCACTCCTAGGTGTTCGAATCCAAAGATTTAAATCAAAACAATGGGAAAAAAAATATTGATGTTTCGACTGGTACTGGTCTTTATCAAGGTCCACAGTGTACATATTGTCACGTAAATATGTAGCCAATAAATAAATGTACTTTCAAACCAAAAATAATTCTTATGTAAAATAAAATCAATACATCTTAAAATAAATGTTATCTGCTTTTTAGACATATTGCTATCTTTATCCAGGACTTCTTTTATTGCAGCTATCCCTTTTATATGATCAATGATCGTATAGAGTGAGGTGACGTCTATGGTGACCCATAGATAATCATCTTTCCACTCCATTCCTTCTAGCTCTCTAATCATCTGAGTACAATCCTTAATATATGAAGTTGCTAAAGTGACATATTTTTGTAAAAATAGATCTACATATTCAGAAATATTGCTAGTAAGGGATCCAATGCTGCTGATTATAGGTCTCCATGGTGGGTTCTCTAAATTTTTTGAGAATCTTCGGCAAGTGGTAAAAGACAGCTAATTTTGGGAATTGGATAAAAAAATATTCAAATTCTGTTTTTGTTATTACATTTTGGTCTAAAGCTTCTGTCAATATAGTTTGTAGTTGTGATTTAAAGATGTTATTCAGGTTTTTTTTTAAATATTTGATAGGTTTTAGTGTCACCTAAAATCCTAAAAGATTCCTTTAAATACATATCCCTATCCATGATGACAATCCCACCTCCCTTGTCAGCTTGTTCTATAACAATTTCAAATTTTTCTTTAAGGTTTTTTATTTCTTTCTTTTCATTTAAGGACAGATTTTCTTTACCCTTTTCTTTCTTAATTTTTTTCAAAGTCTTTTAATACCATATTAGAAAAAAACTGGGATATGTTCCCCTTTATCCCAGGTGGGAAAAAAATTTGACTTAATTTTTAGTTCAGAATTATCATCTCTGGGTCATTTTTGATAATATTGGGAGATGTCACTTCCAGTTAATTAGAATCCTTATGTTTTTCGCCTTTTTTTCTCAAAGAAGTGTTTCACAGTCAATTTTTTTAAATAATTTTTGTATGTCCATAAATAGTTCGAAGTGATTGGGACTTTTTTGAGGAGCAAATTTTAACCCTTTCCCCAATATTGCATAGTGGTTGGTGCCAGACTTTTTTTATCCCGGTCTTATAATAGCATTGCTTTATCATTGTTTTATTTTATCTTTTACTGACTTTGTATATTTGTATATACCGTATTTTTCGCTCCATAAGACGCACCTCACCATAAGACGCACCTAGTTTTTAGAGGAGGAAACCCAGAAAAAAAAATATTCTGAACTGTTCCATAGTGTGTCTTACTATGGGACAGTTTGTCCAGAATATTTTTTTTCTCCTCTGTCCCATAGTGTTCCTTACCACCCACTTCCCTCTCCTGTCCCATAATGATCTTTAACCCCCCTCCCCTGTCCCACAGTTATTTTAACCCCCCTTTCCTCTGTCCCATAGTGATTGTTAACCCCTCCTCCCCTGTCCCATAGTGTTCTTTAACTTCTCATCCCATAGTGTTCCCCCCCTTGTCCCATAGTGTCCCCCCTCCCCTTGTCCCATAGTCCCATAGTGTCCCCCTCCCCTTGTCCCATAGTGTCTCCCCCCCTCCCCTTGTCCCATAGTGTCTCCTCCCCTCCCTTTCTCCCATAGTGTCCCCCTCCCCTTGTCCCATAGTGTCTCCTCCCCTCCCTTTCTCCCATAGTGTCCCCCTCTCCTTGTCCCATAGTGTCTCCTCCCCTCCCCTTGTCCCATAGTGTCTCCCCCTCCCCTTGTCCACTTGTTCTATAGAGTCCCCCCTCCCCTTGTCCCGCGGTATTGCCATAATTGCCCATCTGTATTGTAGGTGTGGAGCAACAGCTCGCGCGGTGATACAGGGTTTCCACGCAGGTGTTGCACTTCCTTTCAGTCCGCCCGGAGCGAGGAACCTGACATGGAAGTTCCTGTACCGCGGAGCGCGCTGTGCTGCCGGCCCACGCTACAATACAGGTAAGTAAAGCTTCACATTCGCTCCATAAGACGCACAGACATTTCCCCTCACTTTTGAGGGGAAAAAAAGTGCGTCTTATGGAGCGAAAAATACGGTACATTTTACATATTTCATGAATTGATGGTTTGATTAGAATAAAGTCTAATGATATCTATATCATCAATTTGACTATTCAAGCTGTCATTGCATCTCATTGTTTTAGCACCCTCATTTGGTGGGTTTTATATTCACCTTTTGTCTATTTGTTTTCATTGGCCTTTTTGGAGTGTGCCTATAGAGTGGCTGCTTTCAATATTGAGATCCTTATATCTGGATCTACCCCCATTGCATGTTTTTCTATGGTATACAAACAGAAACTTACTACAGACAAGTTTAAAGTCACACACATATACTCACTACAAGTTCACTAGCAAACACACACACGCAAAGTAAAAACAAGCTCAATGACATAAACACACATGCTTAAAACCGACAATCTCACTGGCACACATACATGCTCACTCAGTGGCGGCTCTAGACTTGGCGAGGCCTTAGGCGAAACTCCTACATGAGGCCCCCCACTAACACCATTATTGAAAAAAATAGCAGTTGATTTGTGTGTGTAAAATAAGCTGTAGATACACTGAAGGGGGAGCTTGCAGCACTGGATATAGTGAGCTAGTCTTTGTATACATCGTTGCATTGTCTACCTGTGTGTGTCTGGCAGTGAGGATCCTTGTATATGTATGTATGTTTCTCTGAGCATGTGTATGTTTGTGTACGGCCTTTGGCACTGAGTTTATGGCGAAGCTATGTTTTATGACAGTGTGTATAATTATTGCCTTCAGGGGGTGACAGGGTGAGTAAAGGGGTAACTGTGGCAGGGTGAGTGTAAAAGAGCAGGAGGGTACCAGAGTGTTTGGAGGTGGGTGCCAGAGTGTTGAGGGTTGACAATGAGAATGAATGGAGGTGCCTGTGTGTATGGATGGGGGTGACAATGTGTATGAAGGGGTGTCAGTGTGTGCCGAGAGGGGTGACAGAGTGTGAGGGGTGGTGACAGAGTGTGAGGGTTACATTAGTGTGATAGAGTGAGAGGAAGGGTGACATAGTGAAGGTGGGTAACAGAGTAAGAGGGGAGTGT
>OW240918.1:101835370-101901767 GCA_933207985.1 Pelobates cultripes | reverse complement strand
TCCTGTGTCGGGTCCTCGAGGACCCGACATGTCAGTCTGCCCTATGGCGGTTTAGGCGGCCGCGAGGCCCCACACAGCGCGAGGCCTTAGGCGGCCGCCTAAACCGTCCAATTAGAGAGCCGCCTCTGTGCTCACTACAGAAAAGCTCACTGACACATGCGTAGTAAAAACAAGCTTATTGACAGACACACATGCTTACTACAGACAAGCTTACTGACACACAAGCTCACTACAGACAAGCTCACTGGCACACAAACACATGCTTACTACAGACAAGCTTACTGACACGTACACAAGTTCACTACAGACAAGCTCACTGGCACACAAACACATGCTTACTACAGACAAGCTCACTGACACACATGCATAGTACAACAAAGCTCACTGACACACACACACACATGCTTACTACAGAAAAGTTCACTAACACATACAAGCTCACTTACAGATAAGCTATCTGATGCACACAAACAAGTTCACTGACATAAACACATAGAAGATAACTCACTAGCAGGCACATGCGCACACACAATATGCTTGTCATGGGTTGAAGCTTACCTGTCTGTGGGCGGACTGTAAGGTGAATTTGCCATTTTCTGGCCCTTTTCCTCAGCAGCTTGCGTGTGGGGGCAGATCTTACACATGGGAGGCGGCACTTGAGTGCAGGGCTGTGTTGGGGCATTAGAGGCCCAGATTGCTAAGTATTGAGAAGGGAAACTCACAGTGGTCCCTCCAGCCGCAGCAGCCCCCAACACCTGGCCTATAATTCCCTCGGACTGACACAGGCTGTCAGCTGATTGATTAGGGCTGTCAGCCTGGCCCCAGGTGTGGCAGCACACCGGGACATGTCCAGGTACCCCAGTGGGCCAGTCTGGCCCTGCACACCGGCTTGCTTTTACAGGTAGCAACACACCTGTCTTCTGGTAGGTAAACTCAAAGAAGAGGAGAGACAGAACAGATTGTAAACCCAACTTGGGTTTAGAGAAAGTGCAGGATGTGCTCACCTTAATAAGAGCCCAATGGTCCCTGGCTCTAAGAATATAAGCTTGGTGTTACTTGTGGGTTGACATTACCCACATCTGTATACCAGCAGATGTACATGCTGAATACTGCTGCAATTTACTGTAAAGATGTTATACTGTAAAGTATATACAATTTTTTTTTGATACTCTTGTAAATTCAAACAATAAAGGTGGGGGCTGGGTCTGACGCATACGCTTGTCACTGCAGCTCCTGCATTTCATAACAAATATTGCTGATTATTGGCATATTGAAGCTATAAATCAACATATATTGGCTGTTAAGCAAGAGAGGATAACCTGATGCCCATGCCGACACCAAATATGCAGACTTTTCTGCTGAATTTACCCAATGGGATTTTGTGGCCTACTAGTATGACTGGCGTGGGGCAGACGGCTGCTTTTCTACGGCCTCAAATGGGCCAGGGGCTGCTGTGGAAGTCTACCAAGCTAGGGACTATACATCTGCCCCATACTCACCCTTTATCTTTCAAGATGGCAAAGGTGAGTGGCTGCTACTGGGGAAGAATCCATAGTAAGGCCTTAACTCTTCCTTTCCCGGACAAATCAAATTTAAAAACATAAAGGTGCAGTAACAAAAATGCATTTTTCCATGAATACTGGCTTCTTCAGTAAGCAGAAAATAGCCTGCTTTACAGTCCTGGTTTTAAATTGTTACATCCAATCAGAAAGGAGTTAAGTTATCCTGCCCCTAATTTTAACTTCAGTGACATATTTCTGCTTCTGTGTGCAGTTGGGAATAGTCCTTAAGGGTATTAAAGAGTACTATGGGTAATTAGTAGTATACCGAGTAGCAGGAAGTGACTTTGCGGGCATCCCTATAAATCACTTCTGGTTTTGTTGGTTGTATACCAGAGATCCACTCTGTTCAGTCTCTTATCTTAGATCAATTTTTGAGGCACAATCCTCCATGTTAGATAGGTAATGGTGTATAATAACATTGTACAAAGTAAGGAAATGGGAATAAAAGGGAAAGAAAACAATCTTTATTAATATGAACACAAAGGCAGAAAAGAACAAAGGGCAGAGGAGATATGTACTGGTGTAATGTTTTACCATTGTTCTAAATTTGTGATATCCAGTCCTCTCTGATTTTAAGGGTTGATTAGCAAGACATATGACATACTTGGACACGCTCACCAAATGTGCATAAATGATCCTTTACTCATATTACATCTCCAACATAAATCTGTACTTTGTGGATATATTTCCTTTAATTTTGTGGGTACAATGTATCATTGATTCATTACCTTGAATACATTTTCTTGCAAGTTTATGCAATTAATATATCTGTTAGTAATATTCAGGGCAGGATACCACATTTCTAAAGAGATATCGATAATTTAATCATCTTTCCATTTTTTAATTGCTGGGTTTCTGATAGATTTTTGTGTTTGTGATAGCATAATTTTAAATATAGAAAGTGTGTTATCTATCTTTTGCCCTGTAAGTATTACATTTTCAACATTAAATTATCTTGTTCCTTGCTTAATGAATCGGGTGAAAATGTCTTTATTCTGTAACTTAAATTCTTCAGCTAATATAGCAGATGGTTTTATATTCGGTCCCTCTATTAATTTTTCAATTTTATCATTGCCCACCTCTATCCAACTTTTTCATCTTTCATATTGTATGTTTTTAGAATTTTATTTTTTAATCTCGGTTTGTATTTTAATTTATACCATATTAATAGGTTGCCTATAATAATATTCTGTGTACATTTTGTATTAGATAATCCCTGTGAAATATTACTCCATATTATCTGCGTTAAATTCTTCTTATTACTTATTTCACATTCCATTTTATACCAAACCTCTTGATAGTTATTTTTATTATGCAATATATGTGTGTGTGTGTGTGTGTGTGTATATATATATGTATATGTATGTGTGTATATATATATATAGTATAGTATAATGGTAAAAGCACGTCTTATGGCTTGCCTGGTCTGTGTATTTGTGTTTAACATTGCATTAACTATCCACTTATTTCAGGTGGAAGGGGTTTTCATCCACACTTTTTTTTTCCCACCAGTAATTATTTGGTATGGTATAATGAGTTAGCCTCATAAATCTAACAGTTGGTAATCCTAGAACACCTTATATATTTAACTAAATAATTGAATTACTCAGTCATGACTTTTCCCTGCCCATATGAATTTAGAGGTATAAGACTGTGCTAAATTTAACCAAATATCTGGTGCATTTAGAGGTATATGATTAAAAATCTAAGTCCATTTTGGTAGGTTATATGATTTTAATACATTAATCATATCCAGCTGCAACAGAGGTAGATTTTTCCATTGTTTAAACAAATTATTCTTCTCTTTTAGGACTTTCAAAAAATGTATTTCCATCATTAATTTTGGATCAGAGGTAATACCAAGACCTAAATAGTTTAGTTCATCCTTTACCCATTTGCAGTTAAATTCACTTAGGCAGGCTGCTGGGTCTCTTTCATTATGTTTTTTTGGCATTATCATAGATTTTCTATGTTTAGTTTGTCATTTGAGACAGACATATGTGTGTAAATTTATCTTCGCAAAACCCTGTTATTCTAGTGGATCTGATATAGTTATTAAGATGTTGTCCACATATAGACTAATCTTGCATTCTTCTTGTCCAATACAAAATCCTTTTAGTGAGTCATTGGAGTTTGAGCACAGAGCTTAATTTTGATGTTTGTGATCAGTAATTACTAAAAAAAATAAATAAATAATAAACTGAAATCCTAGACAGACATATTATGTACTCTGTAAATCAGGACATATAAAATAATTTATTTTGAATTAATCGTATTAAGCTGCAATAATTATACACAAATTAGTATTGCCAAAACTGTGAAAAAATTGTTTATTATTTACTTATTACAGATTTTCTGCTTTTTTATTTTTTTATAATAAATTAGACTTTATATATGCATATGTCACATCAGATTAATGGCCTTTTAGTCCTTTAAAACATGGTATATATGTGTTGATGCAATATATACATTAGAATACATGGCTCTTGCAGTAGATTCCTCTTTAATATATTAAATAAAATAATTAAACATTTTTGCCTTTTCCTGATCTTCATTTACCCATTTCTGATTTCAATGTTTCTGCAGTTTAATTTTTGTATTTGTTTTTTAGAATGTACTAAAAGTGTTTTAGGGGTTGCTATCACTTTATCATTTTCTAGTTTAAGCTCACTGATATAGATTATTGTGATTTTTCTAATTTAAACCTGTGACGAAGTGCCCTTTGCCACTTGGTCCTGGAGAGGCCTGCTTGCCAGCCTCCTCCCCTGTGACTATGACTCTTTCATGTATTTGGCTTTAAAGCCCCTAGTCTACTATTTATGTAGGCTGCTTTATTTATCTTATGCTTTAGTCACCCTGTACCCATTATAGGTGCAGGGTGTGCATAATGTAATTGTTTATAGTTTGTGTGTACTGTGAAATGTATTGCCTGCTCTCCTGTACTGCTGAGGTTTGCTACCAACTAGGTGGGTTTGGCTATGGAGCTTGTCTAGTGCCCTCTGTTGGTAGCAACAGCAATATGCACTCCCTGAAGTGCAAGACTGGTTCATTTGCATATTTGGGTAGATTTGCATATTGCTAATTCTGCAGGCAGGTGAGATATTTACTGTTAAATATTGTCTCCCCCACCCCTTTAAAAATGTGCCATTGTGTTGTGATAAGTCACTGTGTGTTGCCTGCTATGGTTTGACTGTTTTTGATTTTATTGAGGTTTCACAACAATGTTATTGTGGTGACCCTATGGGCTGGTCCCAAGGGAAATAAAGGTTTTAGACAGTTCTTCTTGATCTCTCTAAACGTAGCCTTGTCTCGTTATTGGAGGGAGCTGTTATAATCACACTGGGGATTGCTATGCTCTGCATGCTCCCCTGAGCTTGAATCACTTAGCTCTTTTAAGAGCTTGTTCCTGACACGCTTTCCTTGGAGGAGGGGTCTTCACCACACAGTCCTGGATGCTGGAGGTTCATACAGGGTGGAAGGAAGAGTTTTTTTCCCCACACAGTCCTGGAAGACAGAAGCTGATCCAGGGTGAAAGGTAGACGGCGAGACTCCAGCCAAGATACAGCGGTTGCGGAGTCTGCGGTGGTTGTGGTGTCTGCTGCACTGCTTTGAGTCCTCAGGAAGCGCTAGGAGCATCCGTCAATGGAGGGTACTCAGTCGGAGTACAAGGCGCTCCATTACAAAACCCTTTGTCTTATTTTGTAAATTTGTTTTACTTACCTTTCCACTAAACCACAATGGTTTAATTTGTTTCTTTTATACTTATTTCCCAATGGTATATGTTGAAAATGTACATCTATAATATTTGGGGAATTGAAGACTGGAGGAAGAGTGGGGCTGGATGTGGTATTTGCATGGGAAAATGGGTAATGCAGGGGTTGGGCCTTCTTTCTTTATTAAGGCTGGGGAGACTCTAAGTGTTATCAATCCAACCCTGACAACTACATTAATCCTCTTTTTCTTTTCAGCAAAGGATCAATGTAGTCCATTTGTGAAATCTATCCAGCCATAGTTCCTTTGTTAAAATGTCAATTAGAATGATTTGTGAGGGCCATATCTTTATTTCATTGCAAGTTACTCATGCTTATCCACAGCTCTGGTTCCAAAATAGTTTTCATCAGTTTACCTGTGGCTTTCAATTCAGCAAACTGTTTATATCCTAAAGAGTCATCTAGAGTTGCTGAATCTCTTGTGCAGGTGAAACTTATGGGTGGGATCAGTCTGATATTATAAGAAGTACTCGCGTAAACTCACTGGTCAGTCGATTATAGGGAGTTCTGATCAGGCAGACCCCTGCCAGCTCCTATAGCAACACTGATGTCGGCAACTGCACACATGCACCTTTTAACGCTCCTCTTGCCTGTCAAAGGTAAATGAGTATTCACAGACACTAGGGTATTCTCAGTAATTGTGCTCACATGCTGTAGTGCTAAGTAGGCTGCCAGAAGGTTCTTACCTTTGCTGAGTACCTGTCATTTTCTTGGACCATAATCCAACTGCAACAGCCCCCTTGGCTTTTTCTTGATTCAATGTCAAGATGTCCCTATTATGCCACATTGTCATTTACAATCACATCCAGTTAAAAAGGTGTGTTGAGGGTGTGGCTAAACACCAAACTAGATTGCCACCTGAATCTCCACCTAAATCTTTGCTCTGGCACATGGGTTCTCTGGGTCTGCAAATATAAGGAGACCGAGGCATCTACAAACCGTCAAAAACAAATATCATGTTCCAAGGAAAGGCAAAGAAAAGCACCTCCAAAACTGAAAAGCTTAAATTTTTCAGGCAAAAATCATTGCCTGCAAACTTGGCTGTGCAGGCAGTACTGCACGATGGTGGCAGAATGTCAGAAGACAGCAACTCAGCTATCGAGTTGGAAGGCCTACAAGCTGTTGAACATCTCACAAAACAATACCTTACAGAATTACTGAATGCTCCATCCACCAAGCTGATTGATACCTGGATACAAAGTGTCGACACTATCAGGAAGGACTTACAAAATCTGGGAGCTAGGATAGCTTGTTGAGGCACATAATGACCTTGCTGATCAGGTGCAACATCTAGAAAATCAACTCACCACCAAGGAAGCTAAACACAACTTGTGTCATTATTAGCAGGTGCAGCTTATGTTACAACTACTTTTGTTGGTTAAGGAAATTCTAGAGCAGATAGCGATGGACTTGTAGATGGTAACAAAGATACAGGAGGTGATTGCACACACATAGTTCTTAGATAAAATACAAGGCTGCAGACTCTCCTCTTTTAATTCCTCTGGCTCATCATACTCATAGTCAAGTAACTTCTGGTCCAGAAATAAATGTGCTATGTCTGCAGTTGTGGGGAAACAGAATTATCACCATTAGACTCCTCACCACAACCCAGACCAGAGAGTTGGAACACGACTTTGGTACTCTGTTTTACCACTTCACTAAATATTGATTTTGATGGTCCCTGCAATGTATAATCTGCTACTCTCTCCCTTAATTGCTTTTTTGGGACTTAAAGAAGGTATAACATTTGAACTAGCTGTGATAGAAGGCACTGCACAGCAAGTGGACACAGCACCAGAAGTTATTGCAGCATGAAAAGGCTTCGAGTAATCCAATTGTATCATTGGTGGTGAATCAAATTGAAGGCAAATGCTGCTAATTCCCTATGCTGAAAACTATCCCTATGCTGTATACTACTAACTGTGGTGGTTGTAGTGATGGTTGAGTCAGTAGTGGAAGAGGTGGTAGCAGTCCTCATGGCTGAGGAAGAGGTGTTTAGAACATAGCATGGTGCTTTCACAGCACACAATGGACTGAACACACAAAAACCTGTAAAACTATAAACATATTTCAAGTTGGGGTTACATTTTGGTGGCTATCAACAGACATAGCTCTAACCGTAACCACCAGTCTCACACTATGATGAATTAAACATGGTATTTCCCACTCGTAATGTGTGTGTGCCTTTGTGGCAGTAGTTAGGCAGTAGGAACTTCCTCTATTTTTTTTTTTTTTTACTGCACAACAAACTATCCCCAAGAAAAGATTTTCTTTCTTCAAACAGTTAACAGTAAATTAGTGATTCAAGGTTGGTGTTAAAGAACTAGAACAACTTAAATTTACTGTAGCAGCTTTAGTATATAGAACATGTCCATACAGTCCCTCTGCTCAATTCTCTGACAATTGGGAGTTAAATCACTTTTGTTTCTGTTTTTTTAGCCCTAGCCACACCTCTAATGTTGACTCATACAGTTTAGATAAAAAATTGGTTTAATTTTATCTTGCTCTGTTAATTGGATAGTTTGCAAACACAGGAGGCTCATGTAGACTCTAGCAGGTTATTAACAGACCAGGAGAAAACAAATTCAAAATGAAACAGAATGTGCAATAAAATAAGTTTAAACAGTAGGTCATATGGAGGTATATCTAGGGCTGCATAAACAAAGTGAAAGTGGAAACAGCACTAGACTAAACACCAACCTATGAAGCACAAAGCTATCTGCTATTTCTCACTCAAAGTTGTTTTAAGTTGTTTTATCCACTGGCAGTAGATACCTGGGTAGGTACAGCAGTAAACTAAACCTAGTCTCACACTAGGATCAATGCAATATACATAGCAATGGTAAACCACACAATCACTGATGGCCACTCAATAGTTGTAGCCAAAATATCTGGAAGAATTCTGCTTGAAAGTAAAGTCCAGTGGAAGCAGTGGCAGATTGCCCCACCCTCCCCAAGATTCTCCCCTGTCGGCTAATGCAGGGCTGGCATTGTCCTAGTGCCAGCCCTGCAATGTGCCTGCGGACCGGGGAGGGTGATGGGAGATCAGAGATCAGTGAGCTCCCTCCCCGGTCCGCAGGCAGTGTGTTAGCTGCCGGCAGGGGAGGGAGAGGGAGGAGAGAGGACCCGGGAGCTCAGCCTGCAGCTCCTCCGGGTCCTACTCTCGCGAGCATGGAACGTTGTCACGGTTACCACGGCAACGCTCCGGCTCTCGCAAGAGTGAACTCTAGCCCTGGAGCGCGGACTAGTGTTCACTGTAACCACTGGGACCACTAGGGATTCCCCACGGGACCACCAGGGATCCAAAAATACATTTATTTTTATTAAATAAATAAATAAATAAATAAATAAACGATTACTCTCCTTTCCCCCATACACACCCAGCCCCACAAACACTGCCCCCCATACACACACTGTCCCACAAACACTGCCCCTATACACACACAGCCCTCCCATACAAACACTGCCCCCCATACAAACACTGCCCCCTCATACACACTGCCTCACACACACACTGCACACCCATATACACATTGCCCACACACACATACACTACACACATTGCCCCACAGACACATACAGTGCCCCACACTCACTGCTGCCCCATACACATTGCCCTCCCACACACACGACCCCCCATAAATACAGTGCCCCCACACACACACACTGCCTCCATACACACACTGCTCCCCATACATATACAGTGCCCCCATACACACACTGCCCCAAACACACATACACTGAAACTCTCACACACACAGCCCCTAACACACACACTGCAACCCTGACATACACTGCCGCCCTCATGCACTTCACTGCTCACACACACACACACATACTGCAAATTTGACACACACTTCACCCCTCACACATACCGCTCATATGCCCTATATCCCAGTAGACCCCAGGTACTTACTCTGTGATGGGATCCTGGCACTACTGACACCATAACTACTACACTGAGCTGTAGTGGTTATTGTGCCTGGATTATTTCTTTAAATAATCTACAAGTGCCCCTCCCGAGATCAGGCTCTGGTTCCACCAATGAGTGATCCCAACTATGCTCTGGCTTATTGGGAACCGATAGTTTGTTAATAAAATGTATAAGCTTTAATTAAAACAAGGCCTCTGTTCAAAACATCAGTAGACATCTGCTATAATATAAAGGTGTGTCCCTTTTCAAATGTAAAGTATGATATTTTATAGGATAGGATATGTTTATATTTATTTTAACTAAAAGTAATGATTAACTGTTTACTTACTAACATACCAGTGTGGGTGTGTGTGTTTATGGAAACACAAAAATCTACAAAATATATTTACAGTATTTTTAGAATGAAATAAATGATGTAGTACACAGGCTATTGATATAGAAGCTCTATAGAGATGAGCGGACAACTGGATGTTCGGGTTCGCCAGGTTCGGCCGAACATCGGCAAAAAGTTCAAGTTCGGCCTTGAACTTGACCCCGAACCCCACTGAAGTCAACGGGGACTCGAATTTTTGGGCACTAAAATGCCTCAAAAAAAGTCCTGGAAAGGGCTAGAGGGCTGCAAAATGAAGTAAAATGGGGATACGAGCAGCACAAGTGCCCTGCAAACAAATGTGGATAGGGAAATAACTTAATATTAACATAAAATACATTAAAAATTTTTTTAAATAATCTTGAACTAGGAGGAGGTGGATGTGAAATAGGAGGTTGAGGAGGTGATGACTGTGGCGGTGTAGGTGGAAGCGGCGGTGGAGGAGGAGGAGATAGCCAACACTGTTTTTTATTTGTTTGTTTTTTGTTTTTTGTTTTTTTTTATTGGGGTAGCACCCAAAATATTGGGACATATAAAAAAAAGGAACATTTGCAGCCTGCGGTGCATTTCTTGCAGTCCAATAACGCCATCAGGTTTTTAAAACTGTCCGTCTCCACCAGACTGAATGACAGCATTTCAAAGGCCAGGAATTTTGAAATGCTGGCATTCAGGGCCAGGGATCACGGGTGGGTAGGGGCGTACTTTCTCTTTCTCTCCAGTGTTTGGGAGATGGACAGCTGAATGCTTCCATGGGACAGTGTGGAGATGCTTGGGGATGGTGGCGGACGTGGTGGCCACATCCTCTGTTTGCTAGGTGGCAGGTGCCACTCACTCCAGAGGTGGAGGAAGAGGCCAAGACAGCAGCAGAAGAGGAAGCAGGATGAGCCTGAGACCTTTCTTGGTTTGTGAGGTGCTTACTCCACTGCAGCTCGTGCTTTGCATGTAGATGCCTGGTCATGCAGGTTGTGCTCAGGTTTAGAAAGTTTACGCCTCGCTTCAGGCTCTGATTGCACAGCGTGCAAACCACTTGTGTCTTGTCGTCAGCACATTGTCTGAAGAAACTGCCATGCCAGGGAACTCCTTGGAGCTGGCATTGGTGTGCTCGGTCCCTGGGAGCGGTGGGCAGTAGCAGGCATACTGTCTAAGGGACGGCCGCTCTGCTTTTGCACCATGCTCCCTCTTATGCTGTGCTGGTGCATCTGTGCGACCACCGCCTCTTCCTCCAAACTGCACACGTCACTCGCATGACCTTGATTCCATGTGGGGTAACCTGTAATACTGTAACCACAGTATTTGACGGTTCTATTTGACTCTCAGATATGAAGTGCACCGCAGGCCGCAAATGTACTATTTAGCACAAAAAAGTGTGATTTTTTTTTAAACCAACAATGTAACGGTAGTATTTAAGGGTTTTATTGGAATGCAAGAAATGCACCGCAGGCCGCAATTGTACTATTTAGCACAAAAAAGTGTGATTTTTTTAAACCAACAATATAACAGTAGTATTCCAGTAGTATTTAAGGGTTTTATTAGACTGCAAATGCAGTATGCAAATGTACTATTTAGCACCAAAAAAATTGCAGTATTTAAAAATACTTAGATGTTGCCCACTAAGCTACCAGAACAGGATTAAAGTAATGTGCCTGGCACACATGCAGTTGCAAGTGCACTGCACTCTCTGTGGCACTAGGCTCAGGGCAGGGTACAAAAATGTAGTATAGCACCCACAAAAATAATCGCTGTAGTTTGCAGATTCAACACCAGAATTCTTTCCTAATCTGTCCTCACAGCTCATGTGACGTGCGGCGCTACGTGACTCTAGCTTATATATAGAGGCTGGGTCACATGCTGCACTGGCCAATCACAGCCATGCCATTAGTAGGCATGGCTGTGATGGCTTCTAAGGGCACACGAGTCAAATGCTTGTTGATTGGCTGCCCTGCAGCCTTTCAAAATGCGCCATTAAATCGCTGAACACCGAACTCCAACACGAACATACACGTTTGTCTTATTAAGACTTTATAAGTATGTAGGGGCAGCACCCCTTCCTGTCTCATCAGAGAAATTTGCCTTTTAGCTGATACCAGCAAGGTGATTTGTATGTTCTAGCCCTATTCAGGGTAAAGTATGTAGGGGTTTATAAAACACCCTTTCATGTCTCATTAGAGACGTCTATACTTTGTCTGATACCAGCAAAGTTTATTGAATGTGTAGAAGCCCTATAAAGGGTTAAATGTTAAAGGGTTTATAAAACACCCCTTTCTGTCTCACTTGAGACTCTTGGCTGATATCAGCATATCTAATGGCTAGTGTAGGAACTCACCTATTGAGGCTTGCCTTGACGTGGCTGGTGAGCTTATATATTCAAATGGCCATTAGAATAAAACTAAAGAGCCTCCATTTTTGTTTAAATGCACATGGGGATTTAGGCCAGAGCGCAGGTAACGTTTTCTTTGTTTTTACTGAAATGTCAGTGTTCGGGTCCGGGGTCCAAAAACCGTAATGTTCGGTATGAACCCGAACTTTCCAGTTCAGGTTCGCTCATCTCTAAAGTTCTACAGTTGCAAACAGCAAGATTTCCCTTGTGCATATGTTCTACTGTAAGTGATATGCAGGAATCTCTTTTTATGTATAACACTGGTATACTGAAAAGAGAAAAACATACCTTGCACTGTACAATGAGATTTAGTTTGACATTTGAGAGGAAAGAACATTTGCTTTGTAGAATGTGATCCAGGTTTGCAAGATTATCTATCTCTAGAAATGATTTTAAAATAAAAAATTTCCAATATTTCAACATGTCTGTTTTAAATACACATATCCTACATTTCTATGATTCTTTAAAATAAACAAGAATAGATTTTAAAATGCTTTTTTGATTTTGTTAGCACAACTGTCATGAATGAATATATTATATATATATATATATATATATATATATATTGCTCCAGTTCACTGTGCTCAATTTTATGGAATCTAACAGTTATGTATATTATATGATTATCTTTCTGTCTGTCTATCTCCTGTCTGTATTTTACAGGATAATCTGTATGTTGGTCTATCTATGTGTACATGCATGTTTGTTTGCCTGGGTATTTAGCAGACAATACTTAGCAAGATGCAGCATATTTATCAGGCAAGTAATGGCATTTGCATCCTTTCATGGCCTAAAAGTGCTAAGCAATAGCCTAACCAAATACTCATTGAGTGACTTTGGAAATTATAGCTCAAACATCAATAGTATTTAATACATTGTTCTGCCTAAAGGGACTTTACAGGATTTTCTGTCTAAAGGAACTTTACAGAATTGCATTTGTGTGTATACATCTCTATGTAAGCTACACAATCTTTGAAACATTCTCTGTTTTGATATAATATTTTTTTTTAAAGTGATTTAGGGCTCAATTTGACATTGTTGGATAAGCTTTTCAAATGATTTAATATCTTTGGGTAAGTGTCTAAAATTCTAAAAACTTGTACAATACATTTAGTGCATTACTTTACATCAACACATTTTTGTGTCTTGGGTATTATTCTTTGTAAACACTTTTTTGGTATTATTGTCATAATTTACATTTTAGTTATTTCTAGTTATAATTATGTTTTAAAGCAGCTATGAGGTCACTTTTCCTATATTATAGGATACCATTGCTATTCTGGAATGCTAAAGTGCACTTCCAGTACATTTACAAAAGTATTACTTTGTATTTTATTTTAAAAAAAAGGATTTTGATGTCACTATACTTGCATACTGTGCCAGTTACCTTTTGTTTTAAATAACTTTATACTTAAAAATATACTTACCTCCTGGTTTTCTCTTTCCTGTCTACTCCAAAGAAATCCCAGGTGGATGATACCACCTGCGCCCTAGCCATCAAACAGTTTGTCTGCTCTACTTTGGAAGTATTTACTCTTTTTAATATTTTACCAATTTTATTGTACTATAGAGCAGTATTATCTGCTTTCTATATTTTTTTGTCAATTTGGGTCCCATGGCACTATCTTCTACGGGCCCTCACTAACATATCCTGTAAGTGGGGATTAAACCACTTATACACTATAAAAACTGGAGCTGGTAATAGCTCCACCAAATGTGAGTTAGCTACCATTGCTTTATTACCTATTAGTAATTTAAGCTTATATTTTGCACTATTGGATTTCTCGTTTTCTTGTCTTGCATACATGTATGGATTACAACTAAGAAATCTTCTACCCTTGATACAAGGACCTACTGCCAACAAACAAATTCCTATTGCACTGCAAAATTAGGGGGTGGAAATAAGCAGATTAGCTAGCCATGATAAACAAGCATTCTATCCAATCAAAAGGTGGGGAAAAAATGATTGTTAGATAAACGATTATATCGTTAAAGGACAACTATTTATGTTTGCATAGGAAAGAGTTAAAACAACTAGGAATACAATAGTCAGGGCAGATACACAAAACCAGGCAAACCTTTTTGGCAAACTGGCTTAAGATACTTACTCTTGTTTGCACTGTAACCATTGTATTGGTATCATACAATTTGCAGGATTCATTTCAATATTGTTTCCTGTGCCATTGTAGTGTTGAGGCAGCTTAGTAGACTACATATCACATGAGTTTTAAAGTACTGCAGTACTCATTTAAATATAAAAGAAGTGGCCCTAAGAGAGTCCTTCAGCGAATGCCACTTGAGCCAGGTGTCAGTATTGCCTCAAGGACATGTTAATTCACTCTTGTGTTTGGAAATAGCACATTAGAGTTTTTTTTACTGGTCTGCACTATTATGTTCTCTTCAGTATCTCTTTCTATATAGTTCCATCAACCCAAACTATCATATCATACATACAAAAGTGCTACACTTTTTTCATATACTTGATGTCCTTCTGTGTTTTCTTTCTACTCTTTCATTTTCTACTTCCAGTAACATTCTAAATCCTGGTACTTTCAAAACATAGCTTATATTGTAATTTCTAGTGTTCAGTGCCACTAAAAGGATTGTCCGCTTACTGTAAATGTCTTAACCAACACATGACACTCCATCGGTAGCACTTAAGTCCTAAATCAAGAAAATTGTTTGACAGAGGCATATATTATAATCTTCTTGACCTTCCACACATCCCTCAACCCAACCTTTTGTGAGATTTTATTAAAACATCATACTTCTTCCCTATAACTCTTTAACCCCTTAAGGACCAAACTTTTGGAATAAAAGGGAATCATGACATGCCACACATGTCATGTGTCCCTAAGGGGTTAAAAGTGCCCCAATCTATATACCTCTATAAATCAACTAGTATGTTTTACCCAATCCAATACATATTTCTCTGCTGAAGACCTGTAGCTTTCATTTGTTATTATAGTATTATTATTATTATTATTAGTAGTAGTAGTAGTAGTAGTAGTAGTAGTAGTAGTAGTAGTATTATATAAATGTTATTCTATTTAAAGGTCATCAGCAAAGCACCAAGTAGAAACTTATCTTGTATTTCCTGAATTTTGTCTGTTGAATAAAATGCTATTTTGAAATGGAATAGATAATTTAAAATTGAGGATTGTCGTAAAAGAGACCAGTTATGACTAGACCACTGTTTGAATGGTATGTCTCATTCCATTAATGTATTACATTTTAATGTATCACCTGTTGAAAGAAAAGAAAATGACACTACACAAATGAGACACTGAAGATACAATATTATGTATTCATTTTAGACCACTTTTTATTTTATTTTTAAATATACAAACCATTTTTCTTTGTTCACAAACCACTGTTTAGTGATATAAACACTCATTTCTAAATACAGATATTCACTTTTTCTGAATTTGTAAAGTTTCCCAATAAACTGTTTGAAGTCACTATATCCCACATGTGTTTAATATTTTTCTCATATTCAATAGAATCAGTAGTTATTTACATACATGAAAACATTCCAAATATATAATTAAAACAAAAAAAAGGAAATAAAAATGTTCAATTATAACTATTCTAGACAAACATTTTAAACTTATCATAGAAGCACTGAACAAAAAATAGGGACAAGATTATGTTTCCTATTGGCAACCTACTTCCATTTTTTTTTTTTTTTAAGACTAGACCTGCATTCATTCACATCACAATATTTGAAATAAATCTGATTTTAAAATCAGTTTTCATATAAGGTGTTTAAAAAATGATGCAAACCCCATTGTTGTTCAAGAGATGAAGCAGATTTTTTAAAAAAATATTTGACTTTCTTTATCCCCCATTTTACAGTACATAAAGAATTGGATTTGCATATAGTTTAAATAGACTGGATTATATATCCTTTTTTTTTTTTCTTTGCTGAAAATAGCACACAACAGTATGTTTTCTTCTAAATCCACTCTGATTTTTTTTTTCTAAACAAAATTCTATACTTAGAAATGCTACTGAAAACATTTTATGTTTTGTGAATCTTTATTAATGAATGTTTGTCAACTGATCATACTTGCATGCATGAAAATCTAATCACAAACACTTGTATTCAAAGCATTTTTTTCATAGCGAGTTGGTAGTTTCACAGCAGTGTGTTAATAACTGACTATAGTGGTTGTCTCTATGGACTTGCACAGTGCATATGAGAATATTTACTTGCAGAAAAAAATTGTAAGGAAAAACCATGCAGAACAAAATATATTGATTTATGTCTTCTCCAACATATTTTTCTTATTATTAGAAATACAAACAATGGAACCCCTGATAGCCACAGCAGCTCAGGTTGACTCATAAACAGGACATGAGGAATATACACATATGCACACACACAATCTGCAATTTTTCAGTGGTTTAATAAATTAAATGTCTGTGCCTCTACTTGCTTGTTACCATGCAGAGAGCTCAATTCTTCTTGTTTCAAGCATTATTGTATAAGTATAAAACCTGAAATCAAGTAAATTAAATAATTTTCAATTCAATTTTAGGATATCTACAATTTATGTCTGCTTCTTCTTAGAAGTAACAATATCAATTGCATCTTAAGGATTTTGAAGCCTTAGTATTAGATCTAGTTTCCAAGTAATCTTTTACAATTTGCATTTTTATTTGATCATTAAATATTTTTGAGACTACTTTATTCTAATAATTCTCATATCTTTAAATCACTCTAAGAAATGCAATCAGCCTTATAAATTGAGATTGCATTGAGATTATATACATGTTGTTGTGTTATGAAACTCTTATTATCATTTTAAGGCATACAAACATGTTTTTGTGATAATTTTAATAATAACAATAATATCAACATCAGCAACAACATTGCATTAATTTCTTAAGATAGAAATCATTTGGCAACAGATCTATTCTACCAGTGATTTCTAACTTCATAAATGCATTTCTTCATTTAGCACACCTAACTAAGAATCATTTCTAAGCTGATGTACGGTATATTACTTATTGGCTTAATTACAACTGAGTGATAGTGTTGAACCGCAGCCCGAATATTTGCTATTAGCGTTACAAAAAATCTAGAAATGAATTTTGAATCATGCAAGGGATTACTTAAGACATCTCTTACAATAATTAATGTGGGGGTTTTGAATATTAAACATGATATATATATATATATATATATATATATATATGTATATGTAAATATACAATCTGGCACTCTGGCCAAAATTAAATAGCAAAAAACATTCAAACCAGGGTGCTGCACTCCAAAATCCAAGGGGGAAAGCATTAATTTCCATTAAATGTTTCTACCCCCTCCATGGACAGATGATATTCATAAAAAAAATAAAGTTAGCCACGTGGATTCAAAGAGAGACTTGGGCATATATCACCTATACACCTGTGATTCCACCCCCACAATAAAATGTAGAAGTGAGCATAATAAGAAATAGTGTGCAGTTAATCCAGTCCTCTGCTAGTATTCCTTCTTTACATAAAATTCCAAAAATCTCAATACTGCGAGTCAGCAAAATAGTAGTACATGAGGCCTAGACTAGATCAAGCTATTATTTGAATTGAAACCATCACCAAAGAAAAAATAAATAAAATCAGTATGCTTCTGCTGTACAAGGTAATGAACTGCTAATGCATTCGGATATACATGTTGCACCTTTTATCTTTTTGCATATATATTGATATCACCAGCTAACAGCCAAATACAAATTAGTCCCCACAAAGTATCAGGCAAACCATGCATAGCAAAATCGAGTAAAATATGAAAATCCAATGATAATTTGTATAATACTTTGAAACAAAGAGGATCAAAAAGATAAAACAACAACAACAAAAATTCTAAATAGAAAAAAAAAAGAAATTATTGCGCATGCGAGTTATTCTTCTCATTCTGCCCCTTAGGAGCTAGAGTGTTCAATTTATAAATCCAAAAAGCCAAGAAAGTCCAATTTATAAACAAAATGAGCTCCAGGGCATGTTTCCTATCGAATGGTGATAATGGGACATGATCTGCGCCAATAACTCTGAATGTAGCCAGCTGATAACCCACAAGCAAAACATTTTGGGCCTCTATGAACCTCTGTCCTTAAATCCCATGCCCATAGATCTATTCCCATAGCTCTTTGTCCATTTTACCCACATAAACTAAACCACATGATCAGACAATATAGTAAACGTGGGTTTAGGTAAATTTAATCCAGTGCTTAACAAATTTTTTCCCCAGTATGTGGGTGTAAGAAGACATGGCCAGGGGATATATGCACACGTGACACAGCCCAAGCAACAAACGTTCCCTGAACTAGTGTTAGTTGATCTGGATTAGTAACACAAAGTAAGGTCCTATGCGTGAAATTATCCTGAAGATTGAATTTCCATTTGTATGTATGGTAGAAGGTAGAATCTTTAGCAAGCATCGACCAGTTCTCCAAACTGGTCTCTCTGCACAAATGAGAAAGTATGTTGTATGTCTGCACAAATATAAATCTATCATTAATTTTATTACTTGGTGCCAGATCACTTTGTGACTTTACCTAAGCGTGGAATAGTTCTTTGTCCAGTATTAGGTTTTTATAACTATGGAGGAACTTTTCATTATTCAAGCTGTACTAGGCACCTGACATGTCCTGAGTTATTGTGGCTTGGACCTTTCTTCAAGTTTCAAAAAGGAAAGCTATTGTCCATTAGCAATTACTTTCTGTCAGTAAATTTTCTGCACAAAGTGCATTCCAAATTATCATCTTTAATGAAAATCTGCAGATACCAAATTTCTATAGGTTGAATATAATAATCATAAATAAATCTTATAGGATATGCCAAACCATGTCAGAAAAAAAAGTAAACCTATTTTGTCACGCCATAAAATGAAAACATCATCAGTAAATCGCATTCCAATATTTCTGCAAAATGTGATCTTTTTCTACATGTATATATTTATCCCTAATGTTTTCCGCTTTCTCTTACGGAAAACAGGTGTATAGGCGACGTATGATCTAACCTTTTTTATTGCACGTGTGTTTAAGTTGTTGATTACAGCTGATCACAGGTGTATAGGTGATGTATGATATCGAAAGGTGAAGCGCTACATACAAATTGAAGTCCAATTGTTTTAACTGTCGTTCTTGTCGATCAGTATTTTCTCAGTGGTATATGGATCTTATTCTAAAGAGAAAATTAGAATATACTTAGTGCAACACTGTAAAAAATACTTTTGACACAATGTAAACTCTATTTATGGAACCACTCACATATTACTGAGCTTACGACCAAGCTCAGGGGTATACACCTTCAGGTCCGTAAAGGCGACCTTTCACCTTCTTTCATCCAAATGACAAATTCCCTGTTGCGGCTAGGGCTCAAGCAGAGATATATATGGTGCAATATAGTTTCAAATCCGTTTGTACAGTAAAAAAATGTGCATATATACTCACAAGTCTGGAGCCATCCTCTTAGGCTCTTTTCCAAAACGTTGTGTAGTTAAGGACTACACACCTAATAGCAGGAACCGATATCCCAGTATTAATAACACAAAAATTTGTTTATTGTATTAAAAATTCTAATGGCCAATTAGAATCAATAAAAACAAAATATGATAAATATACAGTAATATAAAAATCTGGGCATAAAGGCAATATAAAACAATCCCCTATATTGCCTTTATGCCCAGATTTTTATATTACTGTATATTTATCATATTTTGTTTTTATTGATTCTAATTGGCCATTAGAATTTTTAATACAATAAACACATTTTTGTGTTATTAATACTGGGATATCGGTTCCTGCTATTAGGTGTGTAGTCCTTAACTACACAACGTTTTGGAAAAGAGCCTAAGAGGATGGCTCCAGACTTGTGAGTATATATGCACATTTTCTTACTTTATAAACGGATTTGAAACTATATTGCACCATATATATCTCTGCTTGAGCCCTAGCCGCAACAGGGAATTTGTCATTTGGATGAAAGAAGGTGAAAGGTCGCCTTTACGGACCTGAAGGTGTATACCCCTGAGCTTGGTCGTAAGCTCAGTAATATGTGAGTGGTTCCATAAATAGAGTTTACATTGTGTCAAAAGTATTTTCTACAGTGTTGCACTAAGTATATTCTAATTTTCTCTTTAGAATAAGATCCATATACCACTAAGAAAATACTGATCGACAAGAACGACAGTTAAAACAATTGGACTTCAACTTGTATGTAGCGCTTCACCTTTCGTTATTTTTGTTTTGTGGTTGGTGTATATGGAAAGATTACACGTGGTGATATAGCAGCTAATAGCATAGTTATATACTGTGGAATTATTGTATAGCGCCAGTATATTATTCTTTTGTAGATGTATGATATCGCCTCTTTTTGAATACATGTGTGTCCATTTTAGTTCTTGATTATTTTATGAACACATTCTAATAAAGGATCCTGGAGTGGATTGAGACATTATAAGGCTTTTATGACCCCTCTTTGGATTGTACACTACCCTGGAGAATGCACCAGGGCACATGACATACCTCACCTTACCTTGAAGTCATGAGTGCATTGTTACTGGATTATATATATTGTTTGTATGTAAATGATGCCAAAACAACCAGAGTAATGCAGTCTACATTGATACATTTTTTATTATAATAAAAATAAAATGTTTAAAAGACAAGCGTTTAAAACTTACAAGGAAAGGTTAAAGGATCTTAACATGTATAGCTTGGAGGAGAGACGAGACGGGGGATATGATATAAACATTTAAATACATAAAGGGAATCAACACAGTAAAGGAGGAGACTATATTTAAAAGAAGAAAAACTACCACAACAACAGGACATAGTATTAAATTAGAGGGGCAAAGGTTTAAAAATAATATCAGGAAGTATTACTTTACTGAGAGGGTAGTGGACGCATGGAATAGCCTTCCAGCTGCAGTGGTAGAGGTTAACACAGTAAAGGAGTTTAAGCATGCATGAGATAGGCATAAGGCTTTCCTAGTTATAAGATAAAGCCAGGAACTAATAAAAGTACTTAGAAAATTGGGCAAACTAGATGGGCCGAATGGTTCTTATCTGCCGTCACATTCTATGTTTCCTCTCCCTCAGGTCTGAAGCACTGTTGTATTGATTCAGACCTGAGAAAGAGGCAGAACCCTATAAAGCTTACCTTTTAAATATTACGTTATATTATGGTATGATCACTCAGTCATACCTATTGACATATTCTGGCTATTTTTGGCATCTTGTCTACTGGACATATACAGCTAATCCAGTAAATATATGCTTGCAGGAGACGTGTGCAACAAAAATATATTCAAAACCAATTTACAGCATGTAGCATCAATGTTTCGGCCCCTATAGCATTTTTCAAGACAGAGAGGTTGAAAAAAATAAAATAATGATATGTTTTAGATGAAAACTGAAAAATTGCAGGTTGCTTACACAATATAGTAACATTTGAAAAATTATCAAGCAGTTGAAAATAGTATGAACATTTCTGCATAATGATTTCAATTGTAAAATACATATACAAATTTGAATATACTTATTATGTTATTTCATAAAAATGATGTTTTATTTTTTTCTAACCATTGATTTACTATGTTAAAGCTAACATTATAGGCTGTGTATATTTGTATAGCACTTACCAATGCCACTGCTCAGATGTACATTTGAATATTTTTAATCAGTATAAATAATTTATTGTTTTTATCATGTTTCTTTTTCTACTTTTTAAAGATGAAAAAAATATAAACAAACTTTAACATCTTTTTTAATAACGCACCCTGCCATATTATAAAAACCTGCAATGAAATCAACGATTTGCACTGGAAGAACCATAAAAATAATATTTTTTGATGACCTAATAACATTTATATGTATTTATTATTATTTTTTTGCAGTTTTAAATTATTTATAGATATTTTTTAATATTGCCATATTAATTATTATTATAGCTGAATACTGACTGTAGAAATATTTTTAAAGAATACATATTTATCAGAGTCCCTTTGTACCAGATATAAAGAATGAAAACCAATTTGTCATCACCAAACCAAAGTAATTTAAGATTTTATGATAATTTAGTGCAGTGATAACCTTGATTTTGATGATTTAGCATTTTTGCCCTTCCAAATAAACTGTGTTACACATAAATGGCAAAATGGCTATTAAAGTCACTTACACTTTTACAAAATGTAATAATTGAAATAGCTTAATATTCAGCATTATATAATTAATTGACATGGTATAGTACTGATTGTGGCACTAACATTGTTTTGTTCAAATCTGCAGCAATAGCTTTCTAGGTCAACCTCAACCATTTCCACAGCCAACCAGCCAACAATCAACTACAGAACCTTCAGAAAATAAAGACCCACAATATTAAAATACACAGAACAAAATATCTGAGGTATAAGATAAAAAATGTGTTTTTCCTTTTATATGTTTTATTTTTATTTATTTTTTACATAATTTTTAGAGTTGCTAAAATGATGCACTACTGCATGTATTGCAATACCCAGGCCTCGGAAAGCTTCTTTTTCCCCACACTGGAAGAGTTTTATGGTTTTGTCATTTAGTATGGAGCAAAACGGCTGTATCCCCCTCGGAATATACTAGCCTGTAATGAAGAAAGAACGAGACCGACATCATCAGCATGGCTCCTAGTCTTGGCATCAGTGAAGGGTGCAAAAGCATTCTGAAACAAAGCAATTTCATTGGTAGGTTTTTAAAGTTATTTGTTTTAACAATTGCACCTTACAAATTATTGCTTCATTATTACTGCACATGCTCCCCCTCCCCCGAAACAGAAATCAATAAATAGGCATATAGCATTAAATTAACAAAATAATTTCAATAGTCACAACATCCTTGGAAAAACAGAGCTATTCATGACACTTATAGCTTTATTTTTGTTTAAGAAACACCACAAGCACCATAACCACAAAACCAAACTGAAGTGGATAGACATGCCCTAGCATCTTCCAATGTAAATGTCAAAACATTCAGTAATGGTTTGGCTTCTCACCAGCAGTCCAATGGGCACTGCTAAGTGCCTCCTCTCTGCTCAAGAAGAGGCACAAGCTCCTGCTTAGCAGATGTTAGCTCTCCTGAGCTTAGTCCTGTAGTCATTTGACTCCTCTCAGGCAATAAGCTAAATCCTGCACCACCCAACAGACAGAAATCTTCAGGCACAGAAGATGTGTGAAGTTAAAGTGTTACTAAACAGTTTGACTACATATACTAGAAAGGGGAAACCAGCACTGCACTCCTGGACCCATAACAACTACAGTATTTATGATTCTTGAAATGTTCCTCTAACTGCATATATTAATTAAATCAGAACTAACATTTACAAATATTGTATGAAAACGTTAAGAATAAAAATGTAATGCTATGATTTCAGATTAGGAATTTAAAAATTTTAAAAACACAAAACATTTCCATATCCTATATAAATGTAACTGTTAAAATGGCAAAGGAATTATTTTGTTTGGATTATTTTGTAAGTTATATTAAAGAAGGGAATACCTTCTAAAGCTGTAAAAAGTTTTGCCAGAAAAGAGTCCTTGTTGCTCTCATATATGTATTATTATTGTTGATTTATTTTATTTTTTTAATTATGTCCTTCACTAATCAGTATATGGCAGAATCCACATTACAGAATAATTTAAAATAATTAAAAATAATTTTTTCAATAAATACACCTGTCATCTTTAACCTAAAACCTGCAAGTGCGTCCTATTTTTCCTTTTATGCTACATATTTCAATGCGGGTTATTTGCACCCAGGCAAGCAGTTTAAATTAGTTGAATTATACTTCATGGTCAGGACTAAAGTTTTTTAAACTTGAAGATTTGGAATAAAATAACACATCATTGAGGATCAGATCTCCTTATTCCAATTATTATTAATAAAAAAAAAAATCATATTATTTGAATGCATGCTAAATTTAGTAATACAAGTGAGAACTCTTGAAAAATCTTCTTTAATTTTATTAATTAGGATTTCTTCTCTAGGCATTTCAGTGGCTCGTTGGAATGCTTTGTTGATGAGTTAGGTTTGATACCTGATCTACTATCCAGAAATTTTTATTTTTTTTATATTTTTATTTACTATTTTACATGGACAAAAAAGATTGACATAAAAAGACAAAAGAATACACTCCAATGATAATGCACATTTTTAAAAAGAATAGAAGAATCAATATTCTATATAGTATGAATTATACAAATATCAATTACAAACTAAGAAAACAAACAAAAATGCGTTCAGAGCTCACAGATTACCATGGTAGATATCCTTATTTTGATTTTCAATGGCATTAATAATTCAAAATAATTTTTGGTCATCTACTCAGGGGAGTGGAGACCATTGTTCTATATAGCGAGACGATCTTTCTAGCTTATTATTTTTTTTTGCAAAAGGGAGGTTATATTTCTTCTCCGTGTTCATTTGTAAGATAATTTGTTTTTTTTATATGTGCTGAAAAAAACTAATGGATCTTTCCATGAATGGGCAATCAATACTTTAATTGCAATAAAACAATGGATAATTAGACATTGGTCTAGTTGTTCCAGAATGGACCAATCAAGCTGTAGCAAAGCTACAGTTGGAGATTTAAAAAGTTTAATTCCCATATCTTCTAATAATACACATATCCAATTCCATATTCTTTTTATATCCTGACATCTCCGCCAGATATGTTCATATGTACCCACCTCTAGGTTACATCTCCAACAAACCTCAAAATAAGTTGGATATATCTTATGCAACCTATCTGGGACATAGTACCACCTATTATTTACTTTGTAGAATGTTTCTACATAATTTAAACAATGTATATTTTTGGTGACATAGTGAAGAGCCTTGTACCAACTATCCTTGTCGAAATTACAACCTAATTCTTTTTCCCATTTGGATATTGCTGACTAAACAGGTATTGGGGAGGTTGATCTTATACAATCTATGGCTTTTGAAACATCCTTATAATTAAACAATCCTGATAAATGGGAAACATGAACCAAAGAGGGTCTCAGAAAACAAAAGTTTTGAGTCTTAGATAGGTAAATAATTCTTAGTTTGGTAAGGAAAATTACTCTTTGAAGTTGGGGAAAAGTTTTGATATTATTTCCTTGAATCAATTGTTTAATATAACTTATCCCAGCCGTTAACCAGGTGTTGATGCTAAGATCCTCTATAAATGTTCTAATATACCTACCTGGAGACATGGTGGGATTGTTTTATCCATTTTCAAATTTCTTTTTAGCTTTTCACACTCATACACTAGATTTTCAACTACCAAGCTATTGTCCCAACCCATTTCTTCTTCTGCGAGATTACATTCAATTCACCATCAAGATTCTTCTCTAGAGGAAAACATTTGGGATCTATAGATATGTGTTATCAATGTAGCTTTGTAAATATGGCAAATCAGGGGCATGTTGATTCCACCCATGGCCGTCCACAGGGGTGGGGAAGGGGGGGGTGGATTTTCAGCTTGTTCTGCTATTATTCGTGTGAGATTGAAAATACAATGCAATACCGACGCCGGCCAGTAGGAATAGGAAGCTACATTTTATTCCTGCTTCTCTCTCCTGACAGAATCCACAGAGGAACAGCACATGTAGCCAGCAACTCCCAGACTGCAGAGGCAGCCTACAGATCAGGTAAGTGAGAGATGGGGGGGCAGCCTACAGATCAGGTAAGTGAGGGATGGGGAGGGTAGAGACAGCCTATAGATCAGGTAAGTGAGGCATGGGGGGAGACAGCCTATAGATCATGTGAGGGATGGGGTAGAGACAGTCTATAGATCAGGTAAGTGAGGTGTGGGGGGACCACCTATAGATCAGGTAAGTGAGGGATGGGGGCAGCCTAAAGATCAGGTAAGTGAGGAAGGGGGAGGGGAGAGAGCCTATAAATCAGGTAAGTGAGGGATGGGGGAGACAGCCTATAGATCAGGTAAGTGAGACATGGGGGGGAGAGGCAGCCTATAGATCAGGTAAGTGAGAGATGGGGGATCCACCTACAGATCAGGTAAGTTAGAGATGGGGGATCCACCTACAGATCAGGTAAATGAGGGATGGGGGGAGACAGCCTATGGATCAGGTCAGTGCATGATGGGGGAGACAGACTACAGGAAGAGTCAGCAAGAAGGAGGAAGGCAAAGTAAGAGAAGGAGCAAAAAGGAGAAGGAACAGAAATGAGCAGGAAGGGACATCAAGGAGCAAAAAGGGACATCAAGGAGCAGAATGGGGCAGCAAGGAGTTGGAAGGGACAGAAAGGAGCACAAAGGTAAAGTAGGAAAATGAGCACAAAGGAACAGAAATTAGCAGGAAGGGGCAGCAAGAAGCAGGAAGGGTCTGCAAGGAGCACGAAGGGTCTGCAAGAAGAAGGAAAGGTCAGCAAGGAGAAGGCAGGGTCAGCAAGTAGCTGGAAGGTAAAGCAGCACAAAGGTAAAGTAGAAAGAGCAGAAGGAACAGAAAGGGACATCAAGGAAGGGTCAGCAATGAGCTTGAAGGGGCAGAAGGAGCACAAACGTAAAGTAGGAAACGGAGCAGAAATTAGCAGGAAGGATCAGCAAGGAGCAAGAAGGGTCTGCAAGGAGAAGGAAGGGTCTGCAAATAGCAGAAAACTTTATTCTGGACACCACATCATAAGGCTTTGCTACTTGGGCCTGGTAGGGAAACTTTGGACCTTCTCATCTCCCCAGGAAAAAAAAAAAAATCAGTGTTAATGTGTTCACTTTTATTTACTAAGTGTCAGGAAGCACAGAATGCCACTGGGTAGGGGTGTCACTGATTGTCTAGAGCAGTCAGCTGGCACTCAAAGCCAATCAGTAGCTCCCCATTCATAAAAAAGTAAAACATTTTTATGAACCGGGAACTAGCGATTCGCTTAGAGCATCAACTGACCACTCTAGCCAATCTTCATCACCCATACGTGATGTCAATCTGCACTTCCTGACACTCCGGTTCAGAAGCTGAATACCACTGAGCGACATGGAGATCTGGAGCTGGAGGTAGCCTTTGGGGTTAAACCATTTGAGAGCAGTTTCACCCCTTAAAGGAAAAAGAGCACCCATGGGCTTCCTGGCATCATAGCATTTTCATTTATATTAAGTTATTATGGTGACCAGAATGTTCCTTTTATTTACTTAAAGGAATACTATAGTGTCAGGAATACAAACATGTATTCCTGACACCATAATTGTGAAAACGCTATTCACCTTGGCTTTATGTGATAATGACTATGCCACTTCCCTTTCATGACACTGTCAAAAAGGGACCAAACATGGATGTCATTACAACTATGCCCCCCCGGAAAAATTCCTGTGGACGGCCATGATTCCACCCTTTTTTGGTTTTGTTCGCTAATACCATTCTATTGATTCTTGGTCTCTTGCCCTTCCAAATGAATGTATCAAAGCTATTGAATCATCAACAGCTATTTGGGGTTTTTAGGGGAATCATCTGGGACAGGCATTGCCATTTGGGTAAAATATATGCACGTATGGTATTCATTCTGCCCATTCACTAAATATCCTCTTGTCTCCACTCCCTAATTTTTGCATTAGTTTGTCTGAAAATATGGAGAAAATTTCTTTCCATTGTCCTATCTACATCATTAACAATTTTAACACTCAAATAGTTAAAACACATTTTTCCCCAGGAAAAGTGATATTTAAAGTGATTCTCCTCAATATGGAGTCTATCCACATTTAATACTAATAATAATAGATTTAAACATATTTAAAGGAGCCCTATAGGGTTAGGAACACAAACATGTATTCCTGACCCTATAGGATTAAACCCACCATCTAGTCACCCTGGTCCCCTCATGCCTCCATAAATATAGTAAATCTTACTTGTATTCAAGTCTGCAGCTGCATGCTTTGTGCCTGTTTCCTTTAGACCTTCCCACTGCCTTCTGACATCAGCAGAAGTGGTAGCCCAATCCAATCACAATGCTTCCTTATAGGATTGGCTGAGACTGACAAAGAGGCGGATCAGGGGCAGAGCCAGCACAATTCAAACACAACCCTGGCCAATCAGCATCTCCTCATAGAGATGAATTGAATCAATGAATCTCTATGAGGAAAGTTCAGTGTCTGCATGCATAGGGTGGAGACGCTGAATGTTTGGATGCATTTTAGGCAGCCATGACCCAGGAAGGATCTCTAACAGACATCTGAGGAGTGGCCAGTGAAGTTATCACTAGGCTGTAATGTTAACACTGCATTTTTTCTGAAAAGACAGTGTTTACAGAAAAAAAGCCTGTAGTTAATGATGCTTCAATAAATTCAATAAGCTGTAGTTATTCTTGTGACTATAGTGTCCCTTTCATTTAAAATTTGAAACTTGACGGAACTCATTGATTTCTTTCATAAGAGCTTCCAGGGAATTTAAAGGTTCTATCATAGTCACAAGAATATAATCAGTGTATAAGTTAATTTGAGCTTCTTTGGAATTTACTATTAGTCCATTTATCTCCGAGCAGTCTCTGATATTAGCCGCTAATGGTTCGATGGTTAAAATAAAAAGTAGGGGAGAAACGGGACACCCCTGTTGTGTGCCATTAGAAAGTTTGAACCAATTTGCAGTAATATTAGGTCCAATAGTACAAGCAGAAGGAGTTTTATATAGAGAAAAAAATAGCTCTTTGAAAAAAACCTGTTATACCATATTTCTCCAGAGAAGCCTTCATAAAATCCGACACGACTCTGTCAAAGGCCTTCTCTGCATACAGTGACAGAGTCAGGAAGGAAAAGCATCTCTTTTTAGCAAAATCAAAAATGTCCACCACCCTTCGGACATTTGTTGCAGAATTTTTGCCCATGACAAAACCTACCTGGTCCCAATGAATTAGCTATTCTATCAAAGGTTTAAGTCTATTAGATACAACTAAGACAAAAATCTTAACATTGACATTTATTAATGATATTGGTCGATAGTTTACAACCTCTGTGTTTTTTTTTCCTTGTTTTAGAATTGGTATAATATTGTCTCTGGTCATTTCAACTAGGAATTCTCCTGTTTGAATGACGCTGTTAAAAGTTGAAACCATAGCTCCAATGACTTTATGAATGTATCATTTATAGAATTGATTGGTAAATCCATCGGGACCTGTATCTCCTAGGTAGAAATAGGTCTATTTAAAGAATGTTTTTGATTTTCAGACAAAGAAGGGACAGAAGATCTTTTCAAATTTGCATTAATTTGTTCTTCATTTGTTTGAGGGATCAGATTATATAACTTAGAATAATAGGAATTAAAGCATTTCCCTATATCTCTGGGATTTATATACATATTAGTTCAATCAATTAGTTAAAATACTCAGATACTTGTTTGTTACTTTCTTAATTTCTTGGTTAACAATTTATCTGCTTTGTTTCCCTTATAACAATAATTTAGCTTTAATTTTTCTAAATTTTTTATCGTTCAATCTAACAAACACTGTTTGATTTTATTCTGGACTTGAGTTATTTCAGTCAGGATTTCTTTTGTAATAAGAGTCTTGCTCTTCTTAGAGAGGGTATAAAGCGTATGGTATCAAGTTGATAATTTGTTACCTTGTTTTTTCTAAATCTACTCTGAAACTTAATAATATGTCCACGCATAACGGCCTTGAAAGCACACCAATTATTAATTGGCAAAGGGTCCTGAAAATTGTTGTCTAAGAAGAAAAATTCTATTTTCTGTTTCAAATATTCATAATTGCTTTCATATTTCAAAGGAAAATAATTAAGCTTCCAAGTAGATCTATTTAGTTGTGGATACCTATTTTGTGTTTCCATATTTATTATACTGTGATCTGATCACACATTGTCTATTATTTCTACAGTTTTAACTTCCTCTATAAGAAGTGAGTTTCCCCAGATCATATCAATCCGTGAGTAAGAAATATGAGTTTTTGGAACGATGGGTATTGTGATGAAAGCAACTTCGCCAATGGTTTTTAGAGGGGCCTGTTTGCCAGCCTCCTACCCTGTGACTTTGGCCCCTGGGATAAACCTGGCTAAAATACTTTAAACAGGCTCTGTTCATATGAATTAAGTACTTTTGTACTCCAGACAGAGAGACCGACCGTTAGGGGCCCATGCTTGCAGTCGGTCAAAACTATGACTTCCAGGAAATTCCTGAACCCCTGAACTGATCTGGGTGATTTTCGGATATGTTGTTCACCCAGATCAGGGCTAACAGGGGATGTGATATGTGGTGTTTTGGGGTGTTTTCCAGACTTTGTATGTATGTTTTTTGTGCTTAGAGTTAATTGAGTTAGTCCATTGTCTTCTTTAATTGTATCACAGGCAGAGGGGAAGGATTGTGTACACTCTATGGGAGTGTCTGAATGTAAACCTCTGTTTTTATTGGCTTGGATGTTTTGTATTCGGTACCCAACTAGGTCCACCTGGGGTTCACCTTTGCTGTAAAACTTGTATAAAAGACCAGTGTGTGCCATTAAACTTGTTGTTCCTGATTTACCCTCAATCTAGAAGTCTTGTCTTTTATTGGGAGAAACTGCTACAAGGGATTGCTATGCTTTCATACTCCCTTGAATAATCACTAGCTCTTGTAAGAGCTCTTCCTGCTTCGCTCTCTGGAGGAAGAGAGGTTCACCCACTGGAACCTGGAGCCTTGTCGTAGGTCCAGGGAGGGTAGGAGACAGCGAGACGCCAACTAAGCTGCGGCGGTTCGTGGGGTCTGCAGTACTTATGGTGTCTGGAGAAGTGCTTGGAGTCCTTGTTAAGCACTAGGAGCATCCATCGGCGGAGGTACCCAAACAAGTTGTATTGATTTAGAATACAGGAAGCTCTGTTACAGGTATAATCCCTGTCAAAAGGGTGGCTTAATCTCCATATATCAAACAAGTTGTATTGATTTAGAATGTTGTTCAAAGATGTAGCTTGTTTGATAACTAATTTATTTAATACCTTCAGGTGTTGTTTTATCTAGAGTTAGGTCTAAAATAGAGTTAAAATCTCAGGCGATTATACAGATTCGTTAATAACAATAAAATAGTAAAGTTGATTTAGGGAAACAGGTAACATTCTGCAAGAACTGCTTAGAGCCTATGTAGTACCTATCCCCAAACAAAATACAAATCCAGAAATAATTGCAAACTATAGGCCTATTTCTTTGTTAAACACAGATACAACGTTATATTCTGCATTAATTGCAACACGAATATGTAAAGTAATTCCTGCAATTATATACTGGGGTCAGGTGGGGTTTGTTGCAAGCAGATCTCCAGTGTATAATAGTAGAATATTGGTGGATGTGATGGACTTGACATGTAAAAAAGGAATGTCCCTCCTGGCTCTGTCGCGAGACACCGAAAAGACCTTTGACAGAGTCAGGTGAGACTTCCTCGAAGCAGCTTTATTTGCATTTGGCTTTAGAGGAGACATTAGTTGATCCATAATGGCCCTGTATAGTTCTCCTATGGCTAAGGTGGTTGGTAGTGGGTTTTCCTCTGAATGGTTCCAATTGAAAAATGAGACCAGACACGGTTGCCCGCTATCGCCATTGTCATATATAATTGCTATAGAACCATTAGCAATAGCGATTAGGGCTAACAGACAAATTAAGGGACTGCGTATTTTGGAAGATAGTGTCGAGTTAACAATGTACACTGATGACATAGTATCGCACTTACTGATCCATTTAACTCTATGAGAACTTGTCCCCCTTATGCATGAATTTTCAGAGCTTTCAGGCTACAAATTGAACTTAGAAAAAATTGTTGCACTGACACTTAATATGACTCGGGATGTCATCGAAGGTCTAAAAAAGGAATTTGGCTTTAACGTTCAAGAATCATTTAAGTGTTTGGGGATAGGGATAATTGGAGATCCTTCCAAAATAATGGAACTAAATGTTTTGTCTTTATTAAGAGAAACTGGTAGAAAGCTAAAGAAATGGAGGAACATTGAAATATCATGGTGGGGGAGAACAAACATGGTGAAATCCTATATACTTCCCAAGCAGATCTACTTGTTTCGTATAGTGCCCATAGCATGTCCAGATAGCTGGTTATTATTAGTGCAGACCATTATCAATAAGTTTATTTGGCAGGAGAAGCGACCACAAATTAGTGCTAAACATTTGGCACTTACGGTCAAAATGGGAGGATTGGGTTTACCCCTTTTAAATGCATATCATCAAGCTTGTAATTTATCACATGCTCTTATTACTCAATCAGAAGATGCCAAGCAGCAAATCTGGTATAAAATCAGAACGGTTTCAATATACAGAAGGCATAGGTAGCCACTGGATATGTATCTTGATACTAGATTCCTGTTTGTTGTCACTTGGGTGTAACACCACAAAAAAATCCAGGATGCCGGATATGTGTGTGAAAAATCATCAACTGCTTTATTGAAACAAACAGAAAGATAAAACCTTATAGTAAAAAGAAAGTCCATCTCCACTTCCACTTAATGCGTTTCGGCTTGCTCACCTTTCTCAAAATCAGAATATTTTTCCATCTGTGATATTCGGCGAAACCAAATTGTCACATGAAGTATTCAACAAAACTAACGAAACCAAACTAACACATGAATGAGTGCTGGAGATCGGGAACAAAATTTCAATTTCGGGAATAGTGAGTCAACCAGATATTTTCCCATATATATATATATATACACAGTATATACTACCAGTTACATTATTAAGTTCTAATGATTAAAGTTGAGCGGACACCTGGATGTTCGGGTTCGGCAGGTTCTGCCGAACTTCGAAAAAAAGTCTGTGTTCGGGATCGAACTTGACCCCGAATTTGACCCCAAACCTGAACCCCATTGAAGTCAATGGGGACCCGAACTTTTGGGCACTAAAATGCCTCTAAAAAAGTCCTGGAAAGGGCTAGAGGGCTGCAAAAGGAAGTAAAATGGAGGGAAAGAGTAGGACACGTGCCCTGCAAACAAATGTGGATAGGGAAATCACTTAACATAAAATAAGCAGCCGCTTAGTAGATAACTCCCTAATTCCCACAGTATTAGGGAGCTACCTACTAAAAGGCTGAAAGACCTAAATTGATCTACTCCAAAGAACTTTCCCAAGCTGTGTGAAATGACACAGTGCACTCTGACTGGATTTCAAGCCAACCAATCAGAGTGCTGTGACAGGTAAATGTAGAGACTTACCTGTCAGTCTCTTCATTTACCTGTCAGAGCACTATGATTGGATGGCTTAAACCCACCAATCAGAGTGCTCTGAGCCTAATTGCAGGGTGGGGCAAGGCGTTATAAGCCTTGCCCCACCCTGCAGAGCTCAGTCTGCGCAGAGCCCTCCATGGGTGAAAATTGATTTATTTATTTTTTTGCGCTCGTTTTAGAAGAAAGAGTTTAGAAGAAAGAAGACATCAAATGGTAAGTTTATTTATTTTTTCTACAGGTATTTAGATAAGGTTCCCCCTCATTATTTTTAGGATGAGGGGGATAGGTAGGGGTTATATTTTTTTGGGAGGGGGTGACTAGGGGTTTGGGGACCCCTAATCACCTGGGGGGGTTAAATTTTTATTTAGGGCCCCCACCGCTCAGGGGTGGGGGCCCTGGGGGGAGGACAATAGGTCCACCCTTATTGATATTTAGGCCCCACACCCACCAATCAGGGATGGGAGCCGGGGGAGGACAATAGGTCCCCCCTTATTAATATTTAGGGCCCCCACCCGCCGCTCAGGGGTGGGAGCCAAGAGGAGGACATCAAATGGTAAGTGTATTTATTTATTTTTTCTACAGGTATTTAGATAAGGTTCCCCCAACATTATTTTTAGGATGAGGGGGATAGGTAGGGGTTATATTTTTTTTTTGAGGGGGTGACTAGGGGTTTGGGGACCCCTAATCAGCTGGGGGGGTTAAATTTTTATTTAGGGCCCCACCTCTCAGGGGTGGGGGCCTGGGGGGAGGACAATAGGTCCACCCTTATTGATATTTAGGGCCCCCACCTGTCACTTAGGGGTGGGGGCCGGGAGGAGGACAATAGGTCCACCACCCTTATTGATATTTAGGGTCCCCATCCGCCGCTCAGGGGTGGGGGCCGGGGGGGCCAATAGGTCCCCCCTTTAGTTTAAAAGGCCCCACTCGCACGTCGCGGGTGGGGGCTCAGGAGGGAGGAATGTTTTTGTTTTTTTTAACAGTGAGCAGCCACAGGCCGAACCCGCCAAACCCGAACATCCAGGTGTCCGCTCAACTCTAATTATTATTATTATTATTATTATTTTATTATTTATATAGCGCCAACAAATTCCGTAGCGCTGTACAATGGGATCATCAGAACTTAATAATGTAACTGGTAGTATATACTGTATATATATGGGAAAATATCTGATTGACTGATATCACTGTTTAATAGACATGCCCCTACTTGCGGGATAGCAAGTAGGGGCATAATTTAATAATACTAAGTAACCAGCTTATATAGAGGCTGGGTCACATGCTGCACTGGCCAATCACAGCCATGCCATTAGTAGGCATGGCTGTGATGGCTTCTAAGGGCACACGAGTCAAACGCTTGTTGATTGGCTGCCCTGCAGCCTTTCAAAACACGTCATTAAATCGCTGAACACCGAACTCCAACCCGAACATATACTGAAATGTGTGTGTTCGGGTCCAGGGTCCAAAAACCGTAATGTTCGGTATGAAACCAAACTTTGCAGGTTCGCGTTAGCTCAACTCTACTGATGATATCTAAATTAACAACAAACAATGTAGCTAAAAATGACATAAAACAAATATTACTCATTTTAATTTGGAAAAAAATGTATTTTATATTAAAAAAAAAAAAAAATATATATATATATATATATAAAAACATACTAAAAAAATATACTTACCATGGTACCAATGCCGTAGGTGGCTGTTGGAGCAAGTGTGGAGTGGTAGGGTTCGGTAGCATAAACTCGTCCGTAACTGAAAGTATAGTAAAAACAAATGGTTATTTACATAATAAAGATGTAAATAAAGATATAAAAAATGTCTGCTTTCTCTGACCTTTCTTATTCTGTAATAATTTTTTTTTTGCTATATACTTGAGTCATTACATGTCTTCAAAGACAATAGGGACTTACTTATCATATCCTATAAATATATTTTTGGTTTTATGTATTTGAACAGGGTGTTCCTGTGAAAAGTGAAACACATAATTGGTCCCCATGCTCATTTTGCCTAGAAAAGCATCAGCTATATCTGATTGATAAGGACCAAATAAAATGCTAAAAAGATTATGTTGTTATATTTCTTGAGCAGCTTGCCAGTGTTTTGCATCAAGATTGCTCTTGTGGGCAACATTAATTTGATACTCAGTCTGATAACGGCACAAGCAAGCAAAAGCCTGTTTAAGACCTGAGCCGGGACTAAGCAAAAGTCAAGCCACTAAGTTTTTAATTGTCAATAGTGTTATCATATTCTCTGTTTTTACTTTAATGCATTTGCTTAGGAGTCTAAAAGCTAGCTGAGCACCGTGGGAAATGTAGTCCAGAAACAATTTATGGTGTCAGGGTTAGCTATCACTAGCTTAGGGTTTCCTTATGTTACAAGTGTAAATCATGCATGGATTCCGTGCTCAGTTTATCTTAAACAATACCAGCTACACTGACAAGGCCTTAAAAAGGCTAAAATGGTTGTCTCTTGTTGCCCTACATCTCATACAGAGGGCACCTGCAGCATTCTGAATCTTTATGGGTGGTATCAGTCTGATCTGAAAATTGTTTAGGTTCTTTCTGTAATTCCATACAATCTAATCCATATAATCTAATTCCCTATAATCTCAGTGTTCTTAATTCTATGTTATTGCTTTAATATATATATATATATATATATATATATATATATATATATATATATATATATACTAAAAGAAAAATTGTAGTCCTTAATGTGATAATATGTACAGAATTACCCCACTGCATGAAAAATATCCATAAATAACACATTTCTGAGAATGTTTTTCATTTATGTTTTGCTGTTACATATATACAATTGATGAGCAACATACTGCGGTTGAATTCAATATAGTTTTTTTTTAATATTTAGTTTTTTTATTTTTCATATGCATACAGAAACACTATACAATATTTAATAGAAAAATTATTTCATATATGTTCATTCCAATTTCAGAAACATTGAAAGCCCTTATCTCCGTATCAGAGAAACTAACAGTACCCATCAAAGTGCCCTGTGTGCATGTTCATAAAAAAACAAAACACCAGCACAAACATAAAACATACAGCATTTAACAAAGTGGCCAAGCATACTTTTTAAGTTACCTTTTACATAAAAAATAGAGGGTTTTCCCTGGAAGAGAGAATCTAATCCTGCACCTTTCCATTTTTAATTGATAGTTGAGCTGTTCCTTTACTTTAGACCAGATTGGAGTATTAAATGATTTCCAATTTTTAGCTATCATTATTTTAGCCACTAGCAATAAATGTGTAACTAAACGGGGGTCACTTCCCAAATGTTTTGACATTCAGCTGTAGTAAGAACAGACCAGGGTTATAATTACAGGGTTTTTTAGTAAGCACTTGAATCTTGCTCCTGATCATATTCCAAAAAAAGTCCTTTAGGGGGACACACACACCACATGTGGAGATTCCCCTTTTCGATCCCCACATCTCAAACAACTATGATCTCTATCTGGATAGATTTTAGACAATCTGCATGGTGCCAGATACCATCGATTTAAAAGTTTATATTGACACTTTAGTAAGTTAAGACAGTGGATTTTTTTATAGGCCTCCCCCCATGACTTCCTCCAGTCTTTACAACTAATTGGAGTTTTTAAATCTAAAGCCCATTTCTTGAGAATAGGTTTAATATATATGTCAGGATCACTTGTACCCAGATCTATATATCCAGCTACCAACTTCGTTAAGGTTTTTCTTTTCAATAATTTCTCTAATTGCCCCATGTTATCTGTTGTAATAGTCAGATGTTTGCTTAAAATCCCTTTATTCTCAAATAAGTGAAAACTTCTTTGCTATGTAAATTATATTTAATACTCAATATGTGAAAATATTTTAATTTATTATTACTCATTAAGTTACTTATTTTGAAAATGCCTCCCTCCATCCATTTTTGTAGATTTAAATCCTCCATATTATAAATTATATGTTCTAAAGAATTTAGCTTATTTTGAATTAAAAAATTATTGCTTTTACAATTCTCCCATTGTTTTGTTATATTTTCAAGGATCATGCTGTCAAGTTTTGCCTTTGGAGGGTTTCTGTTTTTGTTCCTAACCTGCCAAAAAAACATGTTCAAAACATTTTTATGCTGTATATTCTGGGTCAATACTTGTTTGATTTTATACCAGATTTGCTGCTTGGCATCTTCTGATTGAGTAATAAGAGCATGTGATAAATTACAAGCTTGATGATATGCATTTAAAAGGGGTAAACCCAATCCTCCCATTTTGACCGTAAGTGCCAAATGTTTAGCACTAATTTGTGGTCGCTTCTCCTGCCAAATAAACTTATTGATAATGGTCTGCACTAATAATAACCAGCTATCTGGACATGCTATGGGCACCATACGAAACAAGTAGATCTGCTTGGGAAGTATATAGGATTTCACCATGTTTATTCTCCCCCACCATGATATTTCAATGTTCCTCCATTTCTTTAGCTTTCTACCAGTTTCTTTTAATAAAGATAAAACATTTAGTTCCATTATTTTGGAAGGATCTCCAATTATCCCTATCCCCAAACACTTAAATGATTCTTGAACGTTAAAGCCAAATTCCTTTTTTAGACCTTCGATGACATCCCGAGTCATATTAAGTGTCAGTGCAACAATTTTTTCTAAGTTCAATTTGTAGCCTGAAAGCAGTAAGTGCGATACTATGTCATCAATGTACATTGTTAACTCGACACTATCTTCTAAAATACGCAGTCATTTAATTTGTCTGTTAGCCCTAATCGCTATTGCTAATGGTTCTATAGCAATTATATATAACAATGACGATAGCGGGCAACCGTGTCTGGTCTCATTTTTCAATTGAAACCATTCAGAGGAAAACCCACTACCAACCACCTTAGCCATAGGAGAACTATACAGGGCCATTATGGATCAACTAATGTCTCCTCTAAAGCCAAATGCAAATAAAGCTGCTTTGAGGAAGTCTCACCTGACTCTGTCAAAGGTCTTTTCGGTGTCTCGCGACAGAGCCAGGAGGGACATTCCTTTTTTACATGTCAAGTCCATCACATCCACCAATATTCTACTATTATACACTGGAGATCTGCTTGCAACAAACCCCACCTGACCCCAGTATATAATTGCAGGAATTACTTTACATATTCGTGTTGCAATTAATGCAGAATATAACGTTGTATCTGTGTTTAACAAAGAAATAGGCCTATAGTTTGCAATTATTTCTGGATTTGTATTTTGTTTGGGGATAGGTACTACATAGGCTCTAAGCAGTTCTTGCAGAATGTTACCTGTTTCCCTAAGCTAGTTCAACATACTGGTAAGAACTCTCACTAAATTTCCACTCAGTAATCTGTAAAATTGATTACTAAAGCCATATGGGCCTGGGGACTTTGCGGTTTTGAGTTTTTTAATTGCTTTACAAACCTCGAATGAAGAAAAAGGTAAATTGAATTGATTTAATTGATCTTGGGAGACCTTAGATATCTTATATTTATTCAAAAAGTCCAATATATTTACAAGCAAATTTCTTTCTGGTAAATTGTATAGATTAGAGTAAAAATCTTGAAACACTTCACCGATCTTTGAAAGCGCAAGAATAGTCTTATTTCCCTGAGCGATTTTAGAGATTACTTTTCTAGATTTTTCATTTTTTAATCTACTGGTAAGACGTTTGCCTTATTCCCCTTATAATACCAGCTTCTTTTAATTTTCTGCAAAGAAAAATTTGCTTTTTGGATCAGCATATCATTAATTTATTCTCTGGTCGTTCTCAATTTTTCACCGATATCTATAGAGAGGCTGATCTTATTTATTTTCTCAAGTCGGTCTAACTCTATATAGAACTCTGCTAAATTCCTTGAATTTTTTTTTTCTTGATATCCTAATTTAATTAGATGACCTCTTATTGTGCATTTATACGCACACAATATTGTGGATATCAGAATTTCTTTACTCTCATTTTCTTTAAAAAAAATTTTTTCATTATATAAAATTCGTTTATTGAATCACCATTTTGATCTATCTTTAACAAAGTCCTCTTTAATTGTCATTATCAATGCATTATGATCAGACCAAGTTATGTTGGTAATAACGATTTTTTTTTACTCTATTTGTTGTCTCCACATCCGCTATAAAATAATCTATTCTTGAATATACTTGATGTGTACAAGAAAAACAGGTATAATCCCTCTATTGAGGGTGCCATACCTGCAATTTATCACATGCACGCCATTGAGGTTCTTGCGCCCTGCATAAATCTATATTTTCCTTTTTTAGAAAATTTTAAAAAATTATTCTCTTTTGAGAAGTATTCAACCCCCTTACATTTAAGGATGTGAGTTTTAACATGTTAATTCATAATCTGCTTACTCTCCCTCCAAATACATATAGATCACTTTCCCTGTCTTTCCTGATATAGAATCAACACAAAACATCAACACAAAACACGCATACAAACACCACAAAAAAAACCTTATCCTCCAGCCTGAAGGGCCAAAAAGTGCCCTCCAAAAGATGCATCATCATATAATTGATGTGTACCTGGTTTAATCTTAACTGCCCATTGCGGTTAATCGTAGGACATCAAACAGAAAGGAGAGGGAGAGGAGAAGAGAAATTTTTACATTTAAATCATAATTTATAGCAAATCCTTGAGGGTAAACATGCTTAGCTATATAATAGTGTATATGTCTTAACTTGTGTCTTAACTGGTGTCTTATTTCTTTTTTTGTAATTTTTTGTGAACCGATTTCCGGTCCACCCCCTATACGTCATCATTGAATAAACTTTGACCCGGAACCTCACAGTCAGCAGACACTTCCTGGGAGGGAGGGTCTGCTGCTGATTGGGTGGAATGTGTCTGCTGGCTGTGAGGTTCCGGGTCAAAGTTTACTCAATGATGACGTATAGGGGGTGGACCGGAAATCGGATATGTTCGCCCAACGCGAACACGCTATTGTTCGCCAGCGGACAGTTCGCGAACAGTTCGGCGGACAGTTCGCGACATCTCTATATATATATATACACACAAAAAGATGATTCTTGGCACTCATCCTTTCATACAAATCATCCAATGTTTTGCCTAGGTGCAATCCCACATTGAAGAAATATATAAACAAAAATAAAGAGATGCACTATGAGGACTTAACAAGTAAAACATTTAACCAATGTTTCGACCCATTCGGGTCTTTCTCAATATGTGCATATGTTTATATGTCCTAAGTGCTAGGATAAAAAAAGTTCTCCACGACATATGTCCGTACGTGCCTCTATGTCCGCATAGTCTCCAGCATTGGTCTGCCTGTGTTTTGTGCATTTGATAGAGCTTGACTGGGTGGTATACCACTGGAACACCGTTTTGAACGATTGTTCTTGTATCGTAACACATCTGGAAGTTTGCCCATTGGCCACCCAGATGTCTTGCCAGTCTATGTCTTCCAATGTCTTGCCTAGCTCTGCCTTCCATTTAACTGTTGTTGTGGTGCATAAGTGTGAATAAAGCCTGGTGATGAGACCCTTCTGGTAAGATTCTGCTTTGCAAATCTTTTCGAAGAACGTTAGCTGTGTGCTGATTTTTAGATTTTTGCTATTTTTGGGCAAAGTCTCGTAAGTATCAGAGGTAATCTGACATTGTCAGCCTTGTTCTATCCTGAAGTTCGTTATATGGGATAATAGTGTCACATTTATGTATTTGGTGGATTCTTTGGCGACCTGCATACTCAAGTCCCTTAAAGTTTCTACTCCTCAAACCAGGTAAAAATGCTCTGTTGCATAATATGGGCATCATGGGGGACTGTAGTTCGGTTATGTCATATTTCTGGGCGCATCTGTCCCACACCCAGAGGGAGGTGAGAAAGGCTGGGCAATCAGTTCTCAACAAAGCTCTCTGATCCCTAGGAATCCAGATGTAAAATTGTGGGAGGCCCGCTCCCATCAGGAGTGACTGACCACATGCGTTCATCTGGTGGTGAGTGTCACATTGTTATTTGTGTCAATTGTGCTCCTAAGTAATGAAAATGCAAATGTGGGAGGCCGAGTCCACCTGCCAGTGAAACCAGCAATATGAGCTTTAAAGACATTCTTAAAGAATTGCAGTAAAGCAACATGCTAGACTTTCTCATAGATTAATTATTAAACTTTTGCTGATGAATTAAAAAAGTAGAACTGATATCTTTTAAGATGTCACAAAAGAAAAGTAATAATGGAATAGTCCAGCATATGTCAGTAAAATATTTAGTGCTCCAATTATTTGAGAGAAAACAAAAAACACCCAAAACAATTATCAAAATCATATTAAGATAACTCTCTACTATTTAATATGATCACATTTTGCCTTATTGGGTTTGACCCAATTTATATGGAGTCCTCCATATAAGTTAGGTGTGCTTAACTTTCACTAAGTTATTGTTTGAGCTCTCATTCAGCAGATTACCAAAAAGACATCTATTTCCTCAATTATGAATGCAATAAAAATTACACTATGCACAAAAGTGCTACTTTAACACACTGCTTTATGGTGATTGTGAGGGAGAGCTCACCTGCTGTGAGTTTAAGCAGTTTATATTGAACCTGTTGAACACAGTTATGTTCCTGACAGCTTCATCTCAATATTTAATTATTCTTAAGTCAACAAAATGAATGCCATTTAGTTGGAAAAATACCACAGTAAACACAAGGAATCTAAAGAAACAATGTGTCCCACACCTTGTTACATCAATTGATATTATTATATAGACATCATAGTTTGAATTACATATGCATATTGATTTGACTACATCAACATTAGTTTCACTTCAGACATTATAGGTTTTCTTTCTTTCTATACCCATGAATAATTTACTTCATATTAAAGTTGTTAATTTTCAATCATTCATTTCATGCTACATAAAATATGTGTCATACAGAAGGAATTCATATGTGATTATGCTCCTTAAATTGGATTTTTTTCACATAAATTTATTTACTACACATAGAATTAATTAACATGTATTGTATTGCAAGAACGAAAAGAACATGTTTATATACGTAGAAACTGCCTATATTCTTGGTGTCCTTCACTTTTCTAATGCAGTGGTTTCAAATGATTAATAGATGCAATTTCAGCTATCAAAATACAAAGGTTCTATTTAAGTTGCTCTAAAACACAACTCTTATATTTGACACTGAGATTTGTGTGCTCCAAAGACTAGGGTTATTCATTTGCAACCCCCTAATATTTGTGCAATAAGATTCTAGCATTGTATAATCTCTTTTCAGTTACAGTGAGTAGCTGATGTCTAAATAACATATGTACAAATTGGAAGTGAAATGAAAGAAGTAAAATTATTTTAGGAATAGCATTTTCTACACATGAAATGTTATGGCAACTGTTAGTAAAAAAATAATTATTTTAAATTAATTTAAATTTGCAAAAGATAACATGATATATTTAAGCTTTTGCCTTAAAATTTCTGTTCTTTTCAAATTATTTCTAATAAATTTGCTAAAGATTTGGGGGAAAACAACAAAGGGAAAGGGCACGAAAGAGAAAAGGGGAAAATTGGGAAAATTGATTCTTTATCTACAATCATATACATATTAACACATTGTGTGTCTTTGTGTGCAAAAGTGTGTGTAAAACATAATTTAAAAATACTTGTAGCTAGCCTTGGAAACATAATTTCTAAGAAATCTTTTATCCACAACTATCCCAGAACTCCCAGCTCAATGCAAATTAGCACGGACAGGAATCCTGTCTTAGACTTCATCCTGCCTTACTGCGGGTTTCTTTAGCAATGGAACATTGCTGTAAACATAGATTTCTCTAATCCAAAGCATGGATTTTAATCCAAATGGGCTTCAACCTTTTGACTAGATCTAAAGCTGTGCTGACAAGACACAAAAGGTTGAAATGAAAAGTCCATGGTGGTACTTCCACACGTTAATTTGTTTATTAACTGATTAAATATGATATTCTGCCATAAGGGTTAAATTACATATTCAGTTTGGCTGACAGACATGTGATCAGAAAAAATTTGAAAGTAAGATACTGCTTCATAAATGATATTCATTTCTGATTCTCCTGAAAAAGTCCCACACTGGAAGAAATGCGTAGGGGAGAGAGAAAACAAATAAAAAAATTTTCTCACCCGTCTGCTTTAGCGTGACTTCATCGGGTTTCCACACCAAGGGAGAGTGAGATGTTTTGATGTGCCAATTGTATACATTTATAAATAAAATTAATTTATAAGACAAGCCACAATAGAAAGGATTTATACAAATCAAAAATCAATAACTTAGGAGATACTCAAAGGAGATACCACAAACACCTCTAATGCTAAAGATGACACTGTACACATTTAAAATACTATACACACCAATTAGAAACCAAAGTTCACATTCTTTCCATACACCCATGCATCGGGATGTTTGGAAACATTTATGAAATTAGTAGTCTGTGACATGAAAAAAATAAAACCTAACAAAACAGATAAAAACAACCTAACAAAAATAGAAAAAGACGTCCTAAAAGAATTAAAGAATGATGAAAGCAAAGTGATCAAGCTCACAGACAAAGGGGGAGAGCTAGTCATTATGTCCAAAGAAAAATATATGGAGGAAGCTTTTAAACAACTAAATGACACCTTTGTTTACTCCTATATGACTCTACCAATAATATAAAAAACTCTCTTAGGCCTTCTTGATAAAGGCAAAGAAAACAATATTTTAAAGAATTTAGAGGTTTCCCTTTATAAACATACAATCCTCAACAATCTCTGTAATATATTTTTTCCAAAAAATACACAAAGACACTATCAATCTATTCCCCCCCCCCCCACCCACCCGGCCACCCTATTGTCTCAGGTATTAACTCTGTGCTCTCAAATCTATCTGAATACATTGATATTATTCTTCATCCCTTTGTATAAAAAAAAAAAAAGGATCTTATTTAAAAGACAGTATGGGCTTGCTTCAAACTTTAAAACATATTAAATGAGAAAACAATTACATTTTTGTGACCAGTGACATTCAATCCTCATATACTATAATCCCCCACAATATAGGTTGCAGTGCAATACAAAAATACCCTGGCAAAAAGGTTACTATAACCATATCTCAAATTGATTTTATCTTAGATGGTGTTTGTTTAATATTAAAGAACAATTATTTTTGGTTTTACAATGCATTTTATTTACAGAAAACAGGCACAGCTATGGGAGCAGGTTTGTCCAAAACTATGCGAATCTCTGCATGGCTGAATGGGAAAATTCCGCTGTGTGGAGTGACCACGACTGGAGTGTAAACCTGGTCCACTGCAAAAGTTTATACTCTCCCATATCCGTAAGCGAGGATCATTCCGCCCAGGCTCTCAAGTTGAAACTACATCTTAGCTCACATAATGTTTGAGTGTGCTTACCTCTATTTGTCATCTATTTCTCCCTTGTTTTTATTACATATCCTCCAAGGACACCACAGCACTACACCCACCCCTCCCCCCACGTGTGATTTTATACATTTGTCTAGTGAGTGCACTGTAAATAAAGCTGCTAAATTCTTACTGCTGTGTTTGTCTCTTTCCTTTCCTTTCCTTTCCTTTCATGAAAGAGAAGATAAAAAGGTTACTTGTAAAGCCATTATACATGCTTGCAATCAATTGCCTTTTGTGACTGCAATATTTCCCCCAACATATTTTGTGGTGCCTTACAATATTACGCTATTTGTGTTAATTATTTTATAGATTGTATTTTTATGTTACTGCTTTATAAATATCTGGAAATATTCACTTTTTAATAGAATACATAAATTAGCTTCAAAGTGCTCAAAAGAGAATTTTCACATTGGTTGCAAATCTCTGTTTGCTTCCAAAATATTTTTAATACATATACTGCAATTTAAAATCAAATTTAAATATAATTTTTAAAATGTTTAATTCAAATAGACATTTGAAACTAAATAGTTAAATGTGCACTCTAAGCAACATTACCACTTCAGCATGCTGTATGTCATCCAATGATAAGCAGTCAAAATTTATTTCAAATTATTTAATTTCACTAGAGCAGAAGTTCTTATATTTACATTAGTAATATCCATTCTGTTTGTCTTTGAATTTAATTTATTGGCTATGAAGACCAGTTAATGCTCTCAGCCAATGCATTTCATCCAAATGAAGATTACATTGATATATCTAATATCTAATATGGACAAGAAGGTCCACAGAGGGACACAGGTAATTGTCAAGCTATAAGTTGGACTACTTACAGTTAGGAGACTCCTGGCACCAACATCCCTACAGAGTGTTGCAGTGGTTATGGTGCTTAGACTACCCCTTTAACTAGCTCAATGTTTAGTGAATGGGTTCTATGTCTATTTGCATTAAAACAAGCAGAGCCATGTGTTGTTGAGCAATAATGTGAATAAAATATTACATAAAAATATCTAAATATTGAATTGCATGTTTTGGCTCAACATGAATCTTTATCAAGCTGAAACGCTATGGTGCAGTAGACATTGCTTACCTAGATTTTAGTAAGGCTTTTGACACTGTTGCACATAGAAGGCTTATACACTGTTCTATGTGCAACAGTGTCAAAAGCCTTACTAAAATCTAGGTAAGCAATGTCTACTGCACCATCCTAATCTATTATTTTAGTTACCCAATCAAAAAAATGAATAAGATTAGTTTGGCATGATCTCCGTGAAGTAAACCCATGTTGTTTCTGATCTTGAAATCCATGTGATTTTAGATGTTCAACAATCCTATCCTTGAACATGGTTTCCATTACTTTCTCTACTATTGAAGTAAGGCTTACTGGCCTATAGTTGCCCGACTCCTCCCTACTACCTTTCTTGTGAATGGGCACAACATTCGCAAACTTCCAATCTTCTGGGACTACTCCTGTTGACAATGATTGGTTAAATAAATCTGTTAATGGGTTTGCTAGTACACCACTAAGCTCTTTTAATAACTTTGGGTGTATTCCATCAGGCCTCATTAACTTATTTGTCTTTACTTTTGACACTTGAAATAGAACCTTTTCTTCTGTAAACTCACATGTAACAAATTACTAATTTGTCCTTTTTCCTACCTGAGGTCCATTTCCTTCATTTTCATCTGTAAATACTGAACAAAAATATCAATTGAGGCAGTCAGCTAGACATTTATCCTCTTCTACATACCTTCCTTCTTTTGTTTTTAATCTAACTTTTATTTTAATTATGAAGTTATTTAAGTTGTACTGCTAAATCACCTATCTCTAAAAGATGCCTTTCTTAATATTTTAAATATGTTTGCTCACTTTTTCACAATAAATTTGCTAAATATGATATACAAAAACTCTTGCTTCAGTGGAGGCTCTACATAAGGCACCAGTGCCCCACCAGTGTTTATGTGCAAAAAAAGGTATTTGCAAAAGTTTTGACCCATTACATTTTTTTCCAGGGGGAGGAGGGGTAGTGAAGGGTGTAATCAAACAAATATGGAGACAAAAGGGGGCATGGTCAGCCATCGAGCTGAATGGCAGCACATTAACAGAGCTCCACTACCAAGGGCTCTAAAAGTGGCTAAAACAGGCAAAATTGACACAATTGAAACAAATAGAGATCCAAGATGTCCCAGCACAGATCCAAAAAGCACGCGAAGTAAAAAGACAAGGCGGAATGTTTCACAGCCAGAACTCCACAACACAAACTAGTGGACTAGCAGGCCCAAGATGGCACCGCCACCGATAAAGATGATGAACAAGCGGGAAACCCGAGAAGGCCTGCAGACAACCCGCTCACGCAGCACTTACTCCAATAGATGCTGGATGAAGCGGTGCACAAAATGCAGAACACAGTCATGATGGCAGTGTCAGAACTCAAACGTGACGTCACAGAATTGGGCACTCACTCCTCACATGTAGAGGAAAATATAGAAGGCTTAAGCCCTGCGCATAATAAGATGGCGGACCACATCGAAAGGCTGGATGACAGGAAGTGCGGCCTATGAATCCAAGCTTATGGATATGGAAAACAGGTCCCACCGCAACAAGCTCCACTTGCGGGGAGTGCCAGAAGACACAGGCCCAGAGGATCTAGCAGGTTACACTGCAGAACTTTTCTGGGCACTTTGTCCAGATATCCCAGCCGATATGTTTCTCCTAGATTGTATCCACAGGGTACTGAGACCTCAACAACTGCCACCCACAACACCACAAGATGCTTTAATGAGAGTCCATTACTACCACATCAAGGAACAGGTGCTGAGAGCCCAGTGGATCAGTAAAGACCTACCAGAAAACTTCAGGGACTTACAACTATTTATGGACTTATCCGCGGAAACTTTAAGATGCAGACGGTCTTACATAACCATCACAGAAACGCTGCGGCAACACAGCATCCCCTATCGTTGGAGCTACCCAGCAAAACTCTTGATCTCCAAAGGAGGAAAACTGATAACTGCAACCTCGACAGATGAAGGAGCAGAGCTACTACGCAAGAGAGATGACTGACCAAAGTTAACCAACAGTTTCAGTATTACCGTAATTCCCATTTTACCGCATTATGCTAACATGTTATCCAGAACTGCATACTCTTAATAGTTGTACCATAACTGACCCATGTCACCCAATTTATAGTGCTCAGAGTCAGGGCTGGGAACCTCGAAGCTGTAACCAGTGTCACACACCATACCTCCACAGTCCTAGATCCCCAGACTAATAAGCAAGGTATAGGGTATTTACTGCCACCCATGTGGATACAGCCCAGTAGGCAGTACAGTACCAGTTACACGGTTCCCCAAATGTTTGGGAAAAACAATTTATATGGTTTGCCAGATGTATAGAAATGTATAATAGCCCAATGTTTTTAATGTATAAATATAATAGTTTATCTCATGAGGGAACTACAAGAATTACATCCCACCCACAGGGGATATGGAAAGCTCAGTCCCAAGAATGCCAGAGTACTTAACATGTATTTAAATACAAAATTGTCAAACCCACGCAATTCCCATGGTGGCTAATAAAGCCTGAACACCTGAACACCTTACCCCCATTAAGAAGGTGCTTTTAATTGAAAGGCAAATTCAATGTATTATACTTTGTTTTATTTGTTTAAGTTGATGTTTATATTATGTTATCCCCATGTTTTTGCTACCCATACATGCAGCTGGGGTGACCCCGACCAGAACCTAACCCACTCAGCTGCACAAGAAGCACCACATTTGTTCGTGCTACACGCCCACTCCAAGACCAAACAGCCTCCTCTATACCAACTAGATAGTCAGAGTCATCTCACTCTTCCGCACATGACAATCCCACGAAACTTGGGAAGTTCTCCTCCCCACATAGCACTTCCCAGAGGCCCTCACATGAATCGACCACACAAACCACAGACTAGTCTGCCTGAAACAGAATATGAAAAAATACACCCACAACGTAAGGGGGTTAAATTTGCCCCACAAAAGACAGACCCTTTTGAAAGTTCCCAACTGACGTTATCTGCCTCCAAGAGATTTATTTCAAGCATAACTCCAGCCCACTCTTAGTTGATGGGTCTGCCACACTAAGACAAAATATCGATGTATCCTAAATAACTGATTCCTAAGATAAAAGAAATGATTGTACAAGCAATGGAATTTAACAATGTAATGCAACATGTGATGAACTAATGTCTAAGGTGGACCCCCCTACCTTCTTCCTTTCTGTATAACAGTTGATATTGGAAATAATAAAGAACAAATTTAAAATAAAAAATAAAAAAAATCTGTCTCTTTGATCTGTCTTTGACAATAAGTAATTTACATCCATACTATAACAGAGAAAATAAGTGAAGAAGGCCATGAAGAAGGCTCAAACAAGCTTATAATCTATGCAAACGCCATGTCTCTTTATACAATATAAGTATATATATATATATATATATATATAGTGTAGATTGGATTAGATTCATTTTCTTAAATTTAAAATTTTTTGTTATGGATGGAGTGTATATTTCTCCAAGAGTATTGTAATATGTAAATTGATAGCCCCAGGAAGAAGGTCTTCCTGTTTTAGTCAGAGCAATTTTGCAGTTTAATATGGTTTCCTGAGGTTGAGCATTTGGAGTGAAGGGAGGGCCAGTGCTCCATTCCACAGTTTACATACAGCACAGCAGGTGAGCAATCCAGTCCAGGAGTTCTGGATCACCCAGATAGTTTCTCACTTGTTGGCAATGATTAGCACAGGACTGCTCTAAAATGTCCCTGTCAGGGATTCACAGGGAGAAGGACAAGCAGTGTGTGAGACTGCATTTCTCCCTAAAAGAGACTTTGTGTTCTGAAGGGGAAAGGAAACATTTATTTGAAAAAAGGTCTGTGCTTAGATTTTATATTTTGTATGGTTGGAAGTGGGTAAGCCGTCCAACAGCAGTTAGGGAAAAAACTGTCAGTTAGTTCTGTTGTTTTCTCTTTGTTTAAATTGCCAGACCTCTTAATAAAGAAAAAGAATGCATTTACAAGAAATTCGATTTGTGGTGTTCCTATCACTAAGACTGTGTGGTTGTATGGTCCCAGGTCACAGTTTACATACACACACACACACAAACACGCACAGACATACTGGCATACACACACAGACAAACATACATTTAGCCAACCTCCAGATTCTTAACTTTTTGCCGAACAGTAAGGGGCTTGGTCGCGCTGTTGAAGCATCACAGCACCCGACCGGGCCCCTGCTGACACATGCTTACCGGGTGGTCCTTAGTGCATAGGCCAACCGGGGGGGCCTCCTTAGTGTGTGGGCCGGTGTGGCTCTGTGCAGCCCCCAGTTCCATTTTTACTACTGCAGATTAAACATATTGCCAGCTGCAAACATAGTGAATAGCAAACCATGTATAGCTTACATGTTTCATAACAGCAGCATTTACAAGATAGCTATAGTCAAGACTACCATCATGAATTTTGGGGCTCCTTACACAGCTCAAGGTCTGGATCCCCATGGTCCCCTTCCGAGTCTGCCCACAGGGCCCACTTTGAATCCACCCACAGTTCCCACCCCTGAGCCCACCCATAAAGATGCAGAATGTGTGTTTGTAGTGGATGCTGTGTGTTTGATTGTAAGCATGCTTTTGTATGGAATATGTGTGTGTGAATGTTGGTGTTTGAATGCAGGCATGCATTTGTTTGTAGTGTATAAACTGACATACATACACACTGATACACATAGACACACTGGTACGAATAAACACACACTGCAACACATACAGATACACACACACACACACACACACACTGCCATGCAAGCAAATACACAGATACACACACACAGATACTCAGGTTCACATTGACACACAGATACTCAGGTACACACTAACACAGATACAAACAGACACACATATACATACACAGACACACTGATACACACATGCTGGTCATTTGTTTGCCACCCTCCTGTTTCTTAGATGCAAACGAGGAAGAACTATCAATCAGGGGACTGACTGGCGGACAACACCTACCACCCAGAGTGAGGTCTGGGACGCACGCCAACCCCATCGGTAACCGGCAAGTACAGAGATTTATTTCTGAAACATAATATCCACATCAATCCTAGCCGTTTTTTTGACTGTTTAAAGGATAAGACTATCCTCTTGCTGGTACACTACTTGCAAACCGTTCCTGACTCATATTTATATATTTTTATCTTTTACACATATATTTTTATATTTTGGAATAAATATTTTTTATTATAACTTTTTAAGCATCGTTTATTTCATTTTATTTTTCACCATTATATTTTTGTGGTCGTTTTCTAAATCAGGATTTTTTTCTTAATCCTTATCACACTTTATACAATATTAATTTTTTGGTTCTTACAATTAGAGGATATACTTTTGACTCACCATTTAGTCAGTCTGCCTGCAGCAGATTTAAAGATATATCCACTTGGAACAGATGTATCATTACATTGTTATAAAATAGATGACAGCCATATATGCTGCTATTCTATATTATAGAGTTACTTATGTGAAGTAGAGCACTTTGTGTATACTGCACTGAATCTGTCTCTAACAGATTTAACGTTGTACACACCATACATGTTGTTGTATGATTCCCTTTAAACATTTGGATCTTTTCAATAATCCATTTGGTACAATTATATAACAGCCATTTTTGGGTAAAACAGCTCCTGGACATCTTGCACCGAATTAAATGCGCGATCTCCTTCTAAAGTACATTTGTTTGGACAGGTATTGGGTGAATCCCTGTCTTTGTTCAGTTTCTGAGCAACCCACTGTAAGTCAGACTCCCTCAGCCCTGTGTGTTGCACTAGGCATACCTGATTCTTATATTTCCTTTAAGACATATGCCAATCTGGTGGCACGAGCACCAAAGCAAGACCCTATTACTTAGGGTGGAGACCAACGAAATGGGTGTTACAATAAAGGACCACTATAGTGCCCTGAGGGTGCCCCAACCCTCAGGGTCCCACTCCCACCTGGCTGAAGTTGGAGGAAGGGGTTAAACACTTAACTTTTTCCAGCACTGGGCTCCCTCAGCGCTGGGGACTCTCCTCCTCCTTTGGACGTCATTGGCTGAAGCCGCGCGCACATTCAGTCGGTCCATAGGAAAGCATGCTCAATGCTTTCCTATGGACGCTGGCATCTTCTGACTGTGAAAATTACAGTGAGAAGCGCGGAAGCACCTCTAGCGGCTGTCAATGAGACAGCCACTAGAGGCTGGATTAACCCTAATGTAAACATAGCAGTTTCTCATTGAGCTGAAGTGGTCTGGGTGCCTATAGTGGTCCTTTAACGCAGAGCTGCAGTAAATGGACATACCTCCTCTTCCTATTTAAACTCTACTAACCCTTGACTCTTTGCTCAGTTATACTGTGCTCCTGTTGTGTTCATACCTTCAGTGCCTGTTCTGTTCTGTTGCTTCCTGCCTGACTCCTGACTATGATCCTGAGCCGCCTGTCCTTACCTTTGTCTTTCCTGATCATTCTTTGTTTGATCCCTTTGTACTGTGTCCCTGATTGTGCTTACGGCCTTTTCTACAGCTAGGTATTTCTATATTGTACTTAGCTTTTATATTGTAAGGGATATATCTATATTATAACTAACTGTGAGAAATGTATAAGTAAATCTGTGTTCAAAACGGACTAACATTAGTACATGAGGTTAAGTGGACTGATGCCACTGGTCAGAAGATGATGGCTACAAAGTTAAAGGGCAGAGTAAAATTATGGGGGAGGAGTCTGGTGCTCCAACACGTTAAAACTGCATCAATAAACAAAGTAAAAACAAACAAACATACATATAATCTTGGCATAATGGAAATTAATTGTGAGCGTAACTTAATGAAAGGTTTAACACTAGCAAAATTTAATAAGCTGTGAAATATAAAGCTGTTTTAATTTGAAAGCACTTTAAAATCATGTAAGAATAAATCAGAAAGCATATTTATATTGATAAACATGTGATTGGACATGTTAAAATTTGCACATACACTACTTTGCTGCTTCACCAGTTTTACATATTCAAAACAGCTCCAAATTGCAAAATCTCCACATATAAATCACAGAACCCCAGCTTAAAGGACCACTATAGTGCCCTGAGGGTGCCCCCACCCTCAGGGTCCCACTTCCGCCCGGCTCTGGAAGGGGGAAAGGGGTTAAAACTTACCTTTTTCCAGCGCTGGGCAGAGTGCTCTCCTCCTCCGATCCTCCTCTTCTCCTCCCCGTCGGCTGAATGCGCACGCACGGCAAGAGCTGCGCGCGCATTCAGCCGGTCATATAGGAAAGCATTCATAATCACAGTGAGAAGCATGCAAGCGCCTCTAGCGGCTGTCAATGAGACAGCCACTAGAGGAAATAGGGGAAGGCTTAACCCATTCAATGGGTTAACCCTAGCTGGACCTGGCACCCAGACCACTTCATTAAGCTGAAGTGGTCTGGGTGCCTAGAGTGGTCCTTTAATTTAATCTTGTCAGGATGCTACATTTGACTAGTCATGCAAATTAACCTTGAACTGCAAAAGCAGCAAACACTGTCAAAATGATAATAGCAATAATGCCCCAAAAAACACTTATTTTTTTTACTGACTAAAAAAGACAAATTCATGAATGTGCTACAAACAAAAATGAAAACAATTCAAGTATTGTGGATTGTTATCATTTGATGCATGCTTCATATTTTCCTGTGACAACTGGCATGGGTACATAATAAATGGAGAAGAAATTCAGTTTCTTGGCAGATAAACTTTCAGTGACTGTAGCATGATCAATTTTAGGTACTTTTCATGTGGTTAATCCTCTTTACTACTAAACTTGAAAATGGTTTTCAATGTCTGAAGACAGTGTGGAAGATATGCTTTTTAAAAGCAAAACAATAAATAGTCTAGGAAATATTAGTAGGTTTATTTTTTTGTTGCTTTGTTTTCTAACAGAGTTACTGCTGGTGTCTCCTTTAGTAACATCTACATAGATTGCTGTGCCAAGTCTTGCACACATAATTAGGTCAAAACCTCAGACTTTAAACTAGTAAATGGATGCATGTTATTAAAATTACAAACAAGTCTGAAAAACAAAGATAAAGCAAGTCATAGGTTTAATACAATTTTTAAAGAAAACAAGCAATGAAATTGCCTGGAATTTGCGTAAATTAATGCATGCTTTCATTTATGTACAATTAAATTAAATTTTTTTTTTTTTTTTTTGGTTGTAATTGGGATATTGTGGATTTTGATGAGCAATTATAAAGCAAGGGCAGGCTGCCTTTGGCACACCAGAGTTTGATATAGGAACACTATAGTCACCAAAACAATCAGTTTTGGTGTATAGATCATGTCTCTGATGTTTCTCAACTGAATTATGTGCCATTTAGGAGTTAAATCACTTTGCTTCTGTTTATGCAGCCCTTTTGTTTCATGAAGGCTGTGTCAGTCATAGCCAGGGGAGGTGTTCCCCTGGCTATGACTGACACAGCCTTCATGAAAAAAACAAAACTGGTTTTACTTTCAATTAGATGTAACTTATCTTAATGTTTTTATCCCCTGTTCTGTTTATTGAACTTTAATTACATAGGAGGCTCCTGCAGTAACAAGCTAATGACAGAAAAGGAGATAAGAACATCTAAAGTAAACAGAATTTGCAATAAAGGAAGGATAAACATTAGATGATTCTTTACAGGAAGTGCTTGGGAAGGCTGTGCAAGTCCCATGTATGGAGGTGTGGTTAGGGCTGCATAAAATAGTAGTTTAACTACTAAATGGCAGAGAATTGTGCAGTGAGACATGATCTATACATTAACACCTTAAGGACAGTGGGTGTTCTATGCTGTCCTTGAAGGTGTGGCTCTAAACGCCGCCGGGCGGCATAGAACGTCCCCGGCATAGAACTTCCCCAGACAGTCCCCCCTCAGAAAATTAGGCCCCAGCGGGCCATGTAGTCACTCTGACAGAGCGGTCACCTGGCCACAATAGCCATCCATGTATTTGCCTGCAGGGGGACTACCTAAACTGACTAGCAGTCTCCCTGCATCTATAAAATAGAAAAAAAAATTGTTAATGAATCAAAATATAATTATATATGTCATGTCGTACTAAGTGTATTTTTTTATTAATATATACACATATTGATATAAAAATACACTTAGAATTAAATTACAAAAATATATTACAAAATATAAAACATAAGTAAATCAAACTATATTTTGATATATATATATATATATATATATATATATATACACACACACACACACACATACAGGGAGTGCAGAATTATTAGGCAAGTTGTATTTTTGAGGATTAATTTTATTATTGAACAACAACCATGTTCTCAATGAACCCAAAAAACTCATTAATATCAAAGCTGAATATTTTTGGAAGTAGTTTTTAGTTTGTTTTTAGTTATAGCTATGTTAGGGGGATATCTGTGTGTGCAGGTGACTATTACTGTGCATAATTATTAGGCAACTTAACAAAAAACAAATATATACCCATTTCAATTATTTATTATTACCAGTGAAACCAATATAACATCTCAACATTCACAAATATACATTTCTGACATTCAAAAACAAAACAAAAACAAATCAGTGACCAATATAGCCACCTTTCTTTGCAAGGACACTCAAAAGCCTGCCATCCATGGATTCTGTCAGTGTTTTGATCTGTTCACCATCAACATTGCCTGCAGCAGCAACCACAGCCTCCCAGACACTGTTCAGAGAGGTGTACTGTTTTCCCTCCTTGTAAATCTCACATTTGATGATGGACCACAGGTTCTCAATGGGGTTCAGATCAGGTGAACAAGGAGGCCATGTCATTAGATTTTCTTCTTTTATACCCTTTCTTGCCAGCCACGCTGTGGAGTACTTGGACGCGTGTGATGGAGCATTGTCCTGCATGAAAATCATGTTTTTCTTGAAGGATGCAGACTTCTTCCTGTACCACTGCTTGAAGAAGGTGTCTTCCAGGAACTGGCAGTAGGACTGGGAGTTGAGCTTGACTCCATCCTCAACCCGAAAATGCCCCACAAGCTCATCTTTGATGATACCAGCCCAAACCAGTACTCCACCTCCACCTTGCTGGCGTCTGAGTCGGACTGGAGCTCTCTGCCCTTTACCAATCCAGCCACGGGCCCATCCATCTGGCCCATCAAGACTCACTCTCATTTCATCAGTCCATAAAACCTTAGAAAAATCAGTCTTGAGATATTTCTTGGCCCAGTCTTGACGTTTCAGCTTGTGTGTCTTGTTCAGTGGTGGTCGTCTTTCAGCCTTTCTTACCTTGGCCATGTCTCTGAGTATTGCACACCTTGTGCTTTTGGGCACTCCAGTGATGTTGCAGCTCTGAAATATGGCCAAACTGGTGGCAAGTGGCATCGTGGCAGCTGCACGCTTGACTTTTCTCAGTTCATGGGCAGTTATTTTGCGCCTTGGTTTTTCCACACGCTTCTTGCGACCCTGTTGACTATTTTGAATGAAACGCTTGATTGTTCGATGATCACGCTTCAGAAGCTTTGCAATTTTAAGAGTGCTGCATCCCTCTGCAAGATATCTCACTATTTTTGACTTTTCTGAGCCTGTCAAGTCCTTCTTTTGACCCATTTTGCCAAAGGAAAGGAAGTTGCCTAATAATTATGCACACCTGATATAGGGTGTTGATGTCATTAGACCACACCCCTTCTCATTACAGAGATGCACATCACCTAATATGCTTAATTGGTAGTAGGCTTTCGAGCCTATACAGCTTGGAGTAAGACAACATGCATAAAGAGGATGATGTGGTCAAAATACTCATTTGCCTAATAATTCTGCACTCCCTGTATTTGTGTTCGGGGCAAATAGCCGTATATGGAGTAAGGTTCCAGCATAAGTGTAGGATAGTATAAAGGGAGCAAGTCGGTTGTGGTGTACCGAGACCGACGATACAATAGGCCTGTAAATAAAGAGGGCAAAAAGAATAATCAAAGATTTAATACAGTCAACAATATATACAAATTAACCAGACATTTCCTTAAATGCGTTACGGTATTTAATTCCTTGAAGGATTTTGAAGGTAGGAATCTAGGACCGCAACTAGACACCATTTGTTGTGGGTAGGATAGTATGTTATCTCTACTGTTGGTGCGTGTTGACTTGTTTCGGAATGTGGTAGAGCCAATAGGTAATGATATATGTGTTTACATACGTGGGATCGTTGAAGACAATGATATGTCTGAGTGGTGGTTATGGTAGTGGATTCTCTGGCCTGAGAAAGGCATAAAAGGCAGTGTGCATGGCTGGTAATGGCCGACTTGGTAGTATAATTGAATGGTTGTAGCTCTAATAGGTCCGATAAGGATGGAAAAGTTGGATGGCTATTGGTAATCTCTGAGTGGAACATGGGGGGATGGTATAGTATATTCTTGTATGGTATGATAGCATGAAGTTATGGTAGTTTTGGCCATAGGTTATCCTCTGTTGTTGAATGCCTGTAAAATATATAATTAATGGTGTGTGAGATGGTTTTAGTTTAAGGTGGCAAAAATGAAGCAAAACCTAGGAGAAATGTTATGACACAGGTTGAGCTATGTTGTGTTCCAATGAGATTCTTTAAAGCCAGGTGAATAGCTGTGTTATGCGTTCTACAAGTATGGGATGAAAGTGCTAGGTGGGATAGTGCATGCTATGCTGCATGAGTATGTCTAATCCATGATTTTGTCCCTGGAACAAAAGAGTGGCCATGACTGTATGGGCGGCTGTAGGAAGCGTATGATGAACATGCCTGAAATATAAATGAGACAATTGTCGGCAGGGATGTATACCCCCGCCTGGTACATGAAAGTAAAAGAAATGTGGTAAGTTGCCAACCAAGTGAGTTCCCCAGCAATACCATGATCGTATGGATGATGAGTGGCATTTGTTGATGATATGACATGTGCTTAGTTGTCTGAGTAACAACGGATTGATGACCCTGATTTACCCCATGCCACAGCAGCTGCTTTTAGCGGGGAAAGGATTGCCCATTTTATGCCATGTAAGTGCCAGTTTGTAGGGTAGATGGTAGCCGTTTACTTTGTTGATGATATTGGTCTTACTTAACGAAGCTTCAACCCATGCTTGAGTGATAGCTGTAAAGGTAGATCAATTGTGTATAGTAAGGAAACTCCTCGGAGGGTATGAGGGAGTTGAGACTTGGGGTAGCGAAGGTGTGTGGTGCCAATAAGTCTATGGTTAGCCTTTGTTTAAGGGAAGATTCCCTTGTGACAATACCAATGTGTTTGGTGCCATGCTGTAAATGGTGGAGATTGGAAAACCCAAGTAAAAACCCCTCTTTTGTGCTGACTGTAAGTGAGGGCATGCTATATTCCTTGAGGGTTTATTTATGATACATGTATGGGAGCCCTTTGAAGCTCCAGAGCCTTAGTACATCTACTACAAGTCTGGAAGGATGATGAGTCAGTAGTGTTGAAAATGCATTGGTGTGTACAGATGGTGAGTACGTTATTTGTAAGTTGTATTGGGACACATGGTTTGTCATGTGCCCTGAATGATTTGAACATATATGCAACAGTCTATATGCAATGCAATTACTAATACCAATTGTCTATGGTAGTTCAGAGGTGCTGGTACCTGGAGCCTGAGAGTGCTCGTCCGTTTGTTTGGGGAGAAAATCCCTTCTGTATAGGTACCTGCACAAATAAGCATCTCTACATATTCCAAATGCCAACACAACCAAGGGATGGTCAGTTCGATTTACCTAGAATCCTAAGGTCTGACCATCATAGATACATCATCATACATATATATGCCTTGTTTCCCCAATGTGCGGGATCCTTATGTGCAGGGTTAATGGCAGCAAGAATTGGTGTACCAGGTAACCCGAGTTTCGGTTGGTGCTGGTTAGCTGTACAGTAAGTGAGGCCAGCCTTGTGAGGCTGTGACGGAAGCTTGAGATTACCAGTCTGTCGTAAATTTTTTGGCTCATGTGAGTTTGAGTAGAGGCTAGCACTTGTACAGGTGTCACCTGAGTTGGTGTTGCTGGGCCTTCCCTGCCTCCATTGTGTCCGTTGATGTATGGAGGTTTGAACCAACTCTGCTTGCTATGTGCAGGGGTAGGATTTGTGTAAGCCTCAGCAGGTGGAGCCATCTCCTCTGCTTGAAGGTGTATCAATTCTAGCCAGGGGTGCTAGGAAGAGGTGATTCTTCACCATCTTTTTGAGAAATACTTAAATAACAATAAAGATTGCAATTATTATTTGTACCCAGGGTTCTTGTACTGGCTTGCTAGCTAAGCCGTAAGGCGAAACGATTAGGCTTGGTGTTTTTTGGTGACTGGTGAGGCCCTGCTAGTTACCAAGTGGCTTGAGAGGCTCTATCTATGCTTGGCGCGAGGGGATTTTGTGTGGCCACCGAACATTGTGGCAGGATGTTGGCCTCTCAGTGACAGTAACCAGAAAATAGGAAGGGGAGTGACAGGTGAGGCCCTCTCTATGATACAATGCGAGGCAGCTAGCTCACGAGTGGCCCGAGGGGTGTATGCCTCCGAGTGTGAGGCGGGGTGTTGGCCTCGCGGGACCACTAACCAAAGCGTAAAGCAGAGAAAACAGGGGGTAATACCTATTGGGCCATAGAACCCTAATTGCCGGTACATTACTACTATTCCAGGGAAGGTAAGAGATGAAGGTGTATCACTTCTAGCCGGGGTGCTAGGAAGAGGTGATTCTTTACCATCTTTTTGAGAAATACTTAAATAACAATAAAGATTGCAATTATATATTTGTACCCAGGGGTCTTGTACCGGCATGCTAGCTAAGCCGTAAGGCGAAACGATTAGGCTTGGTGTTTTTCAGTGACTGGTGAGGCCCTGCTAGTTGCCAAGTGGCTTGAGAGGCTCTATCTATACTTGGCGCGAGGGGATTTTGTGTGGCCACCGAACGTTGTGGCAGGATGTTGGCCTCTCGGTGACAGTAACCAGAAAATAGGAAGGGGAGTGACAGGTGAGGCCCTCTCTATGATACAATGCGAGGTGGCTAGCTCACGAGTGGCCCGAGGGGTGTATGCCTCCAAGTGTGAGGCGGGGTGTTGGCCTCGCGGGACCACTAACCGAAGCATAATGCAGAGAAAAAAGGGAGTAATACCTATTGGGCCCTAGAACCCTAATTGTAAGTACACTATTACTATTCCAGGGAAGGTAAGAGATGGATAACTACGTGAGCAGGTGTATGTACCTGGTAGTATAGTATTGAACCTGACAATCCGTATAGGTTTTTTAGTAGTAACTGTAACCTGAATGGATAAAACCGTATGGCATAAGGAAATATGGCATAGACCAAGCTTATCTTAAAACATACAGTATATGTGAAAGTAAAGTGCAGTGATATGTAAATATTAAACATCATATCCATACTGGTTAAATATGTATCAATCTTAACCCATTAAGTGCCGTATGTAAGTGAACCATATTACCAGTTACGTATATACAGATGCGTGTGCTACTGTGTAATACTATGTGTATTTATAACAGATATTGATATACTGCTTGCTATGTGAATTGTTGTATGCCTTATTGAATGGCAAGTGAACATGGAGTTGCAAAATGCAAGTGCACTGGAGATCTGCCGAGTGCCCTATAGGTGGCAGTGTAGTTGATACTGATTTGTATGTGAAATGTTGTTTGTCTGTTGACCTATAGGTGTCAGTGTTTTGGGGTTTGTAAAACCCTATGAAAATTGTCAATGTACTTGACAGACCTGTAGGTGGCAGTGTTGATAGAACCACTGTTAGTCTTAATGTGAAATGTAAATTATTGTGAATTAAACCTGAAGTTGAGCCTGTGTTGGAGTTTAATTCATGGTTTATGGTTATGTTTAAAACAATCTTATGTGTAATTTATATTGGCTGGTAATTGTATATGACATGTGAAGACAGTTTTGCTGTTAACCAGTAGGGGTCAGAAATGCTGATTGTATGGTAAAATACCCTTTAACCCCTGAAGGATACATGACATGTGTGACATATCATGATTCCCTTTTATTCCAAAATTTGGTCCTTAAGGGTTAATCCAAATACAAGGTTAACGTGAGATTTTGAGAGTGACCTGTAGGGGTCAGTGTGGTTTATGTGAAACATTGTTCGTGAGCTATGCCCCAGCATTATAGTTGTATGACAGGGAAACAAACAGTGCCCGTTTGACAATATACAATAAGTGAACATATTAGCTTAATAACAGTCATTGTAACAAACCAAAGTTCAGTTCGTGGGTTGTAAACGCACAAAACGTGTGTGTAGTACAATAGTAAATGCATGAACTAGTTCCCGTTTGGTAGAAAATTGCACGAACCGTGAGCCTGGTATGTCAGGGAAACAAAACGAAACGAGCAGTGAGATTCAAAATGCATGCACAGAATTGCCTAGTATGTTTAGGCAATTGAAACAGAATATGTTCCCGTTTGGGAGTATGCTAATGCTCGAAATGAGCCAGTGACAGATATAAACAAGTGAGTTTAAACGAATGATATGCATGAACATGCAATGGTTTTAGGACAGATTTAGACAAAATGCAGCCGTAAAGTGAGGACCTGACCCGTGCATGGTGCTGTGGGACTGATGCCTGGCGTAACGGGTAGGTCGACTTACGGTTTGTGAGTCACTTGGACACCATCCACAGCGATAGATTGAAGAAAGAAGGTGGTAGGCCGGAAAAGCCTGTGGCTGAATTCCTGACACATCTCAGCTTAGAAAACCTCATGGAGTAATCAGGTAAAATGGCGTCTGGATGACCCGGAAGTGGAAATCATTCTGATGCTGACCTCAAGCAATATGAGTCAGGTAAGGGGTGTCCCTTATATAGGGGAGTGAATTAATTTAAGCCCCTCCCACAAATACAGGCCAAATGGCCTTAAAACACATATATATATATATACATATACACACACACACACACACAAAGAATAAATAGTAACTGGCTTGCACTCACGTTTTTTTTGAGTAATAAAAAGATTCCTTTATTGTAAATTCGTTAAGAATGATCCTGAGGAAATCCACGGGGCTGAAACGTCGATTAGTGTCTTAATAAATTTATAATAAAGGAATCTTTTTATTACTCCAGCAAACCAGTTACTAATTATTCTTTATGATTTGGCTTTAAGTATGCACCCGGTGACACTATGATTGGAGTGTGTGTGCAAAGACTATTAACTATGTGTGTGTATATGTGTGTATATATATATATATATATATATATATATATATATATATATATATATATATATATATATATATACATACATACATACATACATACACACACATATATATATATATATACATACATATATACACACACACACACACACACACACATATACACACACATACACTGTGAAGAATCCCCCTCCATTCATTTAGTACTTTCCCTCCCTGCTACTTTATCCATGGATTTATTACTGTGACGAAGTGCCCTTTGCCACTTGTGCCTGGAGAGGACTGCTTGCCCGCCTCTTGCCCTGTGACTATGGACCCTGGGAGATTTGGCCCGTTCAATTCAGTATGATAGGAGTTATGTATTTTTGTATCCTTTTCTGTTTTACTGGGAACATGTGCTCAATGGAGTCTGCTTCTATCCCTGGATAATTGGATTACTTTCCCCATTGTCTCCAGGCTAGAGGGCTCTGTAAAACCAGTTTGGGCCAGATAGCCATGCTGCCAGCCAGGCACCAAAATATACTTTACTAACTTCTTAACCCCTGGTCTGATTCATGCCATTTTTTGATATGTTGTTTCCCTGAATGGATTGATTGTGAATATATAATTTTTATGTGAATGTGATGTATATTTTAGAAGTTATGAATATGCTGTAAAAATTATTTCTGGCCAGCAAATTGAGCTTTGTGTATTGTAGAAACTCAATTATCTAGCCTGGCCCAGAGGAGGAGTTTTGTGTTGCATAAATTGTGAGTTCTGTGTGCCAGTAAATCAGTCTTGTTCCAGCATTAAGCCTTGGCTCATGTTTGGGGGATTGGAGAAATACACTCGGGGGATTGGAGAAATACACTCTGGGGATTGCTATAATCACTATACTCCCCAGGGTATGATCACTAAGTTCTGCTAAGAGCTTGTTCCTGTTCCTGCTCTCTGGGGAAAGAGAGGTTCACCCACTGGAAGCTGGATCCTGGCCTTGGGTCCAGGGTGGGTGGAGACAGCAGAGACCCCGGCGCAGTTGCATCGCTGGAAGTGGGGTCTGCAGTGCTGATGGTGTTGGTTGGAGTCCTCAGCGAGCACTAGGAGCATCGATTGGCGGAGGTACTCAGTCGGAGTGCCAACGGCCCGTCACAACTGGTGGCAAGCGGTGGGATGGCGTCCTAGTGCAAGGACCAGCAGCTCGGAGACACCGGTAACGTGTGGAGTTACGGATTTTTAATTGAGGGCAGCGCTAGCACTCGTGCAGCGACCCTGACTTTGGAGGAACTCTAAGGGATGAAGCAAGCTAGCCCCCGGGTAGCGTCACCCTACGAGGAGGAGTTCGTATGGAGACTACAAAATGCCTTGGCCCAGGAGTGTGGCCCGATTTCAGCCGAGGAGGAGCTGGCCTGGAGAGATGGGATACGGCGAGATGGAGTGGACACGAGGCCCAGGAGGAGAGAATCTCCCAAGCGAAGCACAGCGCAGTCAGAAACAAACGACGCTGAGGAGGCTCTTCCTAGGGTATCGGCCCCAGAGAGAGTGGTGCTGGAATTGCAGAGGTTGATCAGAAAAGAACTGTGGCTGGATGAGGCTTACCGTGGTTTTCGGTCCAGAGGTGCACCTGGATGGCTGAGAGTGAAAGGCCAGATGGCCGTGATTACGATGGCCCTGATCTGTTATGGGAGGCATTGGTGGAGGACTGTGACTTTGGCAGCACCGAGGAGTCCTGGCATTGGGACATCAGGGGATGGCGATTGCAAGCACTGGAGCTCCCTGATACTACTGGACTGGGACCAGATAACCACCTGATCACAATCGAATGGGAGCTAGAACAGGAGTACTATCAACTGTTCGACTTAGCCCAACCACCGGCCCTCAGCCCAGAGGATTACCTGGACACCGTACCCTCTTCTGTTCAACCAGCCCCAGAGGTGAGCAACCTTATAGAACGGTCCTGGGAAGACCCACAGATGGCAGGTGGAGATGGGACCGAGGTCTCTCCACCGGCCCTACAGGGATGCTGGGTACCGGCCCAAATCCCCAGCGGCAGTACATCTCCCAGGGAGAGGAGACACCCGGTCTCTCTTCCCAGTGGCGGCCTGAGTTCCAGGAGGAGGGGATGGCAGATCCCTCCACCTCACAGCAACCAGCGTCCTGGGGAGTGGGGGCAGCCGGGCTCCCTCTCCCACCGAGCAGGAGATACCGGGTGAGGGGGAAAAAAAAAACCCTTACTACACTGTCGCAGATGGGACCGCGGTCTCTGTGCCAATACTACAGGGATGCGGGACGGGCGGTCCACATCCCCAACCAACCCCGCAGGGATGCCAGGAGGAGAGATTGAGAGAGGAGAGAGAAAAAAAAAAATAAAAAAAAAAATGAGAGCATGCTTCTTCTCAACACCTCCAGATGCCCTATGATTATTCACTACTTGTACCAGGGCTCGACAAATCCTAGGTACCAGGTTGACATGGTGCCTAGGATATGTGAGCCCGTTATTTCTGAGGCGGTTGGCATGCTGGGGGATCGTGGAGGTGGGCGGCAGGCTGCATGTATTGTTACTAGGCGGTGAGTGAGCTCTGAAATCCCTGCTCTGCTCCCTTGCATGCCGCTTAGTGAGACTGGGGCCGGAATATGATGTCATTTTTCGGCCCCGGTCTCACTAAGTGTCGTGCAATGGAACAGAGCAGGGACATCACAGTCCCTTGCCGCCTGGCAACACTATGCGCAGACAGCTGCCAGCATCCACAATCCGCCAGCATGCCGCCTGCCCAGCTCCATGACCTCCCAGCATGCCGCTTACTGGATCCCAGGGTATGGCGATTTTATTAAAACATGCAATAATGTGTAGGTCTCTCAGTGTGCCTGTCAGGGTGTGCACGTCTGCCATGGTGTGTGTGTCTTTAGGTGACCAGCCCCCCTCCATTTACAAGGGAATGGTGCTTTTACTCACCTTTTTCCACTCACACCATGCTGCTCTCCCCTCGACTGTCCAATGTTTTCCCATAGGAAAGTATTGGGAGGCTATTGCGAATGCGCAGTACCAATCAGCATCTCATCATGTAGATGCATTTAATTAATGCATCTCTATGGGGAATGTTCACTGAAGGGGTCACTAGGAAGCAATGTAAATAGTTTTTTTCTGAAAAGGCAGTGTTTACACTGAAAAGCCTGCATCAGAATAACTACATTAACCCCTTCAGAGCAGAGGGCGTACTATTACGCCCTATTCTAAGCGGCTCTAAACGTCGCCCGCCGGGCATAATAGTACGCCCTCCGGTCTTTTCCTACTTACCCGGTCCCACACCGGCGATCGCGGTTGGGGGGACTCCCAGGGAGCCCTCCGCGGCAAGTCCGACGTCCTGGAAGCCACCCGGCCAGGTGAGAGTGGGTTCCTTGCGAGGACCCCACAATCACATGGCCGTGGGTAGCTGCCTCCTGCATTGCCAGCAGGGGGGCTGCCTGTAATGACAGGTGGTCCCCCTGCTGGCTGAAAATAAAATTAAATTTAAAAAAGTGTAAAAAAAAAAAAAATAATATATACTTAGATAATGTATATATACACATATACACTGTCTAGGTGTATTTTACTATAATATATATATATATATATATATATATACTCCATATATATATATATATATATATATATAATATAGAATAAAAAATGTAAATCGTTAAAAATAGAATTTAAAAATTATTAAAAAATATATATAGATGTGTGTTATTTTAGATTTCTAACTTTGCATTTGTAGAAATTATATATATATATATATAGCAACATATATATATATATATATATATCTCAAAATACAGGTAGAACAAAATAATACTATATATATATATATATATATATATATATATATATATATATATATATATATATAACTATATACATATAAACATACTACATTATATATCACTATATATAAATAAAAATATTTTAAAAAAATTATATAGAGATAGATATATATATATATATATATATATATATACATACATACATACATACACACACATATATATATATATATATATATACACACACATACATACACACACATATATACACACACACATAGTAATTCTACATATACATTTTATGAAAATATTTTTTTACATAATTGGGTATCTTAATTAATTACAATTAGCGGGACCTGCCTGACAACCCATGCTGAAAGTAAAGGGAATTTAATTTGCTAGCACTATATTTAACCCTATAACTTTCCAAGACACCATAAAACCTGTACATGGGGAGTACTGTTCTACTCGGGAAACTTCGCTGAACACAAATATTAGTGTTTCAAAACAGTAAAATGTATTACAATGATGATATCGCCAGTAAAAGTGACGTTTTTTGCATTTTTCACGCACAAACAGCATTACACGGACAATATTATTGCTATGATACTTTTTACTGTTTTGAAACACAAATATTTGTGTTCAGTGAAGTCTCCCGAGTACAACAGTACCCCTCATGTACAGGTTGTATGGTGTTTTCAAAAGTTACAGCGTCAAATATAAGGCTTGCGTTTCATTTTTCACATTAAAATTCGCCAGATTGGTTACGGTGCCTTTGAGACCCTATGGTAGCCCAAGAATGAAAATTACCCCTATGATG
>OW240918.1:101818678-101835270 GCA_933207985.1 Pelobates cultripes | reverse complement strand
GATCCCTAGGACAGGTGTCAATCCATATCTGCCAAGTGACCCTATGTAAAAAAGGCCTGATGAGATGAGCTGCCTTTGGCTAAAAATGGTCCACACGCTGCTGTATTTTAGCTCTGAATGCCTGTTGACTTGCGTGACTTATCCGCCACCAACTTGGGTTCAAGCCGCCAGTGTGTACTTTATAAATGGTTTTATAAAGCAGTGTGTACTTTATAAATGGCTCCACCTGCCACCCGTACAGCAACACAGTCTCCAGTTAGGAGGACCGACCAAGCATCTTCTTCCATCTGCCTGTTACAGAAATTACTACGTACATCGCACTAATACCGATAGAGACGCTGAAGGTATTAAACTGATAAAATAGTACTTCAAACACACCACTCCTATCTGGTGTCACATTAGCCGACCTCAAGAAAGTGCCCCAAATTTGTTGTGATCTGTGACATAGTAAACCGTTGTCCATACAAGTAGGTTGCAGCTTGAGGGCCCACACCACCGCCATGCACTCCTTTCAATGGCAGTGAATATACTGCTGTGCAAAAGCCACGGCTTAGATAAAAATCAATGCCGTGTACACGCCCACTGATAGGAGACGCCGAAGGTATTAAAACTGATAAAAATAGTACTAAACACACCACTCCTATCTGGTGTCACATTAGCTTGACCGCGCAGTGCCCCAAATTTGCAGTAAGAGGACCGACCAAGCCTCTTCTTCCATCTCCCTGTTACAAAAATCAATGCCGTGTACACGTCCACTGATAGGAGACGCTGAAGGTATTAAACTGAACAGTCTCTATTCTGCTCTTGCATTTCTATTTCTTCATAGAAAACTAAAAAATTCTGAGAAGACGTTGGCAGGGCTATTCACTTGTGTGATCTGTCATGAATTGTCATTTGAATGTTATTTTGAACTGTGGGGCACAAGAACTTGAATCTGACAAAATGGTTGCCATATACACGTCCACTGATAGGAGACGCAGAAGGTATTAAACTGATCAGAACAATACTAAACACACCACACCTTTTTGTGAGGTTTACAGACAGAGTGCTTCTCCACGGGACATGTTAACTCACGGGCAGCTGGCTCATCAAGGAACCAGAGCTTTCCATGTACAGGTAAGACACGTGCAGCCGTAAGGTTCGTGGCTCTTCTTCCTGGAGGATACGCCTGTTGAATGAAAAGACCTTGCTCGTCCCAGGTGTACGGTTCCTAAAATGGCTGCTATATACACGCCCACCGATAGAGACGCTGAAGGTATTAAACTGATCAGAACAATACTAAACACACCACAAATAAGGTTTCTCTCCTGTATGGCTCCTCAAATGATGCTTAAGATTAGAAGCGGCTGAAAAGCATTTCTCACACTCCGAACAAAAATATATTTTTTTAACATTCTTTCCACTTTGAACGAAATGACGTTTGGGAAGAGATTAACATAATTAAACACAGGCAGTAAAAATACAGTTTTTAGCCATACCCTGTAACTTTAAAACTACACATCCCATCTTCTTAATTACATATTTGGAATCAGCACACTTAAAACATAAACATAACCAAAAATCAGCCAAATCCATCCAGGGGTTAAAAAAGTTAGCTGGAGGTCCCTTTATGACCGACCGCAAGCACATTTTCCTGCCCAAAACAGTTCCATAGATTTGGCTGAGGTCGTCTATTTCAGGTTGAAAATCTAATTAAGTCCCAATGGGACTTAGCCCCTGCAGCTGAAATAAGGCTGAAAAACGGCTGCAAACCAGTAGGAGAAGGTAGAGTCATATGTTCATGAAATGTGTACGATTTTAGTTCCATGAATTTGGCCACACATACCGGCTGACCTCGGCCGAATGATCAAGATGTATTTACCGCCACGTGTTCCCGGCAATGAACAAAGACCTCCCAGCATTGTCAATTAAGCTGCGGTTAACCGCAGCTTCTGGGAGGTAAATTGCCTGCACACCTCCACTTCTGGGTGGTCTGCCTGTGTGGTACTTGGTTCAGTAAGCCCCATTTACTGAACCAAGTGGGAATTAGCCAGGCAGGCACAAAGGGTTTGCACCAGGTCTGTGGACACAGGGGACACCGTCTTAAAGGGGCAGTGTCCCCAACAAGTCTGGGGACACGGCCTTAAAGGGGCAGTGTCCCAATCTTCCTGATGTCCCAAAAAAGCTGTTTAAAGGGCCAGCACCAGTCACATAAAGAGTCCATAAGCCCCAATATGCCCACTGATAGTCTTAAAGGCCATACACACCAAATAAAAGTGCATACATTTTCACAATCTCCCAGGGGCCATAGTCATGCTGGAGGAGGCTGGCAAGTAGGCTTCTCCACAACCCAGGGAAGCAGGGCAATTTGCCATTTAAAGGGCCCGTTACAAATAGCAGTTTGTAACAAGGTGTCAATCCATATCTGCCAAGTGACCCGATGTAGGGGAACAGTCCCTATTCTGCTCTGTGTCAGTGTGTATCATGGTCTCTGAGGACAGGTGTCAATCCATATCTGCCAAGTGACCCGATGTAGGGGTAACAGTCTCTATTCTGCTCTGTGTCAGTGTGTATCATGGTCTCTGAGGACAGGTGTCAATCCATATCTGCCAAGTGACCCTATGTAGGAGGAACAGTCTCTATTCTGCTCTGTGTCAGTGTGTATCAGGGGTTCTGAGGACAGGTGTCAATCCATGTCTGCCAAGTGACCCTATGTAGGGGCAACAGTCTCTATTCTGCTCTGTGTCCTTGTGTATCATGGTCTCTGAGGACAGGTGTCAATCCATATCTGCCAAGTGACCCTATGTAGGAGGAACAGTCCCTATTCTGCTCTGTGTCAGTGTGTATCAGGGATCCTTAGGACAGGTGTCAATCCATATCTGCCAAGTGACCCCATGTAGGGGGAACAGTCTCTATTCTGCTCTTTGTCAGTGTGTATCAGGGATCCTTAGGATAGGTGTCAATCCATATCTGCCAAGTGACCCTATGTAGGGGGAACAGTCCCTATTCTGCTCTGTGTCCGTGTGCATCAGGGCTCTGAGGACAGGTGTCAATCCATATGTCAAGGTGTCAATATGTCATATGTCAGGTGTCAATCCATATTGATTGTGATTTAGGAATGTTAGATGATTTCTGCCCTTTATGGATTAAAACCAGACTCTGTATCAACTGTGTAATTTTCCATGGGAGTTTTGCCATGGATCCCTCTCCGGCATGCCACAGTCCAGGTGTTAGTCCCCTTGAAACAACTTTTCCATCACTATTGTGGCCAGAAAGAGTCCCTGTGTGTTTTAAAATTCACCTGCCCATTGAAGTCTATGGCGGTTCGCCCGGTTCGCGAACATTTGCGGAAGTTCGCGTTCGCCGTTCGCGAACCGAAAATTTCGGGTTGGCGACATCACTAGCTAGCACTATATTTAACCCTGTAACTTTCCAAGACACCCTAAAACCTGTACATGAGAGGTACTGTTTTACTCGGGAGACTTTACTGTTACAAATATTAGTGTTTCAAAACAGTAACACATATTACAGTGATGATATTGTCAGTGAAAGTGATGTTTTGCGCATTTTTCACACCAAATGGCACTTTCACTGATATCATTGTTGTGATACTTTTTACGGATTTGAAACACTAATATTTCTGTTCAGCAAAGTTTCCCGAGTATAACAGTACACCCCCATGTACAGGTTTTATAGTGTTTTTGATAGTTACAGGGTCAAATATAAGGCTTGCTTTTCTACTTTTTCACATTGAAATTTGCCAGATTGGTTATGTTGACTTTGAGAGCATATGGTGGCCCAGTAATGAGAATTACACCCATGATGGCATACCATTTGCAAAAGAAGATAACCCAAGGTATAGCAAATGCATTATGTTCAGTCTTTTTTAGTAGCCACTTAGTCCAAAAAACTGGCCAAAGTTAGTGTTCATAATAGTTTTTTTGCATTTTTAACACAGAAACAAATATAAATGCTAAATGCTAACTTTGGCCAGTGTTTGTGCCTAAGTGGCTACTAAAATAAGACTGGACATACACCATATTGAATACCCTGGGTTGTCTACTTTTGCAAATTGTATGCAATTATGGAGGTAATTCTTATTCCTGGTCTACGATACAGTCTCAAAGGCAACATAACCAGTCTGGCAAATTTCAATGTGTGTTAACTGAAAAATTAAACATGCTGTATTTAACCCTGTAACTTTCCAAAACACCATAAAACGTATACATGGGAGCAGTGGCGTACACATGACCCATGGGGCCCCGGTGCGAAAATTGATCCAGGGGCCCCCCCCCACGCTTACTCGGCGCAGGTCGGGGCCGCGACACATGGCGGCGGGCACCTGGTCGCAGGGGTTGCAGGGCTGCGACCTCGCGACCGCGGTTTGCACACACACTTAAAGGACCACTACAGACACCCAGATCACATCAGCTCAATGAAGTGGTCTGGGTGCCAGGTCCCTCTAGTTTTAACCCTGCAGCTGAAAACATAGCCGTTTCAGAGAAACGGCTATGTTTCACTGAGGGTTAATCCAGACTCTGGTGGCTGTCTCATTGACAGCTGCTAGAGGAGCTTCCGCGATTCTCACTGTAAAAATCACAGTGAGAAGACACTGAACGTCCATAGGAAAGCATTGAGTAATGCTTTCCTAAGGGCGGTTTAAATGTGCGCGCGCCTCTTGCCGCGCATGTGCATTCGGAGCTGAGAGGCGGACACTGGGGAGTCCGACACTGGAGAAAGGTAAATGCTGAAGACACACACACACACTCTCACGAACAGACGCATACACACTAGCTAACAGACACACACATTTACTGACAGAGACACACTCAGCGACAGACATACATACACACTCACTTAAAAAAAAACATACACTTTCACTGACAAACACACACTCACTAACAGACATCAAACACACTCAGTAACAGACACACACAGTATCACACTCACTAGCAGACACACACCCAATAACAGACACTCACTGACACACACACAGACACACTCACTAACACACACACACACACACACATACACTAACACACATACACTAACACACACATACACAAACACACACACACACACATACACTAACACACATACACTAACACACACATTTTTTTTTTAAATTTAATCCCCCCAGACTCCTTACCTTTTGGAGTGCTGGGGGGATTCCCTGGGGTCCAGTGGTGCTGCTGGGCTCCTGGTCACTGGGTGGGCGGGCTGTCTGGGCGGCCGGTGCGCGAGGGAGCACTTTACACTGTGTGCTTCTTCTTCAGCTCCCTCGCGCGCCGTATAGGGATGCTGGCGCCGGAAGATGATTTAATCTTCCGGCTCCGGCATCAGTGCGGTGCGCGAGGGAGGTGAAGAGGAAGCACACAGTGTAAAGTGCTCCCTCGCGCGCCGGCCGCCCAGACAGCCCACCCGCCCGCTGGGGTCAGCAGGGCCAGCCTTGGGGGGCCTGGGGTGGCCAGCTCCTGGGCCCCCCAGGAGAAGAGGCTGGCCCTGTGGCTACATACCGGGTCGCAGGGGCGGCCGGGCCCCCTGGTGAGCCAGGCCCGGTCGCAGCCGCGACCCCTGCGACCCTGGTATGTACGCCACTGCATGGGAGGTACTGTTGTACTCGTGAGACTTTGCTGAATACAAATATGTGCATGTTATTGCAGTAAAATCTAACAGCATTATGGCATTCACAGTTAAAATGCCACTCAGAACTGAAATATTTTTAAAAAAATCTTAATTTCTAACAGTTTTTTAGATTTTATTCATAATGAATTATGTTTCGTATTTGAATAGTTAATGTGAAATGAAAGTCCTGTTTGTCCTGAACAAAATTATATATAATAAGTGTATGAAAAAGGTGAATTATGGTTGAACAGACATATAGCGCAAATTCCAGTTCTTTTTAAATGTTGTATTGTGATCACAACGTGTACAACTAGCTCAGTCCTTAAGTGGTTAAACCTGCTTCATTAAGCTAAAGTTGTTTTGATGACTTTAGATGAGTTTAACTACATTTCTCTTGATGCTTTGACAGCATTTTGGCTGTAGGAGACTTATAGTAGATATAGTCCAGAACATCTGGAATGCCTACCCCTGCTATAAAGCATCAACAGGCTGTTATTCTCTTCTATTGTTATTAACATTTATAAGGTATCCAATGGGGGACTGGCACTGCCAGACTTTAAAAAATACCACCAAGCCACGGTGCTGCAGCGCATTCATGACTGGCATTCGGAACCCCCACACAAGCAATGGGTAGCATTGGATAAAGCAACTACACTCACACATAAAGAACGATTGCATAGGGAGCTAACGTGGTTCGAAGAGCTCTGTGAACAGGGCTCTGGGTTGGATCATGCAGTATCCGCGCTATACCAACATCTAGTTATGAATGACCGAACAGACAATAACACATTCCGAAGGCAGTGGGAGGAATCGCTCGGTAGAACATTCACAACACCCCAATGGGACAAAGCGCTCCTGTGGCAGCACAAGAGCTCAATGAGCTCTCACTACCAGGAGGTTAATTATTGTGGCGGAACCAGCCTTGCCACTGGGCATTTGAGAGGACTGATTGCCGGCCTCCTGCCCTGTGACTATGGCACCATGTTGAAAGGATGGATTTTCCCCTGCAAAGACCCAAAAGCTGGGTCTTTCGGTACTTTCCCTATGTGAGCAGTGTTACCCAGATAGCTATGCCATGGAGCCCATTTGTATAATGAAAGACTATGGGAAAGACTTTGGCTCCATGGCAATTGGACTGTATGTGTGTGCTCTGAGCGCCATTCAGTAATAATGTGCGCTCAGATCTGAGCTATCTGGGGATATGTTGAATGTACCTGTTTTGTGCAATGGCTGCACAGTTATATGTTTTTATGTGTTTTATGTATTTTACTGTTTGTTTTCTGCCATGTGGTTAATTAAGTTTTGCCTCTGTCTTTGGAGATAATTGAATTACTTCTCAATTATCTCCAGAGCAGAGAGGAGGGATTGTGATGCATTGTGGGATGGTTTAAATGTGTAAGTCTGTGATTGGTCCTTTTACCCTTTGTGTCCCAGTCTCCCATTTGGTCCCCTAGGGGAGTGTCCACCAGGTGGGAAACCTGCATAAAAGCTGGGCAGTTAGCCCCAGTAAATGAGTTCCTGCTTAACCCTCAAAGTCAAGTGTTGTCTCATTATTGGGGGAGGATTTACTGTATGCTGTTAGAGACTGATTGCCAGGAGTGTAAGCCGCTTGGGGGCTTTTCCTGTTCGTCTGCTAGCAGCTATTCGTGTGTCTCCAGTTCGGGAGTTTCGAGTATTCCCTTGGTATGCAGTTCGGGAGTTTCGAGTATTCCCTTGGTTGCAGTTCGGGAGTTGGTGAATTCGTGGGTTTGCAGTTAAGGAGATTGGTGCTTGCAGTAGCTGTCGGTGCAGCTGAAAAAGGAGAATATTGCCTAAACAGTTTTTAACCTCTTTTGGGCAAAACGGTCCGTTACAATTATAAATTGATTTCCTTCTGGTATAGAACGCCAACCGTGATACATCAAATCTTCCCGGCAGTACCACCGACATGCTGGAGATGCCAAACAGAAAGAGGCACGCTGTCATATATCTGGTGTTAATGCCATGACATAGCCTCATACTGGGAAATTATAAAAAATTAGGTAACTCTGGTATTGGGAGAAGTTCCAGACTGGTCAGCTGAACTCGCACTACTACATATCTCTCAACAACTGATATCGAGATACAAAAAAATCGATTATGCACCATCTGTTGAACGCAGCTAAGGCCTCCATACCATCCTATTGGAAAAAGATGGAGGTTCCGACAAAGGAGTGGAACAGGCGAGTGGATGACATTCAGGGTGCAGAAGTTCTCCATGCCTCCCTGACAGGTAGGGAAACCAAACATGTGGAAGCATGGCAACCATGGTTTATATATGTTTTCCGATACGTACGGAATGGGGGGGACCCCGGGGCCGGGGGCGATGCGTGGACCCCGGCCCCCTCCTAGCATGGACCATATACTGTCCCCTCCGAACCCTACCTTTCCTTCTCAGCTTCTTATCTTCTTCTCCTCCCTTCCATACTTGCCCTCCCCCCCTTCACACTCATACCCTGACTAGGAAGGATTGAGGAAAACCTGACACAAAGAAGGGAAGATTAACTCTCACCAAAAACGCATCATATATCTGATGCGACACATATACAACAGAACCCTCACACCACCAGAGGACACATAACATACACACACATAACACACCAACTGTAGAACACAGAAGGGAAGATACCTACAAGCCCTGAAACACCACCTTTAACCACTCTCGATACCACTTACACAAATCTTAAAACAAAGACAATAGCCGCTTCCCCATTAGACCGAATAAAAGGGAACACGCACCGAAACGGAACATAACGGGGACGACAAAACGCTAAGCATAAGCAATGCAGGCTCCGAGCCTAAAGCAAAACCAACAAATTGTGAAGGATCACAAATTGAGAATGATCATGAGACTCGGAGATGGATGCTCTGTACCCCTCAGACGAGTACAGAGTGAGGGGTCCCCGGGGACGGTGGCGATGCGTGGGCTCTGGCCCCCTCTTAGCATGGACCATATACTGTCCCCATCCTAACCCTACCTTTCCTTCTCAGCTTCTTATCTTCTTCTCCTCCCTTCCATACTTGCCCTCCCCCCCCCCTTCACACTCATACCCTAACTAGGAAGGATTGAGGAAAACCTGACACAAAGAAGGGAAGATTACCTCTCACCAAAAACGCATCACATCATATATCTGATGCGACACATATACAACCCACCCATCAGAACCCTCACACCACCAGAGGACACATAACATACACACACATAACACACCAACTGTAGAACACAGAAGGGAAGATACCTACAAGCCCTGAAACACCACCTTTAACCACTCTCGATACCACTTACACAACTCTTAAAACAAAGACAATAGCAAAAACAAAACGCTAAGCATAAGCAATGCAGGCTCTGAGCCCAAAGCATAACCAACAAATTGAGAAGGATCACAAATTGAGAATGATCACGAGACTCGGAGATGGATGCTCTGTACCCCTCGGAGGAGTACGGAGTGAGGGGGCATGGAAAAGGCTCTGTTACTAAGCCAAAAGACTCAGGGGACCAACTCACAGCTCTGATCCTGAAGAACCTTAAAATGATGCAGATAGTATTTTCATATTGTGTCAATCACAGTTATAAGCTCTGGTCTTTGTGGCTGGCAGCCCGCATAGAAATAACATACAGACAACAGCAAAAATGAAGTAATGTTTTTATTTTTATTCTTAATTAGCAATGTTTGCTTTGGTTTGGCTTGTTTGAACTAGATTATAGTGTAATTTGCTATTTTTGTTACTATGAATTTAAAAGATAACAGAGTATTTCATACAAAAAAAAGTTGTAAGAGACGTTATAGGTGATTTTTCAATTTTTTATTCAGTGGTGTTAATTCCAGAGAAGTTGCAGCTCCCCTTTAAAGGACCACTATAGTGCCAGGAAAACATACTCGTTTTCCTGGCACTATAGTGCCCTGACGGTGCCCCCACCCTCAGGGAACCCCTCCCGCCGGGCTCTGGAGAGAGGAAGGGGTTAAACACTTACCTTTCTCCAGCGCCGGGCGGGGAGCTGTACTCCTCCTCTCCTCCTTGCTCGCGACGTCATCGGCTGAATGCGCATGCGCGGCAGGAGCCGCCCGCGCATTCAGCCGGTCGCATAGGAAAGCATTTACAATGCTTTCCTATGGACGCTTGCGTGCTCTCACTGTGATTTTCACAGTGAGAAGCACGCAAGCGCCTCTAGCGGCTGTCAATGAGACAGCCATTAGAGGCTCTGGAGGCTGGATTAACCCTCAGTTTATAAAAAAAAGGGTTAATCCTAGAGGTACCTGGCACCCAGACCACTTCATAAAGCTGAAGTGGTCTGGGTGCCTAGAGTGGTCCTTTAACATCAGAGGAAAATGCATGGACATGTTAAAGCTGTGACACAAATAATTTTCATCTCCATAAACATAGAAAAGTAAATAGAATACAGCCTGTATTCCCTATACCATGTTCAGGTCAAGTGGGTTGGATAAAAGATAGGAGCCACAGCATATCAGGTGGAAGTGGAGCAGTTACGGGCTTTACGCCTTCCTATACATATCAAATCAAAGACAAGAACCAAATTCAATAAAATAGCCTTTTTTGTATTCACTTTTTTTCATTTCATCCTCTTAGTCAATAAAAGACCTAATATGTGAAGGACCCTCTTTTAGTTTGGGCCAAAAGCAGGGCTGGTGCAAGGATTTTTGCCACCCTAGGCAAACAAAAAATTGCCGCCCCCCATATGCTCTGCCCACCATGTGGCATCACAATACCCCACCCATATGATCTGCCATATGAGCAAACGCCAGTGCTGCACACAGTGTCTTTTCTCTGAAAAGGCAATGTGTTTACATTAAAAAGCCTGCAGGGACAGGCTGTAGACAACAGAACCATTACATTAAGCTGTAGTGGTTTTGGTGACTATAGTGTCTCTTTAATGTGAGGTAAATTAGAGATTAGTTCCACTAATAATATACTGGATTGCCTACTTTCCACCAGATGAGGACAAGAGGATAATGATGGACTCAGGCTTCAGTCTGGCTCCACTGGTCTGATGTTAAAACAGGCTTTCTAGAGACAATGCTCACAAAAATTAAGGAACAGGAAGCAGCTCCATTTTTTAGGGTCCCTTACACAGATCACCTTCTGGGCCCCCATGGCTTGACCGTGAGTATGCCTAAAAGGCCCGCCCATAAGCCTTATGCCTACAAGGCCCACGCATGAGTTTCCTCACAGGGAGTAGAGTGTATGTGTGTAAGATTTGTGTTATGAGTTATTGTAGAGGATGTAATGTGTGTGTGTTTGTGTGTGTAAGGGATGCATTGTGTGAATCTGTGTTTGTATGTGTAAGGGATGCAAGGTGTGTTTCTGTGTATGTAATGTAATGCAAGGTGTGTTTCTGTGTCTATAATGGGTGCATTGAGTATGTAAGAGATGCATTAAGAGAAGCAGTGTGTGTGTGTGTGTGTGTGTGTGTGTGTGTGTGTGTGTGTAACACACCTCTTTAGGAAAGCTTGCCATCTTCTTGGGTGACACGTTGCTCATTTCACTGCCCTCATCCATAGTGCCATGGTCCAGCTCACTTTCTCTCCTGCCACTGTTTGGTTTCTTCCACACACCACTTTTCATAGCTTATTTTGACACAGGCACCTTTTCCATCAATGCCTTCCTCATCTGACATGTTGTTATTTCTCTTGTATGTCTTTACTCCTTCCTCATTTATTGTAAGCCTCTAATATATTCCATATTTAAATTAATGGTTGTCAAATATGCCAATTTTATAATTGTAAGGTGCTGGATAATATGTTGGCTCTACATAAATGATGATAAAAATAATCAATGAAAACTACTGCTTATTGTAGTGAAATGGTGGAAGGTATATTTGGGTATAGTCCATCCAAAATAATAATAACCACATTGAAATATTCTCACTTTTTTAAGACCATTTTTAAATTTTCTTACCTTTAAGGACCAGGTCTGTTTTTACATTTCTGCGATGTTTGTCTTTAGCTGTAATTTTCCGCTTACTCATTTACTCTACCCAAACATATTCTATGCCATTTTTCTCGCAATTAAATGGTCTTTGTAAAGATACCATTATTTTCATCATATCATATAATTTACTATAAAAAAATTATATAATATGAAGTAACCATTTAAAAAAAAAAAAACTTTTTCTAGCTTAGATCCCTAAAATCTGTTAAATATAGGGCTTGCCAAGTAAATTCTCTGGACTGTCTGCCTGAGTTGTTGGGCAGTTCCCTTAAATTAAAATTAATAAAATCAAATAAGTTTGTAGTTAATAGTTAATTATATATATAGAATGTTTGTAAATATATATAAAAATAAATAAAAAAAATTTTTTTATTATTTATAATAGGGATTGCCAATTAAATTCTCTGGACTGTCTGCCTGAGTTGTTGGGCAGGTCCCTCAAATTAAAATGAATAAAATCAAATAATTATGTAGTTAATAGTTAATTATAAATGAAGAATGTGTGTAAATATATATAAAAATAAATAAAATGTTTTTTTTTAATTTATAATATATATATATATATATATATATATATATATATATATATAGTGTTTAAGTAGAGATTGTAGCTGTATTAGTCCAGTGATGTAGTAAAAAAAACAGATACAATTCGTATCTTGTAATACCTTTTTTATTGGACTAACAGAATTTTTTAATGACAAGCTTTCGGGAGAACCTCACTTTCTCAAGTCTGAAGCATTTCTGAGAAAGAAGACACATATAATTCAAATTTGAGTTGTGATACAGGGGTTAAAGTGACATGAGTGTAGATAAGACACTTTTGAAGCCAGAATGATTAAATGGTTTAACAGCAAGAATAGAGGACTAAATATTGATTTGGGTTTCCTGTCCCACTACCAACACTTTACATGAACACTCTCCCAGCATTATTATTATTATTATTTATATAGCGCCAACAAATTCCGTAGTACTATGTGTAGACCTATGCTTTCCAATACTCGTATGCATGTATGCTTATATATATATCACTGTGCATTTATATTTGTGTATATGAGTTCATGTGCATGTATGTATATGTGTTTATGTGTATGTATATGTACATGTGTTTATGCGTTCACATATACATATTTATGTGTGTGTGCATGTATAAAGTGTACCATCCTCTGCACTGTCTGCTTGTTTGTTTTTCTTCTCCCTCTCTCTCCCCTTACTCTGCTCTTCAGAAAGATATTTATGACCCTCTGCAAAAAATGGTGTCTCTTTTCTAACAAACCTGTGTCTTATTATTATTATTATGGTATTTATAGAGCGCCGTCAAATTCCGCAGCGCTTTACAATGGGTGGACGAACAGACATGTAGTTGTAACCAGACAAGTTGGACATGCAGGAACAGAGGGGTTGAGGGCCCTGCTCAATGAGCTTACATGCTAGAGGGAGTGGGGTCAAATGACACAAAACGGTAAGGATAGTATTAGACTAGTGACAGTTGCAGAAGAGGAATCAGTCAGGAGCTATTAACAGTTTAATTGATAGAAGAAGTGGGTTTTTAACCATTTTTTGAAGGAGTGGAGACTGGGTGAGCATCTAACGGAGGAGGGAAGCGAGTTCCACAGGAACGGTACAGCCCTCGAGAAATCTTGAAGGCGAGCATCAGAAGTGGGAATACGGACAGAAGATAGACGTAAGTCTTCAGCAGATCTTAAGGGTCTAGACAGGACATACTTGTGTATAAGGGAGGATAGATAGGTGGGAGCAGCATTATGTAGAGATTTGAAAGCAAGAACCAGAATTTTAATTGAGCTCTATATTTTACATGAAGCCAATGCTGACAGAAGGGTCTACACTCATGTCGCTTTAACCCCTGTATCACAACTCAACTTTGAATTCTATGTGTCGTCTTGCTCAGAAATGCTTCAGACTTGAGAAAGGGAGGTTCTCACGAAAGCTTGTCATTAAAAAATTCTGTATATATATATATATATATATATGCGCACAAATATACATATAATGCATGTGTATATAGTATGTGTGTATGTATAAAAATATATACACACACTTTTATTTGCTATATATGTATGATATATTATAAAATAATTAAAGCATTTTATGTTATACATACATAATGCATATATATGTTTACATTATAAGTGTTTTTTGAGATATATATCTCTTAGTACACATATATTGAAACCATATATACATGCATTATATATGTATAATATATTATAAAATGCTTTAATTATTTTATAATACATTATACATATATAATATATGTATAACATTTAATTTGTCTGGGGGACAGGCAGTACCCCTGCTGACAGCTCCATAGACTCCTATTGCGGCCATGTGATCATGGTGATCACATGGCCCTGGAAGGCCACGGTGGCCGGAGCTGCTGCAAGGGGACTGCTGGGGTCTCGGGCAGTCCCCCCCTACCGGGATCGCTGCAGATCACCGGTCCAGGTAAGTAATTGGGTCCGATTTGCTTTGAACATGTACATCCGAGGTCGTTAACGACTGTTTTTTTGTCTGACGTAACTGGTACATCCGAGGTTGGGAAGGGGTTAAGTGCCTGCATTTCCTGCAAATCTCTACTTCTTGGAGCTTCCGCAATAAACTGTCTAAATTGGATGTTTTTACAGCAGGGTTGCCAAAACTTAAAACAGAGTTGGATGATGTAAATAATGTAAATTATATGTAATTGGTTAATTAGAAATTTTAGAAAATAAAATTGAAACAGGTAACCCATACACACTCTAAATGCTTATAGAGAGGATAAGAGAAGATAATGAATGAAGATAATGAAAAACATAAGGAAAAAGGGTTCCATAAATATAAACTAAAATTTCAAAAAGTATTGTTTTTTTTATATTATTTGGTTTGAAAGATGTCTTTTGAGTGTGCAGGATAAACCTAATGTGTCAGAACTAGATTTGAGATTTCAAAGTGAATGTCAAATTATGGTCAAAATAGCTGAACTGGAAAAAGTCTCTAAGTCATCTATGCTGTCAGTTTGGATACTCTGAACATAAATTTGAAATTCACTTTTAATTCTCACTTTAGTAACTAACCCTGAATGTGTCTCTAGCTAGATCTAAACCTTAAGTCTGCTATATGTATGAGTACAAGACGACAAAGTGCTTTCAGTATCTCATGCATACAAAATATTACAGACTCATTTCTACTGCTAGTGTTTCAACTTCATTGTACCGAAGTAGTGATGGCTATATTAAAAGTTGAATAATTTAAAGGAACAAGTAAAACAAATTGTGCATTAATAATGATTTGAGAAATGTAAGGTTAATAGAATATGTTATTTCCTAATAAATATTATATCCCACTACAAAACATTTAGATTGCATTTATTAATGGGAATACATAATTCACTTCTAGAATTTTTCTTTTTTCAAAATGCACTGGAGAGTTAATTTTTTTGTTTTTTTTTAAAGAAAATTGTTTCTACTTAGTTATTGTTTTATGCATGTAGGTTGTTTTAAACTCTATATTGAAAATAAATGATACAGAAAAAAAAAACTTGCTCTGTGTATACTAATTGAAAAAATAAATTATTTATGTAATGCATATTTTTAAAAACCATTTAATCTAAGAAAAGATAATTCAAAAAAATGTAAAGAATCATACCATGTTCACCATAACTCCTTAGGATGTGTATATGTATATATTTATATGTGTGTTAGTGGAATGTATTTATTTTTAAATACAATATACTGCAAATTAAGTTTGCATGTTAGTATAATAAAAATAAATGTTTTTCTATGAGAGTTTGATTGAAGGAAGACATCATGATCTTATTTCACCAGGTTTAATATGACGGAAACTACAAATAATAATCACATCTAGCAAGATGATCTAATGTTCACCACAGAATAGGGCCTACAAGCTACTGGTACCGTTTTGAAACCAAGATAGTTGTTTATATATTACTGTATATTCCAAAGTGATTAACTATAGTTTGTGGGGGGAAAAAAGAATATCGAGACCAGGGTGGATGCATCAAGAAGAATTAATGGTTGTTACCTGAAGAGGAGTTACAAGAAATTTCATCTGCTGCAACGAAGACGAATTGATTTCTGTAAAAGAAGATAGAATTCACAATACAGCTTGCTGGCTCGAAAATGTAGTAGCTGTCAACTAGATTGATATGAATAGATGGGACATAGGGAAGGAGTTAAATTTTAATGAATGTGGACCTAATAAACACTGACAGATTTTAGAAATACAGAATTCATAAGAGTCTTCATGAGCTTAAGTCACATGGTCTTATGAAGTTGATTATGAATGATGGATACTTTAAGGCTAAATATTGCTTGTACTTTTGGTAAGTATAAATGGCTGTCTTTTTTTGTTGTTATTTGTAAATAGGGATGTGATTGATAGAAACAAGACTTGTATGGTTGATTTTGTTTTATCGCTGATATTTGAAATTCAACAGATATAATTGCACTTACTCACCAACTGAACAGCGTGCACAATGACATTGTTAAACTTTATCAGCCCAGTACTGGAATGTTTGGGCTGAGTAATATCTATGGAATGGAATAGTGATTTTTGAGACTGGTGGCTATAAAAGCATGTTACACATCTACCATAATTTATTTAAAGAAAAGATAGATGTAAACATATATGTGATTTAAAATGTAAAGCAAATAGTTTTCCCCTTATGTTTATTATGGAATGCATAATTTGCTTTCACGTATATAAAGGAAATTAATGGAATTGTTTGACTTTATCATATGTTTGCTAGAGGTTGGCGCTGTGGCAAAGTCACATCAGAAATGCTTTGCTGCAATGCCAATTACTAAGATTCTAATCAGAATGCATAGGAAACTAGAAACTGCAACACCATTTGCTAGTAACTTCATGGCATTTTTCAGCAGTTTTATGAATTATATATATATATATATATATAATTTTTTTTTTTTTTGGTAATGCATAAGCTGTGCCTGGTGAAGTCAGACAAAGGGGCACAGTAAGTATACAGTGCCATTTTAATTAAC
>OW240918.1:101803701-101818578 GCA_933207985.1 Pelobates cultripes | reverse complement strand
AGGTGTCAATCCATATCTGCCAAGTGACCCTATGTAGGGGTAACAGTCTCTATTCTGCTCTGTGTCAGTGTGTATCATGGTCTCTGAGGACGGGTGTCAATCCATATCTGCCAAGTGACCCTATGTAGGGGGACCAGTCCCTATTCTGCTCTGTGTCCGTGTGCATCAGGGGCTCTGTGGACAGGTGTCAATCCATATGTCAAGGTGTCAATATGTCATATGTCAGGTGTCAATCCATATTCATTGTGATTTAGGAATGTTAGATGATTTCTGCCCTTTATGGATTAAAACCAGACTCTGTATCAACTGTGTAATTTTCCATGGGAGTTTTGCCATGGATCCCCCTCCGGCATGCCACAGTCCAGGTGTTAGTCCCCTTGAAACAACTTTTCTATCACTATTGTGGCCAGAAAGAGTCCCTGTGTGTTTTAAAATTCACCTGCCCATTGAAGTCTATGGCGGTTCGCCCGGTTCGCAAACATTTGCGGAAGTTCGCGTTCGCCGTTCGCGAACCGAAAATTTTGGGTTGGCGACATCACTAGCTAGCACTATATTTAACCCTGTAACTTTCCAAGACACCCTAAAACCTGTACATGAGAGGTACTGTTTTACTCGGGAGACTTTACTGTTACAAATATTAGTGTTTCAAAACAGTAACACATATTACAGTGATGATATTGTCAGTGAAAGTGATGTTTTGCGCATTTTTCACACCAAATGGCACTTTCACTGATATCATTGTTGTGATACTTTTTACTGATTTGAAACACTAATATTTCTGTTCAGCAAAGTTTCCCGAGTATAACAGTACACCCCCATGTACAGGTTTTATAGTGTTTTTGATAGTTACAGGGTCAAATATAAGGCTTGCTTTTCTACTTTTTCACATTGAAATTTGCCAGATTGGTTATGTTGACTTTGAGAGCATATGGTGGCCCAGTAATGAGAATTACACCCATGATGGCATACCATTTGCAAAAGAAGATAACCCAAGGTATAGCAAATGCATTATGTTCAGTCTTTTTTAGTAGCCACTTAGTCCAAAAAACTGGCCAAAGTTAGTGTTCATAATAGTTTTTTTGCATTTTTAACACAGAAACAAATATAAATGCTAAATGCTAACTTTGGCCAGTGTTTGTGCCTAAGTGGCTACTAAAATAAGACTGGACATACACCATATTGAATACCCTGGGTTGTCTACTTTTGCAAATTGTATGCAATTATGGAGGTAATTCTTATTCCTGGTCTACGATACAGTCTCAAAGGCAACATAACCAGTCTGGCAAATTTCAATGTGTGTTAACTGAAAAATTAAACATGCTGTATTTAACCCTGTAACTTTCCAAAACACCATAAAACGTATACATGGGAGCAGTGGCGTACACATGACCCATGGGGCCCCGGTGCGAAAATTGATCCAGGGGCCCCCCCCCACGCTTACTCGGCGCAGGTCGGGGCCGCGACACATGGCGGCGGGCACCTGGTCGCAGGGGTTGCAGGGCTGCGACCTCGCGACCGCGGTTTGCACACACACTTAAAGGACCACTACAGACACCCAGATCACATCAGCTCAATGAAGTGGTCTGGGTGCCAGGTCCCTCTAGTTTTAACCCTGCAGCTGAAAACATAGCCGTTTCAGAGAAACGGCTATGTTTCACTGAGGGTTAATCCAGACTCTGGTGGCTGTCTCATTGACAGCTGCTAGAGGAGCTTCCGCGATTCTCACTGTAAAAATCACAGTGAGAAGACACTGAACGTCCATAGGAAAGCATTGAGTAATGCTTTCCTAAGGGCGGTTTAAATGTGCGCGCGCCTCTTGCCGCGCATGTGCATTCGGAGCTGAGAGGCGGACACTGGGGAGTCCGACACTGGAGAAAGGTAAATGCTGAAGACACACACACACACTCTCACGAACAGACGCATACACACTAGCTAACAGACACACACATTTACTGACAGAGACACACTCAGCGACAGACATACATACACTCACTTACAAAACATACACTTTCACTGACAAACACACACTCACTAACAGACATCAAACACACTCAGTAACAGACACACACAGTAACACACTCACTAGCAGACACACACCCAATAACAGACACTCACTGACACACACACAGACACACTCACTAACACACACACACACACACACACACACACATACACTAACACACACATACACAAACACACACACACACACACACACACACATACACTAACACACATACACTAACACACACATTTTTTTTAAAATTTAATCCCCCCAGACTCCTTACCTTTTTTAGTGCTGGGGGGATTCCCTGGGGTCCAGTGGTGCTGCTGGGCTCCTGGTCACTGGGTGGGCGGGCTGTCTGGGCGGCCGGTGCGCGAGGGAGCACTTTACACTGTGTGCTTCTTCTTCAGCTCCCTCGCGCGCCGTATAGGGATGCTGGCGCCGGAAGATGATTTAATCTTCCGGCTCAGGCATCAGTGCGGTGCGCGAGGGAGCTGAAGAGGAAGCACACAGTGTAAAGTGCTCCCTCGCGCGCCGGCCGCCCAGACAGCCCGCCCGCTGGGGTCAGCAGGGCCAGCCTTGGGGGGCCTGGGGTGGCCAGCTCCTGGGCCCCCCAGGAGAAGAGGCTGGCCCTGTGGCTACATACCGGGTCGCAGGGGTGGCCGGGCCCCCTGGTGAGCCAGGCCCGGTCGCAGCCGCGAACCCTGCGACCCTGGTATGTACGCCACTGCATGGGAGGTACTGTTGTACTCGTGAGACTTTGCTGAATACAAATATGTGCATGTTATTGCAGTAAAATCTAACAGCATTATGGCATTCACAGTTAAAATGCCACTCAGAACTGAAATATTTTTAAAAAAATCTTAATTTCTAACAGTTTTTTAGATTTTATTCATAATGAATTATGTTTCGTATTTGAATAGTTAATGTGAAATGAAAGTCCTGTTTGTCCTGAACAAAATTATATATAATAAGTGTATGAAAAAGGTGAATTATGGTTGAACAGACATATAGCGCAAATTCCAGTTCTTTTTAAATGTTGTATTGTGATCACAACGTGTACAACTAGCTCAGTCCTTAAGTGGTTAAACCTGCTTCATTAAGCTAAAGTTGTTTTGATGACTTTTGATGAGTTTAACTACATTTCTCTTGATGCTTTGACAGCATTTTGGCTGTAGGAGACTTATAGTAGATATAGTCCAGAACATCTGGAATGCCTACCCCTGCTATAAAGCATCAACAGGCTGTTATTCTCTTCTATTGTTATTAACCTTTATAATGTATCCAATGGGGGACTGGCACTGCCAGACTTTAAAAAATACCACCAAGCCACGGTGCTGCAGCGCATTCATGACTGGCATTCGGAACCCCCACACAAGCAATGGGTAGCATTGGATAAAGCAACTACACTCACACATAAAGAACGATTGCATAGGGAGCTAACGTGGTTCGAAGAGCTCTGTGAACAGGGCTCTGGGTTGGATCATGCAGTATCCGCGCTATACCAACATCTAGTTATGAATGACCGAACAGACAATAACACATTCCGAAGGCAGTGGGAGGAATCGCTCGGTAGAACATTCACAACACCCCAATGGGACAAAGCGCTCCTGTGGCAGCACAAGAGCTCAATGAGCTCTCACTACCAGGAGGTTAATTATTGTGGCGGAACCAGCCTCTTCACTGGGCATTTGAGAGGACTGATTGCCGGCCTCCTGCCCTGTGACTATGGCACCATGTTGAAAGGATGGATTTTCCCCTGCAAAGACCCAAAAGCTGGGTCTTTCGGTACTTTCCCTATGTGAGCAGTGTTACCCAGATAGCTATGCCATGGAGCCCATTTGTATAATGAAAGACTATGGGAAAGACTTTGGCTCCATGGCAATTTAACTGTATGTGTGTGCTCTGAGCGCCATTCAGTAATAATGTGCGCTCAGATCTGAGCTATCTGGGGATATGTTGAATGTACCTGTTTTGTGCAATGGCTGCACAGTTATATGTTTTTATGTGTTTTATGTCTTTTACTGTTTGTTTTCTGCCATGTGGTTAATGAAGTTTTGCCTCTGTCTTTGGAGATAATTGAATTACTTCTCAATTATCTCCAGAGCAGAGAGGAGGGATTGTGATGCATTGTGGGATGGTTGAAATGTGTAAGTCTGTGATTGGTCCTTTTACCCTTTGTGTCCCAGTCTCCCATTTGGTCCCCTAGGGGAGTGTCCACCAGGTGGGAAACCTGCATAAAAGCTGGGCAGTTAGCCCCAGTAAATGAGTTCCTGCTTAACCCTCAAAGTCAAGTGTTGTCTCATTATTGGGGGAGGATTTACTGTATGCTGTTAGAGACTGATTGCCAGGAGTGTAAGCCGCTTGGGGGCTTTTCCTGTTCGTCTGCTAGCAGCTATTCGTGTGTCTCCAGTTCGGGAGTTTCGAGTATTCCCTTGGTATGCAGTTCGGGAGTTTCGAGTATTCCCTTGGTTGCAGTTCGGGAGTTGGTGAATTTGTGGGTTTGCAGTTAAGGAGATTGGTGCTTGCAGTAGCTGTCGGTGCAGCTGAAAAAGGAGAATATTGCCTAAACAGTTTTTAACCTCTTTTGGGTAAAACGGTCCGTTACAATTATAAATTGATTTCCTTCTGGTATAGAACGCCAACCGTGATACATCAAATCTTCCCGGCAGTACCACCGACATGCTGGAGATGCCAAACAGAAAGAGGCACGCTGTCATATATCTGGTGTTAATGCCATGACATAGCCTCATACTGGGAAATTATAAAAAATTTGGTAACTCTGGTATTGGGAGAAGTTCCAGACTGGTCAGCTGAACTCGCTCTACTACATATCTCTCAACAACTGATATCGAGATACAAAAAAATCGATTATGCACCATCTGTTGAACGCAGCTAAGGCCTCCATACCATCCTATTGGAAAAAGATGGAGGTTCCGACAAAGGAGTGGAACAGGCGAGTGGATGACATTCAGGGTGCAGAAGTTCTCCATGCCTCCCTGACAGGTAGGGAAACCAAACATGTGGAAGCATGGCAACCATGGTTTATATATGTTTTCCGATACGTACGGAATGGGGGGGACCCCGGGGCCGGGGGCGATGCGTGGACCCCGGCCCCCTCCTAGCATGGACCATATACTGTCCCCTCCGAACCCTACCTTTCCTTCTCAGCTTCTTATCTTCTTCTCCTCCCTTCCATACTTGCCCTCCCCCCCTTCACACTCATACCCTGACTAGAAAGGATTGAGGAAAACCTGACACAAAGAAGGGAAGATTAACTCTCACCAAAAACGCATCATATATCTGATGCGACACATATACAACAGAACCCTCACACCACCAGAGGACACATAACATACACACACATAACACACCAACTGTAGAACACAGAAGGGAAGATACCTACAAGCCCTGAAACACCACCTTTAACCACTCTCGATACCACTTACACAACTCTTAAAACAAAGACAATAGCAAAAACAAAACGCTAAGCATAAGCAATGCAGGCTCTGAGCCCAAAGCATAACCAACAAATTGAGAAGGATCACAAATTGAGAATGATCACGAGACTCGGAGATGGATGCTCTGTACCCCTCGGAGGAGTACGGAGTGAGGGGGCATGGAAAAGGCTCTGTTACTAAGCCAAAAGACTCAGGGGACCAACTCACAGCTCTGATCCTCAAGAACCTTAAAATGATGCAGATAGTATTTTCATATTGTGTCAATCACAGTTATAAGCTCTGGTCTTTGTGGCTGGCAGCCCGCATAGAAATAACATACAGACAACAGCAAAAATGAAGTAACGTTTTTATTTTTATTCTTAATTAGCAATGTTTGCTTTGGTTTGGCTTGTTTGAACTAGATTATAGTGTAATTTACTATTTTTGTTACTATGAATTTAAAAGATAACAGAGTATTTCATACAAAAAAAAGTTGTAAGAGACGTTATAGGTGATTTTTCAATTTTTTTTTCAGTGGTGTGAATTCCAGAGAAGTTGCAGCTCCCCTTTAAAGGACCACTATAGTGCCAGGAAAACATACTCGTTTTCCTGGCACTATAGTGCCCTGACGGTGCCCCCACCCTCAGGGAACCCCTACCGCCGGGCTCTGGAGAGAGGAAGGGGTTAAACACTTACCTTTCTCCAGCGCCGGGCGGGGAGCTGTACTCCTCCTCTCCTCCTTGCTCGCGACGTCATCGGCTGAATGCGCATGCGCGGCAGGAGCCGCCCGCGCATTCAGCCGGTCGCATAGGAAAGCATTTACAATGCTTTCCTATGGACGCTTGCGTGCTCTCACTGTGATTTTCACAGTGAGAAGCACGCAAGCGTCTCTAGCGGCTGTCAATGAGACAGCCACTAGAGGCTCTGGAGGCTGGATTAACCCTCAGTTTATAAAAAAAAGGGTTAATCCTAGAGGTACCTGGCACCCAGACCACTTCATAAAGCTGAAGTGGTCTGGGTGCCTAGAGTGGTCCTTTAACATCAGAGGAAAATGCATGGACATGTTAAAGCTGTGACACAAATAATTTTCATCTCCATAAACATAGAAAAGTAAATAGAATACAGCCTGTATTCCCTATACCATGTTCAGGTCAAGTGGGTTGGATAAAAGATAGGAGCCACAGCATATCAGGTGGAAGTGGAGCAGTTACGGGCTTTACGCCTTCCTATACATATCAAATCAAAGACAAGAACCAAATTCAATAAAATAGCCTTTTTTGTATTCACTTTTTTTCATTTCATCCTCTTAGTCAATAAAAGACCTAATATGTGAAGGACCCTCTTTTAGTTTGGGCCAAAAGCAGGGCTGGTGCAAGGATTTGCCCACCCTAGGCAAACAAAAAATTGCCGCCCCCCATATGCTCTGCCCACCATGTGGCATCACAATACCCCACCCATATGATCTGCCATATGAGCAAACGCCAGTGCTGCACACAGTGTCTTTTCTCTGAAAAGGCAATGTGTTTACATTAAAAAGCCTGCAGGGACAGGCTGTAGACAACAGAACCACTACATTAAGCTGTAGTGGTTTTGGTGACTATAGTGTCTCTTTAATGTGAGGTAAATTAGAGATTAGTTCCACTAATAATATACTGGATTGCCTACTTTCCACCAGATGAGGACAAGAGGATAATGATGGACTCAGGCTTCAGTCTGGCTCCACTGGTCTGATGTTAAAACAGGCTTTCTAGAGACAATGCTCACAAAAATCAAGGAACAGGAAGCAGCTCCATTTTTTAGGGTCCCTTACACAGATCACCTTCTGGGCCCCCATGGCCTGACCGTGAGTATGCCTAAAAGGCCCGCCCATAAGCCTTATGCCTACAAGGCCCACGCATGAGTTTCCTCACAGGGAGTAGAGTGTATGTGTGCAAGATTTGTGTTATGAGTTATTGTAGAGGATGTAATGTGTGTGTGTTTGTGTGTGTAAGGGATGCATTGTGTGAATCTGTGTTTGTATGTGTAAGGGATATGTGCAAGGTGTGTTTCTGTGTATGTAATGTAATGCAAGGTGTGTTTCTGTGTCTATAATGGGTGCATTGAGTATGTAAGAGATGCATTAAGAGAAGCAGTGTGTGTGTGTGTGTGTGTGTGTGTGTGTGTGTGTGTAACACACCTCTTTAGGAAAGCTTGCCATCTTCTTGGGTGACACGTTGCTCATTTCACTGCCCTCATCCATAGTGCCATGGTCCAGCTCACTTTCTCTCCTGCCACTGTTTGGTTTCTTCCACACACCACTTTTCATAGCTTATTTTGACACAGGCACCTTTTCCATCAATGCCTTCCTCATCTGACATGTTGTTATTTCTCTTGTATGTCTTTACTCCTTCCTCATTTATTGTAAGCCTCTAATATATTCCATATTTAAATTAATGGTTGTCAAATATGCCAATTTTATAATTGTAAGGTGCTGGATAATATGTTGGCTCTACATAAATGATGATAAAAATAATCAATGAAAACTACTGCTTATTGTAGTGAAATGGTGGAAGGTATATTTGGGTATAGTCCATCCAAAATAATAATAACCACATTGAAATATTCTCACTTTTTTAAGACCATTTTTAAATTTTCTTACCTTTAAGGACCAGGTCTGTTTTTACATTTCTGCGATGTTTGTCTTTAGCTGTAATTTTCCGCTTACTCATTTACTCTACCCAAACATATTCTATGCCATTTTTCTCGCAATTAAATGGTCTTTGTAAAGATACCATTATTTTCATCATATCATATAATTTACTATAAAAAATTATATAATATGAAGTAACCATTTAAAAAAAAAAACTTTTTCTAGCTTAGATCCCTAAAATCTGTTAAATATAGGGCTTGCCAAGTAAATTCTCTGGACTGTCTGCCTGAGTTGTTGGGCAGTTCCCTTAAATTAAAATTAATAAAATCAAATAAGTTTGTAGTTAATAGTTAATTATATATATAGAATGTTTGTAAATATATATAAAAAAAATAAAAAATAATTTTTTTTATTTATAATAGGGATTGCCAATTAAATTCTCTGGACTGTCTGCCTGAGTTGTTGGGCAGGACCCTCAAATTAAAATGAATAAAATCAAATAATTATGTAGTTAATAGTTAATTATAAATGAAGAATGTGTGTAAATATATATAAAAATAAATAAAATGTTTTTTTTTTAATTTATAATATATATATATATATAGTGTTTAAGTAGAGATTGTTGCTGTATTAGTCCAGTGATGTAGTAAAAAAAACAGATACAATTCGTATCTTGTAATAACTTTTTTATTGGACTAACAGAATTTTTTAATGACAAGCTTTCGGGAGAACCTCACTTTCTCAAGTCTGAAGCATTTCTGAGAAAGAAGACACATAGAATTCAAATTTGAGTTGTGATACAGGGGTTAAAGTGACATGAGTGTAGATAAGACACTTTTGAAGCCAGAATGATTAAATGGTTTAAGAATAGAGGACTAAATATTGATTTGGGTTTCCTGTCCCACTACCAACACTTTACATGAACACTCTCCCAGCATTATTATTATTATTATTATTTATATAGCGCCAACAAATTCCGTAGTACTATGTGTAGACCTATGCTTTCCAATACTCGTATGCATGTATGCTTATATATACAGGGAGTGCAGAATTATTAGGCAAATGAGTATTTTGACCACATCATCCTCTTTATGCATGTTGTCTTACTCCAAGCTGTATAGACTTGAAAGCCTACTACCAATTAAGCATATTAGGTGATGTGCATCTCTGTAATGAGAAGGGGTGTGGTCTAATGACATCAACACCCTATATCAGGTGTGCATAATTATTAGGCAACTTCCTTTCCTTTGGCAAAATGGGTCAAAAGAAGGACTTGACAGGCTCAGAAAAGTCAAAATAGTGAGATATCTTGCAGAGGGATGCAGCACTCTTAAAATTGCAAAGCTTCTGAAGCGTGATCATTGAACAATCAAGCGTTTCATTCAAAATAGTCAACAGGGTCGCAAGAAGCGTGTGGAAAAACCAAGGCGCAAAATAACTGCCCATGAACTGAGAAAAGTCAAGCGTGCAGCTGCCACGATGCCACTTGCCACCAGTTTGGCCATATTTCAGAGCTGCAACATCACTGGAGTGCCCAAAAGCACAAGGTGTGCAATACTCAGAGACATGGCCAAGGTAAGAAAGGCTGAAAGACGACCACCACTGAACAAGACACACAAGCTGAAACATCAAGACTGGGCCAAGAAATATCTCAAGACTGATTTTTCTAAGGTTTTATGGACTGATGAAATGAGAGTGAGTCTTGATGGGCCAGATGGATGGGCCCGTGGCTGGATTGGTAAAGGGCAGAGAGCTCCAGTCCCACTCAGACGCCAGCAAGGTGGAGGTGGAGTACTGGTTTGGGCTGGTATCATCAAAGATGAGCTTGTGGGCCTTTTCGGGTTGAGGATGGAGTCAAGCTCAACTCCCAGTCCTACTGCCAGTTCCTGGAAGACACCTTCTTCAAGCAGTGGTACAGGAAGAAGTCTGCATCCTTCAAGAAAAACATGATTTTCATGCAGGACAATGCTCCATCACACGCGTCCAAGTACTCCACAGCGTGGCTGGCAAGAAAGGGTATAAAAGAAGAAAATCTAATGACATGGCCTCCTTGTTCACCTGATCTGAACCCCATTGAGAACCTGTGGTCCATCATCAAATGTGAGATTTACAAGGAGGGAAAACAGTACACCTCTCTGAACAGTGTCTGGGAGGCTGTGGTTGCTGCTGCACGCAATGTTGATGGTGAACAGATCAAAACACTTGCAGAATCCATGGATGGCAGGCTTTTGAGTGTCCTTGCAAAGAAAGGTGGCTATATTGGTCACTGATTTGTTTTTGTTTTGTTTTTGAATGTCAGAAATGTATATTTGTGAATGTTGAGATGTTATATTGGTTTCACTGGTAATAATAAATAATTGAAATGGGTATATATTTGTTTTTTGTTAAGTTGCCTAATAATTATGCACAGTAATAGTCACCTGCACACACAGATATCCCCCTAACATAGCTATAACTAAAACAAACTAAAAACTACTTCCAAAAATATTCAGCTTTGATATTAATGAGTTTTTTGGGTTCATTGAGAACATGGTTGTTGTTCAATAATAAAATTATTCCTCAAAAATACAACTTGCCTAATAATTCTGCACTCCCTGTATATCACTGTGCATTTATATTTGTGTATATGAGTTCATGTGCATGTATGTATATGTGTTTATGTGTATGTATATGTACATGTGTTTATGCGTTCACATATACATATTTATGTGTGTGTGCATGTATAAAGTGTACCATCCTCTGCACTGTCTGCTTGTTTGTTTTTCTTCTCCCTCTCTCTCCCCTTACTCTGCTCTTCAGAAAGATATTTATGACCCTCTGCAAAAAATGGTGTCTCTTTTCTAACAAACCTGTGTCTTATTATTATTATTATGGTATTTATAGAGCGCCGTCAAATTCCGCAGCGCTTTACAATGGGTGGACGAACAGACATGTAGTTGTAACCAGACAAGTTGGACATGCAGGAACAGAGGGGTTGAGGGCCCTGCTCAATGAGCTTACATGCTAGAGGGAGTGGGGTCAAATGACACAAAACGGTAAGGATAGTATTAGACTAGTGACAGTTGCAGAAGAGGAATCAGTCAGGAGCTATTAACAGTTTAATTGATAGAAGAAGTGGGTTTTTAACCATTTTTTGAAGGAGTGGAGACTGGGTGAGCATCTAACGGAGGAGGGAAGCGAGTTCCACAGGAACGGTACAGCCCTCGAGAAATCTTGAAGGCGAGCATCAGAAGTGGGAATACGGACAGAAGATAGACGTAAGTCTTCAGCAGATCTTAAGGGTCTAGACAGGACATACTTGTGTATAAGGGAGGATAGATAGGTGGGAGCAGCATTATGTAGAGATTTGAAAGCAAGAACCAGAATTTTAATTGAGCTCTATATTTTACATGAAGCCAATGCTGACAGAAGGGTCTACACTCATGTCGCTTTAACCCCTGTATCACAACTCAACTTTGAATTCTATGTGTCGTCTTGCTCAGAAATGCTTCAGACTTGAGAAAGGGAGGTTCTCACGAAAGCTTGTCATTAAAAAATTCTGTATATATATATATATATATATATATGCACAAATATACATATAATGCATGTGTATATAGTATGTGTGTATGTATAAAAATATATACACACACTTTTATTTCCTATATATGTATGATATATTATAAAATAATTAAAGCATTTTATGTTATACATACATAATGCATATATATGTTTACATTATAAGTGTTTTTTGAGATATATATCTCTTAGTACACATATATTGAAACCATATATACATGCATTATATATGTATAATATATTATAAAATGCTTTAATTATTTTATAATACATTATACATATATAATATATGTATAACATTTAATTTGTCTGGGGGACAGGCAGTACCCCTGCTGACAGCTCCATAGACTCCTATTGCGGCCATGTGATCATGGTGATCACATGGCCCTGGAAGGCCACGGTGGCCGGAGCTGCTGCAAGGGGACTGCTGGGGTCTCGGGCAGTCCCCCCCTACCGGGATCGCTGCAGATGTTTTTTTGTCTGACGTAACTGGTACATCCGAGGTTGGGAAGGGGTTAAGTGCCTGCATTTCCTGCAAATCTCTACTTCCTGGAGCTTCCGCAATAAACTGTCTAAATTGGATGTTTTTACAGCAGGGTTGCCAAAACTTAAAACAGAGTTGGATGATGTAAATAATGTAAATTATATGTAATTGGTTAATTAGAAATTTTAGAAAATAAAATTGAAACAGGTAACCCATACACACTCTAAATGCTTATAGAGAGGATAAGAGAAGATAATGAATGAAGATAATGAAAAACATAAGGAAAAAGGGTTCCATAAATATAAACTAAAATTTCAAAAAGTATTGTTTTTTTTATATTATTTGGTTTGAAAGATGTCTTTTGAGTGTGCAGGATAAACCTAATGTGTCAGAACTAGATTTGAGATTTCAAAGTGAATGTCAAATTATGGTCAAAATAGCTGAACTGGAAAAAGTCTCTAAGTCATCTATGCTGTCAGTTTGGATACTCTGAACATAAATTTGAAATTCACTTTTAATTCTCACTTTAGTAACTAACCCTGAATGTGTCTCTAGCTAGATCTAAACCTTAAGTCTGCTATATGTATGAGTACAAGACGACAAAGTGCTTTCAGTATCTCATGCATACAAAATATTACAGACTCATTTCTACTGCTAGTGTTTCAACTTCATTGTACCGAAGTAGTGATGGCTATATTAAAAGTTGAATAATTTAAAGGAACAAGTAAAACAAATTGTGCATTAATAATGATTTGAGAAATGTAAGGTTAATAGAATATGTTATTTCCTAATAAATATTATATCCCACTACAAAACATTTAGATTGCATTTATTAATGGGAATACATAATTCACTTCTAGAATTTTTCTTTTTTCAAAATGCACTGGAGAGTTAATTTTTTTGTTTTTTTTTAAAGAAAATTGTTTCTACTTAGTTATTGTTTTATGCATGTAGGTTGTTTTAAACTCTATATTGAAAATAAATGATACAGAAAAAAAAAAACTTGCTCTGTGTATACTAATTGAAAAAATAAATTATTTATGTAATGCATATTTTTAAAAACCATTTAATCTAAGAAAAGATAATTCAAAAAAATGTAAAGAATCATACCATGTTCACCATAACTCCTTAGGATGTGTATATGTATATATTTATATGTGTGTTAGTGGAATGTATTTATTTTTAAATACAATATACTGCAAATTAAGTTTGCATGTTAGTATAATAAAAATAAATGTTTTTCTATGAGAGTTTGATTGAAGGAAGACATCATGATCTTATTTCACCAGGTTTAATATGACGGAAACTACAAATAATAATCACATCTAGCAAGATGATCTAATGTTCACCACAGAATAGGGCCTACAAGCTACTGGTACCGTTTTGAAACCAAGATAGTTGTTTATATATTACTGTATATTCCAAAGTGATTAACTATAGTTTGTGGGGGGGGGAAAGAATATCGAGACCAGGGTGGATGCATCAAGAAGAATTAATGGTTTTTACCTGAAGAGGAGTTACAAGAAATTTCATCTGCTGCAACGAAGACGAATTGATTTCTGTAAAAGAAGATAGAATTCACAATACAGCTTGCTAGCTCGAAAATGTAGTAGCTGTCAGCTAGATTGATATGAATAGATGGGACATAGGGAAGGAGTTAAATTTTAATGAATGTGGACCTAATAAACACTGACAGATTTTAGAGATACAGAATTCATAAGAGTCTTCATGAGCTTAAGTCACATGGTCTTATGAAGTTGATTATGAATGATGGATACTTTAAGGCTAAATATTGCTTGTACTTTTGGTAAGTATAAATGGCTGTCTTTTTTTGTTGTTATTTGTAAATAGGGATGTGATTGATAGAAACAAGACTTGTATGGTTGATTTTGTTTTATCGCTGATATTTGAAATTCAACAGATATAATTGCACTTACTCACCAACTGAACAGCATGCACAATGACATTGTTAAACTTTATCAGCCCAGTACTGGAATGTTTGGGCTGAGTAATATCTATGGAATGGAATAGTGATTTTTGAGACTGGTGGCTATAAAAGCATGTTACACATCTACCATAATTTATTTAAAGAAAAGATAGATGTAAACATATATGTGATTTAAAATGTAAAGCAAATAGTTTTCCCCTTATGTTTATTATGGAATGCATAATTTGCTTTCACGTATATAAAGGAAATTAATGGAATTGTTTGACTTTATCATATGTTTGCTAGAGGTTGGCGCTGTGGCAAAGTCACATCAGAAATGCTTTGCTGCAATGCCAATTACTAAGATTCTAATCAGAATGCATAGGAAACTAGAAACTGCAACACCATTTGCTAGTAACTTCATGGCATTTTTCAGCAGTTTTATGAATTATATATATATATATATATATAATTTTTTTTTTTTTTGGTAATGCATAAGCTGTGCCTGGTGAAGTCAGACAAAGGGGCACAGTAAGTATACAGTGCCATTTTAATTAACCCATTGAGTGTCATGGGGAGAGCAGCACATTTATTAAAAAAATAATTAATAAAAGAAATAAACAAAAACACTCGCTGGGGTCTGTAAGAGCCCTGCATGTAGTTAAAGAAAGATGATCTCTTTCACACTGCGAGAGCCAACAGTGCCTCTAACCCAAATAATTACATGTATAATTTAATAAATACAATATGGAATCCTTTGGAAGAGTCGCCAGCTTTTAGCTGGAGAGTAATTATTATTAGTACTAGTAGATGTTCAGTTTCTGTTTGAATCAAACT
>OW240918.1:101601660-101803601 GCA_933207985.1 Pelobates cultripes | reverse complement strand
AATGACCTCCACATGAATAGTTAACACTACAAAGGGGCAAACTATTCTAAAAAAAAAAAAAAAAAATGAATCAAGTTTTAGTATCTCTTTTAATGACACAAACACTCTACTATGGCACAAAAATGATTAATGCTGTGTTGTGACTTTTATTGTATGCAGGAGTCTTCAATAACCCAGGACTTATTTTTCCTGTTTTTACAATGTATAATTCCACAGGTTTATATTAGATGATTTCCCAGAATTATGCAAATGTTGTACTTATGGCAGGAAAACAGGTCAGCTATCCAGCATGTGAGCAATGACAGTAAATATCACATGTCTTTAAAGGTGAGGGAACTTTCACTTCTGATAAGTAAACCATTAAATAAAAAAATGAAATGTACTTATGATGACTTAGGTTAAACTTGTCTTTTTTTCATTATGCTCCCCTTTGTTTTAAATTTATATTAAATATTTAGCAACAATTATTATTATCCTGTTCAGACAGGGCAAAGCCGGGGTGAACATTGAAAATTTGTAGGAAAAATATTCATGCATTTTGATATATATCTGTAATTCCATAGGGCTTACTTATTTTTTAATTTTTTTATATATACCAACTTGTTTTATGTTTTATTGTTGTATGATAAACATTTATTTATTACTTATTAAAGCTATTATTAGTGTTTGGGTGACTAGTTCTTTGGGAACTTCCAGTAACACTGTGGTGGGGGAGATGTCTATTTAGTAGTACTGTGATATAGGGGCATCATAGGGGACAAGGAAATTGAACACATACTGGGCGCAGTTAATGCTATTCACCCTGCTGCTAAAAGGGTGAATCATGCGGTAGGGACTGCTTGTCCCTACCTCATAATATTTTTTATTGTATTACTAGAGGGAGTCATTCTGATTTCTCTATTGAGTGTATGGATGTGTGTGCAGTCTATTTACATATAGTTACATAGGTTGTGGCAGTCAGATTTATCCTTGGACCAAGAAGCTATTACCCTACAATTAAACAGAATATTATGTTTTTGCAAGTATACATCTAGTTGCTGTTTACACCAATGCGCATACTCAAACAACCTCTTTAGACAGAGAATTCCACATCCTTATTGTTCTTATTGTTCACTTCCCACAATTTTGTGCTGAACTAGGGCTGAACTTCTCCAGAGCATATATGACTCCATTTCTGGTTAAGGAAAGCTTGCTGCGTCTTCACACCCCCCCTTGCCGTGAGCATGTAAATAGGCGCAAAAATTACGTCACTAATCAAAGTGGGAAATACAAGTACCTCCCACATGTGATAATTAACTCTGATTGGAAATTAGCCAACCAGAGTTAACCTAAGTGTATTTATACTTACCTTTCCCATTTCTCCTTGCCCTGTTGTGGTCTTCTGATAGCCCAATAGCGCATGTATTCTGTTTGATTGTCTGGTTATCGAATCTTGGCTTGTATCACCGTTTATCCTGCTTTCTCTGATCCTTGACTTCGGTTTGTCTTATCGATTATTCTGTCTCTCTGGTTCCCTCTGACTTTGGCTTGTATTCTGACTTCTCTTTGTGTGCACAGCCCAGCCCTTGAAACCTGACGTACGTTCCTGCAGCAGTACCTGTGGTCCTGGCTCATACAGTTCACATGATGCCTTCACAGCGCTATAGTGCTGATCCGACACTGTGCAGTGGATTCCTTAACTACTGTACCCTAGTGATAGATCTAAAATTGCATTTTTAATTAACCACCTATCAGGTAGGACCTTGGCTTGGGCTAATACCATATGGGAGTCCAGCTCCTCCATGTCCTATTCCGATTTTCTCTCTGTCTTTAAGAGAACCTTTGATCTGCCTGGTAGGGTTACTTCTGCTGGCAAAGCCCTACTCAGGATTAAGCGAGGATCGAGAACAGTAGCGGATTATGCTATAGAATTCCACAACTTGGCGTCATAGGTGGTCTGGAATATTGACATTCTAGTAACCGCCTTTCAGGAAGGATTGGCCTGTTACATCCTAAATGAAATCGCACCCAGGGAATTACCCATCCTACTGGATGACACTATTGAATCATAATAGATAATCACATCAGGGAAAGGCATAGTCACAGAGAGAGCCAAAGAAGGTTAAACACCCATGCATCTCCCTCTCTACCCACTACACCCTTGCTTTCTCTACCTCCATCCAGTCCACCACCACCTGAACCCATGAAGTTGGGCTTCACTAAAATATCAGAGGTTGAGAAGTCTTACAGGAGAAGTGAGGGTTTATGCCTCTATTGTGGGAAGAAGGGGCAACTTAGGAAGGCGTGTCATAAGGCCTAATGAGGGGTCGGCCTTTATCCCCTCTTGCAAAAATCACCAGACTGCTTATTGGTGAAACACAACCCTATAATTGACTGGGGTAACTTAGACATTATATCCTGGGGAAAGAACTGTCAGCAGGGCTGTCTTAATCAGATTCATTCAGTATGCTTGCTCAATGAGCCTACGGCATCTCCTTAACCTATTTCTGTTCCGCCCCAATATGCTGACCTAAGCACAGGTTTTTGAGAAAAGGGAGGCAGACAAACTACCTCCACATCCTCCTTATGACTGTGCTATACATCTTTTACAAGGCACTATCCCCCACAAGGGGAAAGTCTACCCACTCTCTGAGAAGGAAAACAAAATTATGGCAGAATATATACAATACTCCCTAAGAAAGGGCTTCATTAGAAGATCCTCCTCTCCTGCAGGAGCAAGCTTCTTTTTTGTCGCTAAAAAAGAGGGGAACTTGAGGCCTTGTATTGGCTATAGGGGTCTTAATAGAATTAATATAAGGAATGCCTACCCCATCCCTCTCATTACTGAGCTATTTGACTGCATTAAAGGATCCAGATACTTTACCAAACATGATCTCAGGGGTGCTTATAATCTAGTGAGAATAAAAGAGACCGATGAGTGGTAAACTGCTTTCAACACTCGCAGTGGGCACTATGAGTATTTAGTAATGCCTTTTGGGCTCTGTAATGCCCATGCGGTCTTTCAAGACATATGTGCAGTAGTATACCTGGACGACATTTTCATATATTCCCCAGACTTTAAAACCCACCACAAACATGTTAGGCTGGTACTAGAGAAACTGCTACAGAATGGTTTGTATTGCAAATTGGAGAAATGTCTCTTCTGAAATAGGGTATATCATTTCAGAACAGGGTTTTAGTATGGACCCCTCAAAATCGGAGGCTATTAAGTCTTGGTCGCTCCCAAAATGACTCTAAGCCATCCAACGATTCGTAGGCTTTGCGAATTACTATAGAAAGTTCATAAAGAACTTCTCCTCTATTATTGCCCCCATCACCAAGATGACCAAGATGGGTACTAATCCTTGGGTTTGGAGTCCCGAGGCTCTTAAAGGACCACTCTAGGCACCCAGACCACTTCAGCTTAATGAAGTGGTCTGGGTGCCAGGTCCAGCTAGGCTTAACCCATTCTTTTATAAACATAGCAGTTTCAAAGAAACTGCTATGTTTATGAATGGGTTAAGCCTTCCCCCAATTCCTCTAGTGGCTGTCTCATTGACAGCCGCTAGAGGCGCTTGCGTGCTTCTCACTGTGAAAATCATCACTGAGAGCACACAAGCGTCCATAGGAAAGCATTGATAATGCTTTCCTATGCGACCGGCTGAATGCGCGCGCAGCTCTTGCCGCGCGTGCGCATTCAGCTGCATGGGAGAAGAAGAGGAGAATCGTAGGAGGAGAGCTCCCCACCCAGCGCTGGAAAAAGGTAAGTTTTTCCCCCTTCCCCTCTTCCAGAGCCAGGCGGGAGTGGGACCCTGAGGGTGGGGGCACCCTCAGGGCACTATAGTGCCAGGAAAGCGAGTATGTCCTTTAAGGCCCTCGAAATGCTTAAGCAAGCATTTACGACAGCCCCTGTCCTTCATTATCCTGATCCATCACTACCATTTATTGTTGAAGTAGATGCCTCTGAGTCAGGAGTAGGTGCCGTCCTTTCTCAGAGAAAAACACACAATGACCCTCTTCATCCGTGTTGTTATTATTCAAAAGAGTTATTAGAGTCAGAGAGGAATTACCACATTGGGAACAGGTAACTATTGGCCATTGTTCTGGCTTTTAAAGAATGGAGATACCTTTTAGAAGGTGTTAGACACCCCCAACTTAGTGATTACTGACCACAAGAACCTCTCTTATATTGCTGAGGCTAGGCGTTTATCCTCACTCCAAGCCAGATGGTCCTTGTTCCTATCCCTCTTGCAGTACACTATAACTTACAGGCCTGGGTACCGTAATGTCAAGGCAGATGCTATTTTCCAGCAACATGAGCCCTTAGAAATAGTTCCCTCTCCCCCCGAACCCATAGTACCTCCTGCAATTATTATTGTGGCTACCCACCTAGGGGTTTCCTCCCTTTTTCTTGATAAGCTCAAACGTTATAAAACCCAAGCACCACCTGAAACACCACCTCGTTTATTGTATGTGAGAGATAGAGACAGAATAAAGGTTTTGGCTTTATTTCATACATCAAAAACCATGGGTCACCCAGGCATCAAAAAAATGTAATACAATTAGTTTTAATGGAGCGTCAAATTAAATAAAAACAGAAATAAAAACTGTATGAAACTGAGAAAAGGGTATAGAAAAAAGTAAACATAACAACCTATTATATTATAATATATATATATATATATATATATATATATATATATATATATATATATATATATATATATATAAAACACACACAGTTCCCCTTATTTTCTAGGTATACTACTTAACAGTGTAGTATCCTTCCAATATTTTCAATAGATAAAAAAACAAGTTTGGTATATATTGAAAAATACAAAAATTGTGGTAGAAACACAGGTAATAGTCTTTAAAGATATACAGAGTCCAATAATAGGTCTTTAAACTTTATTTGTTTAAGTAATCCCAATTCCATAGTGCAGATCCTGATATATATAAAAAATGAAAAAAATTAAAGTATGTTGTAAAATCTATCCCACTTAATAGAAGCAGGGATTAAATACTTTTAAATTTACTTTATTTGAGACGTTTCTCATAAAAATGTTTTAAGTGTTTCCATAAAATATAAACAATCTATGTGTTTGTCCGTACTAGTTGTCTAATAGATTAATACATAAAGTGCAGACCTCAAGCAAGTTGCTTGGCAACCTGAGTAAACAGCGTGTTCTTCCTGCACTGAGATGAGATCAAGATCTATGCGTGCACTGGATGTTGGTGATGGGAGTCAGGTCCTCTCCAAACGCGTTTCTCCACTTTGGCGGCTTTATCAATGGATGTGGACTGACTGACATTTTCTTTGTATTTAAAGGCTATTCAATTTCATCACTATTTCATTAACAGATCTTAAATTTACTTTGTATCCATTTCTTGTTATTGCAGACTCTATACATATAATACAATGTTGCAATCACATAAATTACTAAATCCAAAATCCAATCTCCCCTCTACACTTTATATATTAATCTATTAGACAACTAGTACGGACAAACACATAGGGTTTTTTTTTTTTAAATAAACAGTGCTACACTATATTTGTTTCTTTCCTGTCTATAAGGCAGCTACATAGTTTCTCCTGGAGTGGAGATTGGAACCTATTAGTAACACAAAGGAACTCTGTGTTATCTATACCATAACCCTGCAACCTTGAAACATATCCTTTTAAGACTATTTTTGACTTTGGGACTCTCACTATTCAGTAATTTTATTGGTTATGGTTTATTCCCAATATACCTCAGAAGAGTAAGATTGCCAAAGCGCTGATACTTTTTAAATTCTGTACTAGCTGTTTTTAGGAACTTGGGATGGTTCTATAGTATATAGCTGCTTTTATTCACCATTTTGTATATTTTATATTACTTGTGCGCTCTCTTATATTGTATGCTTCAATATGGGGTCTACCTATGGAATCTCTAGACTTTGTGGTAAATCTAGACAAGTCGGCCTTAATGCTCGCTCCACAAATACACTTCCTACGATTCGGGATTGACTCAGTGTGTACTAAACTACACAAAATCAAGATCGCAAAGAAAATTCACAGAATCCTGCGACAAGATACTCTGCCAATATACCTCATTTAATTGGATTCCTTTCATCATCTATCCAGGCAATGTTTCTGAGGTCACTCCATTAAAAGACCATGCTTTGTCTGAAAGCTCAATATATAGTTACATAGTTACATAGCTGAAAAGAGACTTGCATCCATCAAGTGCAGCTTTCCTCACATATGTTTTTGCTGTTGATCAAAAAGAAGGCAAAAAAAAAAAAAAACTAGTCTGAAGCACTTCCAATTTTGCAACAACTAGGTAAAAATTCCTTTTTGACCCCAAAATAGCAGTCAGATGTCTCCTTGGATCAAGCAGCTATTACCCCACTAATTAGAAATGATATCCCTGTATGTTATGCAAGTATTTATCCAGTTGCAGTTTAAACATCTGTATGGACTCTGATAAAACCACCTCTTCAGGCAGAGAATTCCATATCCTTATTGCTCTCACTGTAAAAAAAAACAAAACTTTTCTTTGCCTTAGATAAAATCTCCTTTCTTCCAGCCAAAAGTTTTCTTATTACCTGGATGGGTGGTGCAGAGGCGTTCGAAGGTCATGAGTTTCCTTGCCCCTTCTGGTAGTAGCTTCATACTCTGAGTAAAGTGGACAAGAGTACTGCATCTACTGTAGCATGGAAGGGATTTGCGTACTGGCTAACACTGGCAGTGGAGATATGTGATTGTCCTGTACTATTCCCCTATGCTGCATCTGGGAGCTGTAATTTGCCTTTTAGGCCTGGTTGATATAGTGGATTGTAAGTAATAGGATATAGTGGGGATGGAAAACTTACTAGGTCATTGTTATTTTGTAGAGTTTGCCAGATTTTTAGTGTTCTCTCAAGCGTGGGGTGTGAGGCAAAGCCAACCTGGGTGTGGGGAGTGACTGTATGGGTGAGTGGAGACTCTTCTAACGTTCTCCATTGATGGGTGGAGGATGGTTTAGTCCATTCATAGATTCTGGTTAAATGTGTGGCCTTGTGATAGGATTCTATATCTGGCAGGCCCACTCCATCCTCTTCGCGAGGAGTCGTCAGGATAGAGTGAGCTAGTCTGGGATGTGTGTGGGACAAGATAAAGGTTGTTATAATTTTACGTAAGCTGTCGAAAAACGACTTTGGGATAGCTATTGGTAGAGTCTGAAGTGGGTAGAGAATGCGTGGGAGCACATTCATTTTAACGATGTTTACTCTGCAGAACCACCCAAATCCCGTTTTGTGCCTTTGAGTTAGATCCGTTGATATTGCCTTTATCAATGGAGGAACATTTATTTTGTATAGTTTCTCTCTTCTCTGTGTAAAAGACTTACCCCTAAGTATTTAATGGAGGTGTTCGACTACCTAAAGGGGAATGATTCCTTAAGTGTAGTTTCTGTTTTTAGTGTGATTTGTAATGGTAGGATTACCATTTGCTTTGAAGTTTGAGATCTGGCTGTATTCCTCCATTTCCTTTAGGATGTGGGGGAGTGACTCAAATGGGTTAGCCATCGTGAATAAAAGGTCATCGGCAAATGCTGAGACCTTATAGTCAGCGCCCTTGATGGTGAATCCTTGGACTAGTGGGTTGTCCCTTATCTCTTGTATGAAGGGCTCCAGTATCAAGATTAATATCAAGGGTGAAAGGGGGCAACACTGTCTAGTACCATTGCTAATTTTAATGTAGTCAGATAGTTGTCTGTTAATTCTCAATTTTGCTGTGGGGAAGGAGTAAAGCACTTTCAACCATTGCAGCCATCTGTCTCCAAATCCTAGACCTTTCAATGTGGCCAACATGAAGGTCCAGTCCACCCTGTCGAACGCCTTTTCTGCGTCAGTTGCTAGTAATATACTAGAGGTTTTATTGCTTATGGTTTTTGCCCAGTGGATTAGGTTAATGATCTTTGACAAACCCTGCCTGGACATCGTGTATAAGTCCTGTCAGGAGGGGTTTTAGTCTGTTGGCCAATATCTTTTTGACGATCTTGATGTCAATATTGATTAGTGATATCGGTCTGTAGCTTCCATAATTAGTCAGGTCCTTCCCTTCTTTGGGTATCAGAGTTATGTGGGCCTCCAGAGCAGAGTGTGGGATAGTATGTCGCATATCTTTGGCGCTGAACGCTTTAAGGAATGGCTTGGCCAGACTCTGGGATATTATTTTATAGCATTTTCCCGTTTAACCATACGGGCCCGGGCTTTTACCTAGTGGTAATTGTTTGACTGCTTGGTTGAATTCTTCTGGGGTCACAGGGTTTTCAAGGTACTGCCTGGTATTTGGCTTTGGCGGTATGGTTTGTTTTATCCTCTTTTCGAGGAAGTCCTGGATGGCTTTAGGGTCTGGGGGTGAGTCTCTAAGATTGTAAAGATCAGTGTAATAATTCGTAAAGACATAGAAACATAGAAACATAGAATGTGATGGCAGATAAGAACCATTCGGCCCATCTAGTCTGCCCAATTTTCTAAATACTTTCATTAGTCCCTAGTCTTATCTTATAGTTAGGATAGCCTTATGCCTATCCCACGCATGCTTAAACTCCTTTACTGTGTTAACCTCTACCACTTCAGCTGGAAGGCTATTCCATGCATCCACTACCCTCTCAGTAAAGTAATACTTCCTGATATTATTTTTAAACCTTTTGTCCCTCTAATTTAAGACTGTCCTCTTGTTGTGGTAGTTTTTCTTCTTTTAAATATAGTCTCCTCCTTTACTGTGTTGATTCCCTTTATATATTTAAATGTTTCTATCATATCCCCCCTGTCTCGTCTTTCCTCCAAGCTATACATGTTAAGATCCTTTAACCTTTCCTGGTAAGTTTTATCCCGCAATCCATGAACCAGTTTAGTAGCCCTTCTCTGAACCCTCTCTAAGGTATCAATATCCTTCTGAAGATACGGTCTCCAGTACTGTGTACAATACTCCAAGTGAGGTCTCACCAGTGTTCTGTATAATGGCATGAGCACTTCCCTCTTTTTACTGCTAATACCTCTCCCTATACAACCAAGCATTCTGCTAGCATTTCCTGCTGCTCTATTACATTGTCTGCCTACCTTTAAGTCATCAGAAATAATCACCCCTAAATCCCTTTCCTCATATGTTGAGGTTAGGACTCTATCAAATATTCTGTACTCTGCCCTTGGGTTTTTACGTCCAAGATGCATTATCTTGCACTTATCCACATTAAATGTCAGTTGCCACAATTCTGACCATTTTTCTAGTTTACCTAAATCATTTGTCATTTGGCTTATCCCTCCTGGAACATCAACCCTGTTACATATCTTAGTATCATCAGCAAAAAGACATACCTTACCATCAAGACCTTCTGCAATATCACTAATAAAAATATTAAAGAGAATGGGTCCAAGTACAGATCCCTGAGGTACCCCACTGGTGACAAGTCCAAGCTTCGAATATATTCCATTAACTACAACCCTCTGTTGCCTGTCACTCAGCCACTGCCTTACCCATTCAACAATATTTGAATCCAAACTTAAAGATTGCAGTTTATTGATAAGCCTTCTATGTGCAACAGTGTCAAAAGCCTTACTGAAATCTAGGTAAGCAATGTCTACTGCACCACCCTGATCTATAATTTTAGTTACCCAATCAAAAAAATCAATAAGATTAGTTTGGCATGATCTCCCTGAAGTAAACCCATGTTGTCTCTGATCTTGAAATCCATGTGTTTTTAGATGTTCATCAATCCTATCCTTTAACATGGTTTCCATCACTTTCCCCACTACTGAAGTAAGGCTTACTGGCCTATAGTTGCCCGACTCCTCCCTATTACCTTTCTTGTAAATGGGCACAACATTCGTTAACTTCCAACCTTTTGGGACTACTTCTGTTAACAATGATTGGTTAAATAAACCTGTTAATGGTTTTGCTAGTATACCACTAAACTTTTATAACTTTGGGTGTATTCCATCAGGCCCCATTGACGTATTTACCTTTACTTTTGAAAGTTGAAATAGAACCTCTTCCTCTGTAAACTATGTAACAATGACTAATTTGTTATTTTTCCTAGCTGAGGTCCTTTTTCTTCATTTTCACCTGTAAATACTGAACAAAAATATTTGTTGAGGCAGTCAGCTAGACCTTTATCCTCTTCTACATACCTTTCTTCTTTTGTTTTTAATCTAACTAATCCTTGTTTTACTTTCCTTTTCTCATTTATGTATCTAAAAATGTTTTGTCAGGGGCAGAGCTTGTCAGCTGAGCGGACCAGAAGCGTATTGTCTATGCTCCTCTATCTGGAACTACAAAACTGAGAAATCTCCAGAGCCGCTAGCTGTTTCTAACCGCTACCAGCAATCATCCTGATAAGCATCAGGGGATACCAAACTAGAACACCCACATCGAGGCTTGTGGCCTACCTCATCAAGGGCTGTGGAAAGATGACCACTCTCCAAGCCCTTTACCAGAACTACCCTCCCCCTTTGGACCGGTGGGATTACCCCCCTCATCTTAGCCCCCCGGTCCCTTCATCGACTTACCCAGTGTACTTCTGTCGACTATAAGCTGCCGACATTGCACAGCAACTTGTTGCAGGCTTTCCTAAGATGGCGGATGCTCCTACATTACATGTGCCTAACTTGACACAGCCCACGTCAACTATACAAGATGCATTTGAGCGCCTGCTTACTAACGTGGACAAGCTCTTTGAAAGCTTCTTCACAAGGCTGACAGCAAGCACCACAGTGTCACCACTTCAGAACGGGAGGAAGAACAAAGTCGAGGCCGAAGGGAGGTGAGCGTGCCCTCTCTGGACACAACCCTTTAACAAGCAACAAGCCCCTCTACAGTTGTCTTGCCTGGGCTGAAGGCCACAGGGGATACAACCCACCTGCATCTACCACAGAGGCTGAAGAACTATTGCCACTGGCAGCACTATACCTCTTGGAACTTCTGCCATCCCCCAACAGGGAAAGACTCGGTCTCATGTCAGAGCCCCCGAGTCTGTTGCACTATGATGCAGGCCTTCACATCGGTCCAGGGCAGGAGGAAGGACAGGCTGCCTACAACAACAGCCTCCACACACTTCCAATCCTGGAGATAGGCTAATGCTGGACTTTCTTTTCGCCAGTCATGACACCTGCTAACATAGCTATATGTTTTTGTGTTTTCTACTAACACTTTCAATATTTGATATGCCATGCAGATAAAACCAGGGAGTATAGTCTTGGGTGATACATTTTTATTATTTTCGTTATTGCACGCTGATCCTATGTACTTACGCTACTCATTGTAAGATGTTTGGATAGTATTCTTTGCAAATTAACTATTTTTGTTTAAATACAACCCAAATGGTTAGAAATGTTAATTGTTTCCACTCCATATGCTTAGCTAACATATCACTCAACAAATCACAAGGTGATTTAGATACTGACCACTAATTAGGCGTACCCGACTTGCCTTGCTTTTCATTAACACTTACTTCATAGTACTAAGTTTAAACGTGACACCTAGCCTGTGAACAGCAACATGTACTCAGTGTCCTCATTAATAAGTCCTTCATGATATAATATTATCTATTGTATACTAACCCACATTAGTGCTGAAACTTGTCTCTTAGTATGGCAATATGCTTGATTTACGCAGTATAATGTTTTACCCAAATCTTGTTTATTTCCCATAACTAAAAATTAGACTTGTCTTAGGCATTAACAGTTAATTACGCTGCTTCTGCACATGTCTCTGCTCATGCATAATCTTTTAGTGCGTATTCTGCAAAAGTTGTGACTGTACCAATGTAATCTCTGTTCAACTATGCCTCAATAAAACCAAAGATTATTGACAAAAAAAAACAAAAAAAAACTTACTGACTGTGCTACTTTCTCTTCTGTGTGTGATTTGGAAGCTCTTATAACTTGCTTAGGCTCTTTCTGCCTAATCTTATAGATCTGTATTTCTTCCTCACTGTGTTTTTTTTTTTTATAATTACTAAATGCTAACGTTGAGTTTTTTTACTATTTTGGCCACATCTGCAGAGTACCTCAGTGGTTTCTTAATTTTTTTTTGCTTTTCCTGACAAGTCTAATGCAATTTTCTGTGGCCATCAGCAACTTTTAAATAATCCCATTTCTCCTGGACTCCAAACTGCCCAGTCTGGTAATGACTCCTTTACACAGTAAAAACTTTTGTTTTAGTTTAGTTTGACTCAGTCACTGGTCTTATTTTAAACCACATTGACTGATGATCACTGGATCCTAAACTTTCACCTACGCCTACGGTAATATTTAATACTAAATCTCCATTTGCTAACACTAAATTTAGTATGGCCTCCTTACGAGTTAGCTCCTTGACAACTTGTTTTAGAGACCATGCCAGAAGTGAGTTTAGAATTGTATGCTCCTGGCACAAGCAGCTATTTTGGTTTTCCAGTTCACATCAGGAAGATTAAAGTCACCAATGATGATAACTTCCCCCTTCATTGCCATTTTAGCTATTTCCTTAAATAGTAGATTATCTAACTATTCTATTTGTCCTGGGGGCCCATAAATCACACCTACACGAGTTACTGTGTGATTACCAAATTCTAACGTAACCCAAATGGACTCTATGTTCGCCTCACTAACATTTATTAGGCTAGATTTTATGCTATCTTTCACATACTGTCACGGTTCTCACCGCGACATCCCGACGGCCAGACGAGGTCGCCCCAGAAGTGCCCGGTGACGGACTTGAACCAGGGTACTTTGCAATCCTGGGGCTGCAATTTTTTGCCTCTGAGCCACCATATCAGCTCGAGAGATAGCCAGAAGTCTATCTTGCCTTGTACCCAACACTGGGGGCTGGATGTTATTCTGTGGCTGCTCCAATGATCTCAGCACACCTGTGGCTGATCACCAATTAGCCAGGTATAAGACACTGCCTCTCCCTGAGGGCAGTGTCAGTTCATTGACTCTGGTTCCCTTGTTTGGTTCCTGTCTTGCCATATTAGCGTTCCAGTATTTCCTGTCTGATTCTGGCTTCTGACCTTGGCTTTCCTCCTGGGCTACTCTGATCTCTGGCTTCCCCTGACTTTGGCTTTCCTTGACTACGCTTCTGCTAATCCCTGTTGTACTGCTACTTGGAGCACTATTCCTGGAAAGCCCCCGTGCACAGACTCACAGATCAGGTGGCGTCTTACCTGGTCACCCTGGTCTGTGTCTACTTTGCAAGGGTGAGCGTATAACTCTGCGAGCCGGACTCCCCATCAGGTAAGACCCTGACATAATGAACTGACCATATGGAGTCTGCAGAGTTATACAAATTACTCACCTCCCTGGCTGAACAAGTCTCCAACCTGTCCCAGAATGTTATGGATTTGCAGAGATGTTCATTGGCATTTAAAGGAGCAGTACATCCAATCCCGGAACATACATACCCAGAACCCTATGTCATTATGCCTGACAGGTTTGACGGTTCCCGTTCTTCTTTCCCGATGTTCAAAAAGGATTGTGAGCTACTGTTTGCCCTGAAACCTAGAACCTACGCCACCGACCTTATCAGAGTCCGCTCCGCTATTAATCTGTGTACTGGGCGGATTAAGGCATGGGCACACCAGAAGCTGCAGGAGAGAAGTACTGTCTTGGACTCCTGGGAGTTGTTCATGTCCGCAATGGACTCTCAGTGCTTTGCATCAAGGAAAGCAACTCCCAAGCCTACTTCAGGTTCTCGCAGAACCCGGTTGCCTAGAGAAGAGGAATTATTTTACGAATACAAGAATCCCATCTCGCTAGAGTCTAAACCTACCTCCAAGGACCTGCCTTGTCATCATAACGTTACCCATGTGGAACTTGGCACTCTAGAGGACAAGGAGGAACCCATGGAGATCGGCTTCATCCGCACTAGAAACAAGACTGCCATCTAGAGAAAGAGACCGAAGGAGGGCTTGTTGTCTCTGTTTCTATTGTGGAGAAGGAGGGCACTTTATCTCCCACTGCCCTATTCGCCCAACTCGGCCTAAGCCTCTTCAAGTAGGTACTACTCAGCTTCATCCTGTTATCCCGGCAACACAGCCAGAAAAATGTCAAGGGTACAGTCGGATGTTTCCACGTTCTGTGACGCAGACGAGTACCCAGACTACGATGGCTACTGATGCCAGTGTCTCTCAAGAACACATAATCGGTGATCATGAGAAGTCACCACCTCCAGAAGACTCTCCTGTTAAAACTGGTACCATCACCACTTCCTGTCTGCCCAAAGGAGAACTACCTGCGGATTGCACATATGGTACCAAGGTCCACAGAACAGATCTGGAAACGTTTGAAAGGGCTTTGAAAGCCGTGAACTCTGCTCCTGCTGACTCACCTAGGAAAAAAAGTTCAGAGAAATTGACTCCTGGGATCAAGGTACTTACCGCCTGCACCAAATCCATGAATAACCTTGACCTCTTTCCATTAGTACCCAAAACTGGTACCATAAAGTCCCAGGCTGTAAAGGGACTCCACTCTGGAGACTGTGATTACAAAGACTATCTTAGTGATCCTGAGACCGAAGATGAGGAGTACTATTTCCAAGAAGAACCTGTTCACGCCCGGAGGGCGTTCTTGAAGGGAGGGTACTGTCACGGTTCTCACCGCGACATCCCGACGGCCAGACGAGGTCGCCCCAGAAGTGCCCGGTGACGGACTTGAACCAGGGTACTTTGCAGTCCTGGGGCTGCTATTTTGCCTCTGAGTCACCATATCAGCTCGAGAGATAGCCAGAAGTCTATCTTGCCTTGTACCCAGCACTGGGGGCTGGACGTTATTCTGTGGCTGCTCCAACGATCTCAGCACACCGCCAGGTATAAGACACTGCCTCTCCCTGAGGGCAGTGTCAGTTCATTGACTCTGGGTCCCTTGTTTGGTTCCTGTCTTGCCATATCAGCGTTCCAGTATTTCCTGTCTGATTCCAGCTTCTGACCTTGGCTTTCCTCCTGGGCTACTCTGATCTCTGGCTTCCCCTGACTTTGGCTTTCCTTGACTACGCTTCTGCTAATCCCTGTTGTACTGCTACTTGGAGCACTATTCCTGGAAAGCTCCCGTGCACAGACTCACAGATCAGGTGGCGTCTTACCTGGTCACCCTGGTCTGTGTCTACTTTGCAAGGGTGAGCATATAACTCTGCGAGCCAGACTCCCCATCAGGTAAGACCCTGACACATACAGGACCACCCCTCCCCATTTCTTGCCTTCCCTGTCTTTTCTATAGAAAGTGTACCCTGGTATTGCTATGTCCCAGTAATTTTTCTCATTATACCATGTCTCAGTAACAGCGACTAAATCTACATTATTAGTTGCCATTATTGCAACAAGTTCATGGATCTTCCCTAAACTGCGATCATTTGTAGACATGACTCTAAGCGTATCATTTTATCTCTCTTTTGCCACCCCCTCTTAATTTAAATACATCCTAGCAAAACCTCTGAGAAAGATGCAAACCATCTTTTTTGTACAGTTTATTTCCATTCCAAACAGAGTTACCCTGAGAAATTAAGCCAAATCCTTGCTCCCGACACCATTCACCAAGCCACAAGTTAAAGTCTCTTGTATGCATCCGCCTGTCATTCTGAGTGTTATGCACAGGTACAACTTTAGAGAATGACAGTGAGGAAGCAACCTGCCATATATCATTGTCAAAAACACAAAAAACCTCCTTTACCTCTGAAACTGCATTGCAAGCCAAGTCAGTTGTCCCTAGATGGACAAGTACATACAATCCCCCTTCCTGCATTACTAACTTAACAATATTACAAATACATCTCCTGTCTCTGTGAGCAGTAGCTCCATGAAGACATCTCACAAGGCCACTATTGTCCAGCTCCACACCTCTTATGATAGAATCCCCCAACAACAACTGCTTTCTATCAGGCCTCACCTTAAACTTTTTTCCATTGGCTGTAGCGTTGCACAACTTTGATATAGAAGATGGTGGTTCCACAAACTTGGTGCCTGAGTCTGTCTCCATAACACCACTACACTTGGTTCCTGAGCCTGTCTTCACAACACCAATACACTCAGTGCCTAAACCTGTCTCCACAACACCACTACCATCAGTTTCTGAGCCTGTCTCCACAACACCACTACACTCAGTGCCTGAGCCTGTCTCCACAACACCACTACACTCAGTGCCTGAGTCTGTCTCCATAACACCACTATACTTGGTGCCTGAGCAGGTCTCCATAACACCACTACACTTGGTGCCTGAACCTGTCTCCATAACACCAGTATACTCTGAAAGTGCTGAAAATTAATTATGTAGAGCAGTCATTCCCAACCCACTCCTCATGGACCACCAACAGTCCAGGGTTTGTCAGTATCTCCATTTGAATAAAAAAAGGAAATACATAAACCCTGGACTGTTGGTGGTCCATGAGGGCTGGGTTTGGGACCACTGATGTAGAGCAAAAGACTGTGCAATATGCCTTTTATGCACAACTGTAAGTCTACCAGATCCATCTGCCATTCATAGGACGTCTCTGCGGCAGTGGCTTTGAACAGTTCCAGCCTGAGTTTGTTTAACGGATAATTTACAAATCTCAGACTTTTTTTTTTTCCCTCTCTTGTTTCTATTCCCCTCCTTGTGGGTTCTGCTGCTGCTGAGCTAATTAGGGGGCGTGCCCCTTAATTTCCACCTGTGTGGGATTTGTATTGCCAATATAAACCCACTACTGACTCACAGAGCTTGCTCACTGGAGTTTGCTTGAAAGTAGGCTATTTCAAGTAGTCTCTTTTAAGTAGGAGTTAAAACAACAGGAGTTGAAACTACAAGGGAGTTTAAACCAAGAGGGTAAATATTGTTTTTGCTCACTTGTGTTTTTTGTAACTGGGGATGAGTGCTAGCAAGATTGCGAGTTTAATTCAGTGCACATCATGCCGCATGTATGCATGCCTGGGTGATTCTGTCCAGGGTCCATACCTCTGTGGTGGGTGTGAGCGAGTCGCTTTTCTGGAAGCTCAGATTAGAGATCTGGAGAGGCAAATTGTAACACTGAGGGAGATTGACAATCTTTAGAGGAGTCTGCTGCTCACTGAGCAGAGTTTAGTGGGGACAGGTAGTGGAGAGGGAGGAGATAAGACAGATGGGGAACAGACACGTAGCTGGGTGACAGTGGGGCGAGGAAGCAGGGGGGAAGGAAGAGAAAAGGTTTAGCTAGTCTTGATCTCATGCTGCCTAACAGATTTGCCCGTTTGAGTGAAGATGTTGGGACCATCAGCTCAGGAGTAGCTGTACTGCAGGAAGCTGTTCCTTCTAACAGCCGAGGGAACAGCCCCTCTAGTACAGGTGGGGTTGAGAGGGTAAGGAAGTCTAGACAGGTTGTGATGGTAGGGGACTCTATTATTAAGAGAGTAGATAGGGTAATCTGCCACTCTGATCGACTCAACCGGACAGTTTGCTGTCTCCCGGGTACTCGGGTCCGGCATGATTCTGACAGAGTGGAGGGATTATTGGGAGGGGCCGGAGATGACCCAGCTGTCATGGTCCATATTGGTACCAATGACAAAGTCAGAGGAAAATGGAAGGTCCTTAAGAATGAGTTCAGGGATCTAGGAAGTAAGCTAAAGAAAAGGACCTCCAAGGTAATTTTTTCAGAAATATTACCTGTGCCACGCGCTACAGCAGAAAGGAGGCGGGAGGTTAGAGAGGTCAATGCGTGGCTAAAGTCTTGGTGCAGGAAAGAGGGTTTTGGGTTTTTAGAGCACTGGGTCTATTTTGCGCTTGGGTGCAACCTGTATAGTCATGATGGATTGCACCTAAACGGAAGAGGGTCTGTGCTAGGGGATAGTGTGGCTAGAAGGTTGGAGGAGATTTTAAACTAGTGGTAGGGGGGGAGGGTCAAAGCAATGTAGAAAATGGAAATAGGATGGAAAGGAGATAGGCTTTAGCTTGGAACAAAGGCGGTGGAGATGGGGGGGAGGGGAAAGCTCAGAACAGAGGAGGTATGTAATATTGATAATTCACACAAAGTACAAAAGACTCATGATAATATTAAATGTATGCTTACTAATGCAAGAAGCCTATATAACAAAATGGGGTAACTAGAGGCAATAGCATACACTAAACAATATGATATAATAGGCATAACAGAAACATGGTGGGATGAGATACATAACTGGGCAGATAATTTAAATGGGTACACATTAATTATATGTCAACCATGAGTTAAAGTCAAATCTTAGGCATGTGGAGTGTGACGAGGAAAATGTAGAGGCTTTATGGGTAGATATCTGCTTGGGGCAAACAAAGGGAAATCAATTATTGGTTGGGATATGTTATAAACCACCTAATGTAAATATTATTGAGGAAGAACAGCTGTTAGAGCAAATTGAGAAAGCTGCAAATCGAGGTAACACGTTAATTATTGGAGATTTTAAATACCCAGACATAAATTGGAATAGAGGGACTAGTACTTCAGCAAGGGGAATCAGGTTTTTGAATGTGTTAAATGACACCTTTATGTCACAACTGGTACAAGCACCAACTAGAAAGGATGCTTGTCTGGATCTCGTCATAACAAACAATGTTGATCTTTTAACCAACATTCAAGCAGGGGAGCATTTGGGAAATAGTGATCACAATATGGTAAATTTTGAAAAAAGCAAAAGCAAGTGGGGTATACTAAAACATATAATTTAAAAAAAAGCCAATTTCAATAAGATTAGGGCAGCTCTACAACATATCGACTGGCATAAACTCCTTAGTGATAAAAACACTGAGGATAAATGGAAACTATTCAAACAAATATTAGAAAGGTACATTTCTCAGTATGTACCATTGGGTAATACATATAAAAGAAACAAATTAAAACCAATGTGGCTTAATAGAGAAGTAAAACAAGAGATTAAAAATAAGAAAAGGGCATTTAAATCAGAAAAATCAAAGGCATCCTATTTAAGATACAAGGATAAATAACGCTTGAAAAAAGGCAATTAAAGTGGCTAAACTAGAAAATGAGAAATTGATAGCTAAAGAATGCAAAACCAACCCCCAAAATTTTTTCAAGTACATCAATTCTAAAAAAACAAAAAATGAAAGTGTAGGTACACTGGAAACAGAGTTGGGTTTATTAGCTAATGAAGACCAGGAAAAAGCTGAAATGTTAAATAACTATTGTTCTTCAGTATATATTAATGAGGATCCTATGGCAAGAGATATGCAAATGATTGCTGCAAAAAACTTGCAAATAACTTGTGTTTGGGTAACTCGAGACAAGGTGCTACAGCAATTAAAGAAAATTAATGTAAATAAAGCTCCGGGGCCTGACTGTATTCACCCACGAGTACTTAAGGAGCTAAGTGGGGAAATAAGTGAACCTCTTTATTAAATTTTTCAAGATTCTTTTGTTTCAGGTGTTGTACCGGAGGATTGGAGGAAGGCAGATGTTGTTCCTATATTTAAAAAGGGTTCAAAAATCCTTGCCTGGAAATTATAGACCTGTGAGCTTAACTTCTGTAACTGGGAAAATATTTGAAGGGCTATTAAGGGATAATATTCAGGAATTCATTGGGAAGAACTTTGTTATTAGCAATAATCAGCATGGTTATATGAAACATAGGTCATATCAAACTAACCTAATTGCATTCTACGAAGAAGTAAGTAGAAGTATAGATCAGGGTGTTACAGTGGATGTGATCTACTTGGATTTTGCCAAGGCATTTGATACGGTTACTCACAATAGGTTAGTCTTCAAACTAGAAGAAATTGGTCTAGATGAATATTCTTGTTCTTGGGTAGAACATTGGCTTAAGGATAGAGTACAACGAGTTGTAATTAATGGTACATTTTCAGGCTGGACAAAAGTGGTAAGTGGTGTCCCTCAGGATTCTGTTTTGGGACCACTTCTATTTAACATATTTATAACTGATCTTGAAATAGGCATTGAAAGCCATGTATCGGTGTTTGCAGATGACACAAAACTTTGTAAAGTAATAAACTGTGAGCAGGATATTGCTTTGCTGCAGAGGGATTTGGATAGATTGGGGGACTGGGCACTAAAATGGCAGATTACATTTAACATAGAAACATAGAAACATAAAATGTGACGGCAGATAAGAACCATTCGGCCCATCTAGTCTGCCCAATTTTCTAAATACTTTCATTAGTCCCTAGTCTTATCTTATAGTTAGGATAGCCTTATGCCTATCCCACGCATGTTTAAACTCCTTTACTGTGTTAACCTCTACCACTTCAGCTGGAAGGCTATTCCATGCATCCACTACCCTCTCAGTAAAGTAATACTTCCTGATATTATTTTTAAACCTTTGTCCCTCTAATTTAAGACTATGTCCTCTTGTTGTGGTAGTTTTTCTTCTTTTAAATATAGTCTCCTCCTTTACTGTGTTGATTCCCTTTATATATTTAAATGTTTCTATCATATCCCCCCTGTCTCGTCTTTCCTCCAAGCTATACATGTTAAGATCCTTTAACCTTTCCTGGTAAGTTTTATCCCGCAATCCATGAACCAGTTTAGTAGCCCTTCTCTGAACCCTCTCTAAGGTATCAATATCCTTCTGAAGATACGGTCTCCAGTACTGTGTACAATACTCCAAGTGAGGTCTCACCAGTGTTCTGTACAATGGCATGAGCACTTCCCTCTTTCTAATGCTAATACCTCTCCCTATACAACCAAGCATTCTGAACGTAGAGAAATGCAAAGTTATGCACTTTGGGGTTAAAAATGCACAAGCAACTTACACACTAAATAGTAGTGAATTAGGGATAACCACACACGAGAAGGATTTGGGAATTGTTATAGACAGCAAATTAGGCAGCAATATGCAATGTCAACCTGCAGTTGCTAAGGCCAGTAAGGTTTTGTCATGTATAAAAAGGGGCATAAATTCTTGAGATGAAAATATAATTTTGCCTCTTTATAAATCGCTGGTAAGACCACACCTTGAATATGCTGTGCAATTTTGGGTGCCTGTTCTATAGAAAGATATCATGGCACTAGATAAAGTCCAGAGACGAGCTACAAAATTGATAAAAGGAATGAAGCATTTTAGTTATGAAGAAAGGTTAAAAAAATTAAATCTGTTTAGTTTGGAAAAAACGCCACCTGAGAGGGGATATGATAACTTTATACAAATATATTTGGGGCCAGTACAAACCTTTATCTGGAAATCTATTCATAAACAGGGCTATACATAGGACACGAGGTCACACATTTAGGCTGGAAGAAAGGAGATTTCATCTAAGGCAAAGAAAAGGTTTTTTTTTACATTAAGAGCAATAAGGATATGGAATTCTCTGCCTGAATAGGTGGTGTGGCGAAACCGACCTCACCACTGGGCATTGGAGAAGACTGATTGCCTGCCTCCTGCCATGTGACTATGGCCCCTGGGATGTATTGCCCTTTAAAGACATGATTTGTGTTGTGCTGCTGCTGGCCCTTTAAGAACCATCTGGGGACATACTGGGGAGTTACAGGGTGGCCACCATTTCATGTATCAGACACCATTTCATGTATCAGAGGCACATGGTGAGAACAATGGATGGCGGCCATTTTAACTCACAGACACTGTGTGGACTTTTCTACACGGTGCCATCTCGCCGGTATTTGGTGCACAGAGACATCGTGCAGTGGTTTTGGACTATACAACAGGGGACACATTACACAGTAATTGTTTTTCATATAGCCTGTATATGTTCTGTGGAATCTGCATTAAACTGTATCTTCCAAACTACTGAACGGATCTGGGTGAATTTTGGATACGTGGTTCACCCAGATCCCCTGGTTCCGAGGATATACTTTTTAAGGGGTTATTGCATGTTTTGGGGTCCCTGTGATGTGTTTTATGATAATGTATTTCTCTGCCTGTCATAATTATATTAACCATTGTGTTCAGTAATCATATCGCAGGCAGAGGGGAGGATTTTGTGTGGGAGTGTCTGTGTGTATTGTAAGGATTGATTGGTTGTATTTCAAAACCCTGTGGGCAGTACTATGTTTATGTAATTTTAAATATTAAAGCATATTTGGTAACCTTTTATCGTACCATTTATCTTTTTATACAAATATATTTATTATTGTTACCTGGCATCATTCCTTTTTATTCGTTGGACTCCAAGCAATCCTAGGTGGGGATTATACCACCAACGCGAATTACCAGGAGCAGTTGATCTGCTCCTGTCTTGTGAGTATCCACTTTTATTATATATATTTTATTCAACGTTTTTATTCAGAGAACACTATTTTCTGTCTCTTTTTATTCGAGTGTCTTTCATACTACGGAAGGAGGAAGTACGCGAAGGAGAGTCATTTCATATCCTACAAGCGGGGATCTAAACCGCTGTACGCCCTTTATACCAGAGCAGGTTTTAGCTCTTTTAAATGTGAGTTTGCAATCAAGTTTTACATTCCAACTTCCTGTATTATTCAAGATATACTACACTATTTTGGCTCTGTATTTGTTTTCATTTCTTGCATATGAGACGACCTACAAGGAAGATATTAAGTAAGACTACTGCTTTGGACCAAGTACCATCACATAATACGATTTCAATGGACATTGCCAGATAAGACTTTTCTTCTTTTATCCATTGATTTTATCTGGACTTTTCGTATTATTTAAAGTTTTATCCAAGCGCAGCCCTTTCCTGTATTTTTTACCTTTCTGTGTTTTATTTAAGGGTCTTTGAGGGATTCCCTTATAGGGTTGCTGCTAATCTTTGTTACTTAGCGCTTACTCGTTATTTTGGTAGTACTATGTTTGTGGATTGTGAATAAATGAGGCTGTATGTGCCAGTACAGTCAGTTCTGCTTGACCTCAAAATGAAGTGTCATCTCGTTATTGGGGGAATTGGATTGTATGCTGATTGCCAGGAGTGTAAGCTGATTGTATGCTTTTCCTGTTCAGCTGCTTACAGCATTCATATGCTTCACCGGTTCGGTGGTTGTGGTGTCTGCTGCAGTGCTTGGAGTCCTCAGGAAGCGCTAGGAGCATTCTTCAAAGGAGGTACCCAGTCGGGGTGCCAGGTGATCCGTTACAGGTGGTTTTGTCAGAGTCACTACAGATGTTTAAACTGCAATTGGATAAATACTTACAAAAACATAACACACAGGGATATAATTTCTAATTAGTGGGGTAATAGCTGCTTGATCCAAGGAGAAATCTGACTGCTATTTTGGGGTCAAGAAGGAATTTTTTTTCCTAGTTTATGGCAAAATTGGAAGCGCTTCAGACTAGGTTTTTTGCCTTCTTTTGGATCAACAGCAACAACATATGTGAGGAAGGCTGAACTTGATGGACGCAAGTCTCTTTTCAGCTATGTAACTATGTAAAAAAGCAATATATATAATTGTCATTATTTATATATTTATATAAAATAAAAAATAAATATATAAATATGTTATAAAATAAAATTAAAAAAATAAATAGATAAAAAAATATATATACATGCGCAATTTCGCTCTAACTGTATTTTAAAATTAATATATATATATATATATATATATATATATATATATATATATATCAAAATACAAGCAGAACGAAATAATATATATATATATATACACATAAGTATATACGTATATATCACTATATATATACCTATGTATAAATAAAAATAATAAAAAAATGATATACATATATATATATATATATATATACATACATACACACACACATATATATATATATATATATATATATATATATATATAATAATAATTCTACGTATATATTTATGTAATAATTTTACATAATTAGGTCACTTTATTAATTACAATTTGCAGGACCTGCCTGACAACCCAGGCCGAAAGTTCAGGGAATTTAATTTTCTAGCACTATATTTAACCCTGTAACTTTCCAAGACACCATAACACCTGTACATGAGGGGTACTGTTTTACTCGGAAGACTTCGCTGAACACAAATATTAGTGTTTCAAAACAGTAAAATGTATTACAACGACGATATCATCAGTGACAGTGACATTTTTTGCATTTTTCACACACAAATGGCACTTACACTGAGGATATAATTGTTGTGATACGTTTTACTGTTTTGAAACACTAATATTTGTGTTCAGCAAAATCTCCCGAGTATGTACAGGTTTTATGGTGTTTTCAAAAGTTACAGAGTCAAATATAAGGCTTGCATTTCAGTTTTTTTCACATTAAAATTCGCCAGGTTGCCTTTGAGACCGTAAGGTAGCCCAGGAATGAAAATTACCCCCATGATGGCATACCATACCAGGGTATTGCAAATGGGGTCTTTTTTAGTAGCCACTTAGTCACAAACACTGGCCAAAATGTGCGTTCAAATTAGTTTTTTCATTTTCAAATATTAACACTAACTTTGACCAGTGTTTGTGACCAAGTGGCTACTAAAAAAGACTGGACATACTCCATTTGCAATACCTTGGGTTGTCTACTTTTGCAAATGATATGCCATCACGGGGGTAATTCTTATTCCTGGGCTACCATATGTTCTCAAAGGCAACGTAACCAATCTGGCGAATTTCAGTGTGAAAAAACTGAAATATGTAACACACTATATTTGACCCTGTAACTTCCCAAAACACCATAAAACCTGTACATAGGGGGTACTGTTTTACACGTGAGACATCACTGAATACAAATATGTGTATGTTACTGCAGTAAAAGCAAACAGTATTTTGACATTCACAGTTAAAATGTCACGTAGAACTAAAAAATGTTTAAAAATTCTTTTCTCCCATTTTTTTAAATATTTTTTTCATATTCAGTTATGTTCCATACCTAAATATTTGATGTTAAACGAAAGCCCTATTTCCCGTGAATAAAATGATATATAATAAGTGTGGGTGCATTTAATATGAAAGAGGTAGGACAGACATACAGCGCAAATGCCAGGTTTTGTTTAAGTTTTGATCTGATCACAACTTGTACATTTGGCTGCGGTATTAAGGGGTTAATGAACAAGGAATGATGCACAATTCACATCTGCACAGCCTGAAGACTATTATCTCGGACAGAACCGGAACCCATGGCCCTTAGTGTGTATTACTCTCCAGAGTGTCAGCTGATTCCATTTTAACTAAACTCATTCCTGAACTGAATTATTAATGGAACTTGTATGTTATCTATATAATTTCATATATTTGTCACATAGGTACATATGTAGATAGTAAAATTACTATGTAACTAAATAATGTCATACATATCTTTCTCATATTAATTCCTTTTATCTTTTTCTTTTCAAATCAGTTTTTAATGTTTTCATTTCTGATCTATTTGTCTTTAAAACATAAGATAAAGTAGGGGCTACTTTGCCTTATGTATTTTTCCTACGATTTACTTTCTTGAGAAAAGGTGGAGCTTAGTGCTTAAGGCAAGCTCCACTTCCTGTGTCAAGAAAGTGGATCTTGCCTTAAGCTCCACTCTTTGTCAAGTTTGTGGTTCACCACAGGAGAGTAAGGGAAGTGCATATTAGCGGGTGGAGAGTAAGGTGGACTACACTCTATAAAGTATCGACTCTCCTTTACTATCTCCTCCTATTTCTCTAGCTGGAAGAAATAAGTTTACATTAAGTCAATCATTTTTAAGGAAATTTAAAAAGACCTAATAACTAAAATAGTAACTCTCTACCAGGCTACCCTAACCTTCCTAAACAAGTAATATACCCATATAGAGCTAGAGAAGCACTTCAAAGCAGCTTCCAGTGGTTTGATGATATACCTTATTCTCACACAGCTTATGAATAGATATTTTACTGCAATATGAATTGTCTTCTGTCCATGTCTGCTTATTGCAATTGCCTTGCCATTTAATAAAAACGTAATTGACAAAAAAAGGCGTACATTATATATAAAGTAATGGGAAAAAGTAAACCCTCTTTGAATTCAAAGGTTTTACATATCAGGACATAATCATAATCATCTGTTCCTTAGAAGGTCTTAAAATTAAGTAAATATAACCTCAGATGAACAACACATGAAATATTAAACAATGTCATGATTTATTTAGCAAAAATAAAGCTAAAATGGAGAAGCAATGTGTGAAAAATCAAGTACACTATTACTGCGTAGGAATTAAGAGGTTAATTAGCAAAAATGTTCTCTGATCATCAGTAAGTGTGACCACCTCTATAATAGCCAAAAATTTTAGCAGTTTGCTGATCTGGAGCATTCAGCATGCCAAGGAGGAAATGCATCAGCAATGATCTTAGATAAGCAACTGTTGATGCCCCTCAAACTGTTAAGGCAATTTCCAAACAATTTAAAGTCCATCATTCTACAGTGAGAAAGACTGTTGAAAACATTCAAGACAGTTGCCAATTTTCACAGGAGTTGATGTTCCTGCAAATTCACCCCAAGGTCAGACTGTGCAAAAACAAAAAACAAACGAGTTACTTTTCAGACTCTACAGGCTTCAGTTAGCATGTTAAATGTCAGAAATTAGAAAAAGGTTGAACAAGTATAGATTGTTTGGAAGGATTGCCAGGAGAAAGCCTCTTCTCTCTAAAAAGAACATGGCAGCATGGCTTAGTTTTACAAAGTGGATTAGTAGGGAAGTAAAACAAAAGATTAACAATCAGAAAAGGGCGTTAAAAATGGATTTTAATCGGACAAATTAGAGGAATCCTATATAAGATATAAAGAAGCCAATAATTTTTGCAAAAAGGCAATTGAAGTGGCTAAACTAGAAAATGAGAAATTGATAGCAAAAGATTGCAAAACCAACCCTTACATTTTTTTCAAGTACATCAATTCTAAAAAAAAAAAAAATGAAAATGTAGGTACACTGGAAACAGAGATGGGTCTATTAGTAAATGAAGACCAGGAAAAGGCGAAATTTAATATTAACTACTTTTCTTTAGTATATATTAATGAGGATCCTATGGCAAGAGATATGTATGTATATATATAGACTTGTGAGCTTAACTTCTGTGACTGGGAAAATATTTTATTATAGGATAATATTTAAAAATTCATTGGGAAGAATTTTGTTATTAGCAACAATTAGCATAGTTTTATGAAATATAGGTCATTTCAAACTAACCTAATTGCATTCAACAAAGAAGTAAATAGAAGTATAGATCAGGGTGTTGCAGTGGATGTGATCTACTTGGATTTTGCCAATGCATTTGATACGGTTCCTCACAATAGGTGAGTCTTCAAACTAAAGAAAATTTGTCTAGATGACTGTTCTTGTTATTGGGTAGAACATTTTAAGGATCCTGGTTTAAGGATAGAGTACAATGAGTTGTCATAAATGGTAAATTTTCAAGCTGGACAAAAGTGGTAAGTGGTGTCCCTCAGGGTTCTGTTTTAGTGTTTGCAGATGACACAAAACTTGTAAAGTAATAAAACGTGTGCAGGATATTGCTTTACTATAGAGGGATTTAGATAGATTGGGGGACTGGGCACTAAAATGGCTGATGAAATGTAATGTAGAGAAATGCAAAGTTATGCACTTCTGGGTCAAGAATGCACAAGCAACTTACACCCTAAATGGTAGTGAACAATAAGGATTTGGGAATTGTTATAGACAACAAATTAGGCAGCAATATGCATGTGACAAACTACCCTTTTCAAGTGAGTTTGTCACGAGTTCTTGGAGGGGCCTGCTTGCCAGCCTCCTGCCCACAGACTATGGGCCCTGCAGGGAAACCTGTAAAAGACTACCGAACTTGACCGACTGTTAGCACTGATTTCCCTGGAACTGTTTTGGGCATGGAGTCATGCTTGTGGTCGGTCAAAACTATGACTTCCATGAGGTTCCTGAACCCCTAAACCGATCTTTTTGAATATGTTGTTCACCCAGATCAGGTATCAGAGGATGTGACTTTTATGGGATTTTTGTGTGTTTTTAAGGTACTTTTGGGGTTTTCATAAAATTGTATGTTTTTTCTGTGCTTGGAGATAATTACGTTAGATTAGTACAGTTCCTGATTTAGTTATCTCCCAAACACAGAGGAGGGATTCTATTGTTTGTGTCTCACTGTATGACTGTTTTTATTGGTGTATGTACTTTGTGTCCCTGTGCCCAACAAGGTCCACCTGGGTGTCATCCTTGTTGGGAAACTTGCATAAAAGGCCAGTGATCCTGCATTAAAATCTATTCCAGCTTACACCCCAAAACTGTGTGTCGTCCTGTTATTAGAGGGAAAGAAGATTTACTCCTGTGTCTGCTGTTCCAGTTTGCAAGGGATTCAACAGGAAAAGTCCTTGTAATGTCCTTGCAATGTTTTAAAGAAAAGTGGCTAATACACCTCCACAACGATGTGAGAGACTGATAACGTGATACAGAAAGCTAATTCCCCATTCAGCTCCAGGAAGGAGTGGTTCCAGGGCCCCAGTCAAGCCATGGCAACTGTGGGCAGAAGTGCTGCGGTTTGTCCCCTGTTCCAGCTAGGAGTTACCAGGGAGCTCTGTTACAATGCAATATACACAAATAGGGAATATCCTGTTAGGGAAAGAGATGGCACAACATAGTGCAAAACTGTGTGTTTATATGATTTAAGTATATGTCAAATGACCACTTACAATTTTTTAGAAGTAAAAAAGCTTCTAATATATTTTGTAGATGCAGGTCTGGTGGTCTTGAAATTTCAGTCTCTCAAAAGCTCAAAGTCTCTCATATACTTAAATCATATAAATACACTTTTGCACTATGTGGTGCCATCTCTTTCCCTGGCAGGATATTCCCTATTTGTGCATATTGGTTATTTTTGAAGATTTTTGCTGAGGAAATCTTTGGGTTTATTATCCTTAAAAGGAAGTGTACTAATTTATTTATTCACTTTGTTTGTACAAATTATCATACTAATTGCACTTGGTTCACTTTATTTAGTTGTGAAAGGCAATATTGTATCATAATATATATCCTTTTCCTCAAGCAATATGCAATGTCAATTTGCAGTTGCTAAGGCCAGTAAGGTATTGTTTTCGGGATGAAAATGTAATGTATAAGGATGTGAAATTCTCTGTCTGAAGAGGTGGTCTTGTCAGAGTCCAAAAAGATGTTTAAACAACAATTGGATAATGCTTGCAAATACTTAACATACAGGGATATAATTTCTAATTAGTAGGGTAATAACTGCTTGATCCAAGGAGATATCTGACTTCCATTTTGGGGTCAAGAAGGAATTTTTTTCTAGTTTGTTGCAAAATTGGAAACGCCTTCTTTTGGATCAACAGGAAAAACACATGTGAGGAAGGCTGAACTTGATGGACACAAGTCTCTTTTCAGATATGTATCTATGTAAAGTTGCATCTGGACAAACTTCCGAACAAAGACTTCTGTAACAATATCCTTCAGACAGACAAGATCAAAGAGAAAATATTTGGTCAAAATGCACAGTTTCACGTTTGGTGAAAACCAAACACAGCATATCAGCACAAACTGCCAACTGTCAAGCAAGGTGGTGGAGAGGTAATAATTTTGGCTTGTTTTTCAGTCACAGGACATGTGAACCTTGTAGTCAATGAGTTCACCATGAATTCCTCTGTATAACAAAGTATTCTAGAGTCAAATGTGAGGCCATCTGTCTTACAGCTAAAGCTTGGCCAACATTGGGTCATACAACAGGACAAACTGGGTCATGCAACAGGACAAACAAGTACACCAGCCAATCTACAACATAATAGCTGGAAAGGAAAATAATCAAAGTGATACATAGGCCCAGTCAAAGTATAGACCTCAACCTGACTGAAATGCTGTGGTGGGACCTTAAGATAGCTTTGTATAAACAAATGCTAACAAACCTCAATGAAGTGAAGCAATGTTTTAAAGAAAAGTGGCTAATACACCTCCACAACGATGTGAGAGACTGATAACGTGATACAGAAAATTATTGATTCAAGTTATTTCTGCTAAAAGTCATTCTATAATTGAATCATACGGTGTAATTAGTTTTACACAAATAGCTTTCCATTTTGGCTTTATTTTTGTTAAATAAATCATGACACAGACAGTGTAATATGTCACGTGTTGTTCATCTGAGGTTATATTTACCTAATTTTCAGACCTGCTAAAGAACGGATGGGTGCTCTTTCTTTTTCCCATGACTGTATACATATATATAGTTAGGTCACTGACACAATTTTCATAATTTTGGCTCTGTACACCACCACCATATGATGAAAAAATGTAAAAAAACACTTTTTCTAAATTTGACCGCCAATATCTGTTACGCATCTACAACCGCCAAAAAACACCCCTAAATAGTTTCTAAATGCTGTCCTAAGTTTAGAAATGCCCTATGTTAACATGTTGTTAGCTTTTTTTTTGGAAAGTTATAGGGTTATAAGTACAAGTAGCACTTTGCTATTTCCAAACCATTTCTTTTCAAAATTACCTCAAGTTACATTGTAACCCTGATATCTGTTAGGAATCCCTGAATAACCATTTACATGTATATATTTGTTAAAAGAAGATAAACTAAGGTATTAAACTTGGGGTATTTTGACCTTTTTCATGCAACCATTTTAACACCATTCTATGCCAGATTAAAAAAAAATAAAAAATAATAATAAATAATTGGTGATTTTTTTTAACACACAGCAATTTAAGAATATATGTACAAAGAACTTTAAGGGTTACTGCCAAAGAACACTCTGATATGTGTTCAGCAACATCTCCTGAGTGCAGGGATACCCCCCATGTATAGGTGTGTCAAGTTTTCTGGGGTCAAAAGAGTTTTCCAACTTGAAATATTCACAGCTGGTCATCATGCACCCATGTCCTATTTGGGACATTTTTGAAGTTGGCCAATGTAATTTACCCCCATCAAACCATATATTTTTGAAAAGTAGGCAATCTAGGGTATTTCAGATGGTGGTATTTTAACATTTTCCATGCACTTATTCTACCACTAGTCTTTGTCAACCATTTGGGTAGTCATTTTTTGTGTTATCTTTCACACACATTGTACTTTGGGATATGATTCTCAGCTCATGTTATGTATTACTGCCAAAGAACACCACAATATGTGTTCAGCAACATCTCCTGAGTACAAGTGTGTCACATTCTCTGGGGGCTAAGAGACCTTATTTGGAGGGTGTGCATTCCAGTTTTCAAATGTTGAATTTTCACACCTGGTCATCATACGCCCATGTCCTATTTGGGACATTTTTGAAGCCGGCCAGTGTAATTTACCCCCCTCAAACCATATATTTTTTAAAAGTAGACACCCTAGGATATTTAAAATGGTGGTATTTTAACACTTTTTTTGTGTTATTTTTCTCTCACTTTAGGCATGGATTCTCAGTTCCTGTTATGTCTTACTGACAAAGAACACCCCAATATATGTTCAGCAACATCTCCTGAGTACAACAGTGCCCCCATTGTACAGGTTTTTGCATACTTACAGGGGTCAAATGTAGGGCTTTCCACTTTTCCATGTTTGCACATTGAAAAATGCCAAATTGGTTTGCGGGGCCTATGTTGCCTTTGAGACCGTGTAGCAGCCTAGGAATGAAAATTAACCAAATCATGGCATAACATTTGTAAAAGTAGACAACCCACGGTATTCTAAATGGGGTATATCCAGTCTTTTGTAGTAGCCACAAATGCTTGCCAAAGTAAGCGTACTTATTTGTTTTTTGCATTTTTTTTTACACAAAAACCTCACTTTTACTGGTGATTTCATTGTTATAAGTTTGACTGTTTTAAACACTCATATTTGTGTTCAGTGAAGTCTTCCGAATATAACAATAACCCCCATGTAGAGGTTTTATGGAAAGTGTTTTGGAAAGTTACAGGGTCAATATAGGGCTTTCCTAATTCAGTTTGCCAGATTGGTTTGCTGGGTCTGTGTTGCCTTTTGAGACCATATGGTAGCCCAGGAATGTGAAATAACCCCATCATGGCATACAATTTTCCAATGTAGATAAGCCAGGGTATTCCAGTCTTTTGCAGTAGCCACTTAGTCACAAATGCTGGCATTTAGCATTTTTATTTGTTTTTTATAAGGGTTTCAATTTTTTTTCAATTTAAAAAAAAATATGTAAAATATATATATATAGCCAAAAGTACAAGATAGCACTCCAGGGACTTCTAAGTAGAAAGAATAAAACTTAGCTTTTATTAGCTCAAAATAAAAATCAACGTTTCAGTCTGTATCACAGACTTTCATCAGGATGAGCTTGCAAATCAAATCCATAAGAATATATACCCCCAATATCCCCATAACTTACCCAGGTTGAAGATAGGAATGATCCCAAGGGCACCAGACCAGCAGCCTGCTTGGGTCAAACAATTGACCCTGATGATGTCATAGACGTGCGCCCCTTCGGGGTCGTTCCCATAGCAACCCAGTTTAACCAACAAAATAATACATATACATATAACTAAAAACATAGCCTGCATACAGGAATAAATGATACATGTTAAAGAAAGACCTATACACCCCATCAGGGACCATTTAGATACAGAGAAAATCCATAGAGAACACGTTAGAGATAGACAGCAGGCAGAACTAATCGAAAAGCGATCAAACTGCAATTAGCCTGTAGCAACCTATTAACAAGATATAAATATGCAAACTGTACTACCTAAGGAATAGATAATGCATAAAGAAAACATGTAACTTATACTACAAATACAAAAATAAAATGCAGGCATGAGCAATCAAACCTGCAAAGATTCCAATCTAACTACAGGGAGCAAAGTACCAACAAACAGCAATTGAAAGCATAATTGTACCAAGGGTAATGTATCACTCCTAATCCTTAGAGATCATTATGCAGGTAAAAAGAGTAGTAAAGGATATATGTCAGAACTTCTTAGTCAAAAAAGGTTCTGAAATATATCCTTTACTACTCTTTTTACCCTGATCTCATAATGATCTCTAAGGATTAGTGGTATTACGTGCTCCCAACTAGCGCCGTTACAGTCCATAATGAATGCGGCGGCGAGGCTCATCTTCCTGTCTGCACCTCCCATGCCTCACCCTTCTGTCAGTCCCTACATTGGCTTCCTATAAAATATAGAGCTCAATTTAAAATTCTGGTCCTTGCTTTCAAATCTCTACATAATGCTGCTCCCACCTATCTATCCTCCCTTATACACAAGTATGTCCTGTCTAGGCCCTTACGATCTGCTGGAGACTTACATCTATCTTCTGTCCATACTTCCTCTGATGCTCGCCTTTAAGATTTTTTGAGGGCTGCACGGTTCCTGTGGAACTCGCTTCCCTCCTCCGTTAGATGCTCACCCAGTCTCCACTCCTTCAAAAAAAATCGTTAAAAACCCACTTCTTCATAAAAGCGTATCAATTAAACTGTTAATAGCTCCTGACTGATTCCTCTTCTGCAACTGCCACTAGTCTAATACTATCCTTAACTTATTGTGTCACTTTACCCCACTCCCTCTAGAACAGTGGTTCTCAACCCAGTCCTCAAGGACCCCCTAAAAGTCCAGGATTGAGGGATTACCCTGTTGTCAGGGGTGTATTAGCCGCGAGGCAAACAAGGCATTTGCCTTGGGCGGCATTTTTCAGGGGCGGCAAAAAAGCCACCCCAAATGCCCAGGAAGCTCTTCCCCTGAGCACTCTGCTCAGCTCCCTCGCGCGCCGCCAGCAGAGTGAGGCCGGGAGCCGGGTTGATGACGTCATATTCCGGCTCCCAGCCTCACTCTGCTGGCGGCGTGCGAGGGAGCTGAGCAGAGCGCTCAGGGGAAGAGCTCCCTCGCCGCCCCCCACCCAGCAGCCACTGGACCCCAGGACCCCAGGGAGAGGATGAACCCCCCCAGCATTCCCAAAGGTAAGGAGGCTGGGGGGGGTTAAATAAAAAAAAAAAAGTGAATGTGTGTGTATGTTAGTGTGTGTGTGTGTGTTAGTGTGTGTGTCTGTTAGTGTGTGTATGTTAGTGTTAGTGTGTGTGTTAGTGTTAGTGTGTGTCTGTTCGTGTGTGTGTCTGTTAGTGTGTGTGTGTCTGTCTGTTAGTGTGTGTGTGTGTGTTTGCCTGTTAGTGTGTGTGTGTGTGTGTGTGCCTGTTGGGCAGACTAGATGGGCCGAATGGTTCTTATCTGCCGTCACATTCTATGTTTAGTGTGTGCCTGTTAGTGTGTGTCTGTTAGTGTGTGTGTGTGTCTGTTAGTGAGTGTGTGTGTGTGTCTGTTAGTGAGTGTGTGCGTGTGTCTGTTAGTGAGTGTTTTTTTTTCTGTTAGCTAGTGAATACGTATCTGTCAGTGAATGTGTGCGGGTATATTTAGAAAGCGAAGCAGGGGGGAAGGGTTGGGTGGTGGTTGCGCGGGTGGAGTAGCGCGGGGGGGTGCCTGAGTTTTGTCCTGCCTAGGGCAGCACAAAACCAGGATACACCACTGCCTGTTGTGTCTAAAGTGTTTGTCCCCCCTCCCCCAAAACACATTAGACACAGCAGGGTAATCCCTAAATCCTGGACAGTTCGGGGGTCCTTGAGGAATGGGTTGAGAACCCCTGCTCTTGAATGTGAGCTTATTGAGAAGGGTCCTTGTTTGTCTACCCACTGTAAAGTGTTGTTGAATTTGTTGGCGCTATATAATTAATAACATGATAATAAGAATAATAATAACATATACATATAATACGTATGTATATAATACGTGTGTGTGTGTGTGCTTGTGTATGTGTGCACTGTGGACACCTATTGCGGCCATGTGACGGGTCTTTTAGAGCCGTCACCTGGCCCCTGGAGGTCCTAAATTGCAGAGGGGGGACTGTCTGGGCTAAGGCCAGACAATCCCCCCTAAGAAGAAGACCAATCACCAACTTTCCCAAGGGAGAGAAAGGGAGGGTAGGGGTTAATTTTTTTTTATTTATTTATTTTTTAAATTAAATTCATTTTAATTTTTACTGAGTGCCTCGACCCTTCAAGGTACTCAGTACAGGCAGAGCATTGGAAGCCTGCCTGATGGCTTCTGATACTCTGCCTCACTGCCGGGCTCCACGGCGTATCAGGTACGTCCGAGGTCATTAAGGGGTTAATAAAAACATTCAAAGATATAACTGCTTGATTGCTGATCCAATGAGAAAGATCAGAAAATTTTTGGCTTTTCGATAGCAGCAAAAGTGATGCGTGAAAAGTTGAATTACTATGTAAATATGAATTACTATGTAAATTCAGTATGAATTACTATGTAAATATGTAAATAGTAATTATTTATTTAATTATTTTGTTTATGGACACTCTCATTCAACTATTCCTCTGTATGTCTGTCTGTCTATCTATCCATCTATCTATTCCATATTTTATAATGCATTTATGTATCATATTACAAAAGTTGAAAAGTTGATTAATACACCACTTTTGCAGTTGTCCACAGTTCGATACATATAACCCAATAACTGTGCACTTTTGCCTTGATAAATAGCTGAGGTGACAATGTGCATTTTTACACTGGCTCTTAAAAAAAAGATAATATCAACCCTAAATAGATATCAGATAGAGATCAAAAGATGAGAAGAAGCAGCAAAGGGAAGGAGAGAAGAACAAAAATTAAATTAAGTTTTTTGGTAAGGATATAGGCCAATTATTTAACATTATAACATAACTGGAATCTCACTATTTCTTGAAGGGACACTCCATTGCCCAAATATCTTAAAAATCACATGGAAAAAAAAGAGGACACACTTCTGTCTGATTTACTGACACTAGAGGCCTTACTAGGCAGGTATTACTAGGCAGTAATGTAAACACAGCATTTTCTCTTATAATGCAGTGTTTATATTTAAAAGCCTGCAGGGACAAGCTATAGACGCCAGAACAACTACATTAAGCTGTTCTGGTGACTATAGTGTCTCTTTGAGAACCAAGTGGGTGCCATGCCAAATTTTTTCCACAAATACAGAAGCAGGTTGTGGAGTTACAAATAATTGAACACCAACCTGCTCAGATACATGCTAGCTATATTTCATTCTACCAATGTATTTTAAGCTTGTTTTTACAACACCATATATTTTGTAATTTTCTATATAAATACACAACAATTAATAGGATCATGCTTATGGTTTCTTTGTACATTTAATGCTTCTATATTATGTGTTGTATTTTCTGATCTCATGGAGAACAGCTAGAAGGGAGTGAGAATATTACTTCAGTATCTTGTTGAAATGTGGAAAGTGGGAATATTCTTAATCAAATATATTACTTGTGTAAAATATCACCAACAATGTTTATATATATTTATATTTATATATATATTGGAAAATAATATTATGTACACTTTATTAAAGTGTGATACATAAAGAGCAAGCCTTAATTAGTTTCAACCAATATAAAATAGTGTAATACAAAATATTTTGTATCTTACAATTGGTTGGCATCATCCTGTTAATTATTATTATTATGTTATTTATATAGCGCCTCCAAATTCCCATTGCTTTACAATGGGTTGAAGAACAGACATGTAGTTGTAACCAGACAAGTTGGACACACAGGAACTGGGGGGTTGAGGGCCCTGCTCAATGAGCTTACATGCTAGAGGGAGTGGGGTAAAAGGACACAAAAAGGTAAGGATAGTATTAGACTAGTGACAGTTGCAGAAGAGGAATCATTCGGGAGCTATTAACAGTTTAATTGATATGCTTTTATGAAGAAGTGGGTTTTTAATGATTTTTTGAAGGAGTGGAGACTGAGTGAGCATCTAAAGGAGGAGGGAAGCGAGTTCCGGTGCAGCCCTTGAGAAATCTTGAAGGCGAGCAACAGCAGATCGTAAGGAGTCTTCAGCAGATCGTAAGGGCCTAGACGGGACATACTTGTGTATAAGGGAGGATAAATTGGGAGCACGTAAGACCACTGAGAAGCGGTAGTCAAGGCGAGAAAGGACAGTGGAATGGACCAACACCTAAGTCGCATCTAACGTTAAGTAGGAGCGGATGCGCGCAATGTTTTTGAGATGGAAATGACAGGATTTGGCGATAGACTGAACATGAGGCGTGAAGGAGAGGTCGAAGTTAAAGAGAACACCTAGTGGTGGAGCTGATGGAAGCACCGTTGACTTGGAGGGAGACAGACACAGGAGTAACAACACTTGAGGGAGGAAACACCAGAATTTCAGTTTTGGTCAAGTTTAGTTTAAGGAAGTGGGCAGCCATCCAGTTAGAAATAGCAGAGAGGCAGTCAGAGACACTAGTCTAAAGGGACGGGGAGAGATCAGGAGAGGACAGATCAGGACAGGACAGGTAGATGTAACATACTATCATATGAAGTTAAGGGCTGCCAGAGGACTCCCCACTAATATTTTACTGGATTAAGACCGTTCCGACGTTATTGATAGGTGTCACGTGGTAACTAAATTCCACTGCAGAGGTTCTTAATATAAGTTTCTTATATTGTATTGTGGTTATGAGACATTTGGGTTTAATCTTAGTACCACTAAAGGGACAAGATAGGGAACACAGAGTTTTCCCCAAGGTGATATACGTCCTGAACAAACTGCTAAACAGATTGTTTGTGATTACCAGGGCAAAGGTGCTGCAACTGGTATTAAGTCTATGCTTAAAAAGTCTGGCATGCCCCCTGAAGGATCTCCCCCTAAAACTGATTCCCCCACGATCCCCGGTCCTAACGACTGGTGGATCTGCCCACGTTGCAAATAGAATTATGTCTGGCGGGAAGATATCTGTAAAAATTGTGGTTTTCCTTGCTCCCCTATTCACCACCAAAAATTCCACCCTACACCACTTATTTCTGTCCAATTACAAAGTGGGTTAATTACTGGAACTAATGTGCCACCCTTAAATGTGCCACCCTTAAAGACGACATGGGTCCCTCTCCCACTATAATGATTACTTTACCTGGTGATATGCCTTCCATTCCTTGTTGATACTGGGGCAACCAGATCAGTTGTGCATGAAAAATATGTTTTCCCTTTTGAAAAATCAGACAAGTTTTTCTCTTGTGTGGGTGTAGACGGTTCCCCTACTAACATTCCCTTCCCCATGAGCTTAAACGCAGGCTTCATGATTTTACTGCTTTAGTCACTCATCTACAGGTCATTCATACTGCCCTGAAAACTTCTTGGGTAGTGATATTCTGTCTGCTATTAATGCTTCTCTAGTCTATAACCCTGATGGCACAGTTTCATTGTCTTCAGCTCTATATTTAAACTATCTACTTCAAATCTCTGCTGCTTTAACCAACATTTCTCTAAATGGTGTGCCACTGCCCTCAGACTTGGATGTGATACCATCCACCCTTTGTGTAATGGGGAAGAAAGATACAGGAAAACTCTCAGTACCCCCAGTCCAAGTGAAATTATTACCCAATGCTACTCCTCCCTGCTTGAAACAATATCCATTGAGCCCAGCACAGGCAGTTGCTATCAGCCAAACCCTCAATGAATTCATCCAGGCTGCCATTGTGATACCTACAACTACTATATGTAATACACCACTATACCCAGTCAAAAAGAAACACTTAAAATGTCAACCTGTTGTCTACCACATAGTGCATGACCTTAGAGCTGTAGAATGCTGTCAAAGAGCTAATTGCCCCTAATGTCCCAAACACACACACACACCTTGCTTTCCCAGGTCCCCCTTCTTCTAAGGTGTTTACTATAATTGATTTGGCAAATGCCTTTTTCTATGATCCCCTACACCCAGACAGCCAGTACTTGTTTGCCTTTACACACAAACATAAGCAATATACATGGACAGTTTTACCCCAGCTTCCCAGTATTCACCCACCATGTACAATATGGCTATGAAACTGATTTTGGAGGCTTGGCAACAGGCCGATGACGTTTTATACGTTTGCAATATGTTGATCATTTGCTTCTCTGTTGCCCAGATGAAGCCTCTTGCAAACAACACTTGTTTCCTCACTCACTTTTCTGGCTCAGGCAGGGTAAGGCTACCAAAGCTAAATTACAGTTTTGCCAATCCAGTGTTATTTTTCTCAGTCACTGCATCTCCCATTGTACTAAACACCTTACAGAAGATAGGAAAACTGCTGTGCAGTAGATATCCCTTCCCCAGAGCCTGGTACAATAGCATAGTTTTTTGGACCTGGTATCATACTGCAGGCCATGGCTCCGCTTTGCTGCCATCTATCTGCAGCCTTTGTATGACTGTTTAAGCTATGACCCATTCCTGTTAACCCCTGAAGCTGAAGAAGCATTTTGCACTTTAATGGTGTTGGTTACTTCTGCTCCAGCTTTAGGAACAGTCAGCTTATGCCTCTGCTGTGGTCATACAGGACCATGCTGCCTTGAGGGCACAAGAAACTGCAGGTTTTACTCATGTTGTTGATATGCCATTATCAAATCCAGATTTTGAGTATTTCGTAGATGGGTCTCAGCTTGCTGATGAGAAACGTAACTTCCACACTGGATATGCTGTAGTTTCTGCACATGAGGTAATTAAAGCAGAACCACTTGCTCCTCACTGCTCTGCACAGAAGTCTGAGTTGAAGGCTCTCACTGAAGCATGTAAACTGGCCTCATGTAAGACCACTAATGTTTATACCAATTCCTGCTACACCTTTGGTATTGCCCATAACTATGGGCCTATTTGGAGGGCCAGAGATTTTCTCACTTCTGCATGTAAACCCATCAATAATTCAGAAGCTGTGGGTGCCCCAATGAATGCTATCCTGTTACCAAAGCAAATGGGAATTATCAAAGTGGCAGCTGACGTGAAGGTAACGGAAGATGTTTCCCGTTGTAACTACAGAGCTGATGAAACAGCTAAATATGCAGCTAAACAACCATACCTTGTAGGTAAAATTTCTTTACAAACTCTGACTGTGACAAAACCTGTATCATATAACATACCGCAAAGCATCCAGATACAGGCCAGCAAGGAAGAGCAGGAACAATGGAAGAAGTTAGGAGCCATGTACAATAATACTAACAAAACATGGGTAAATTGTGAGAAACTGTGTTTACCCAAGATTGTATACCCAATGATGGCCCAGGTGGTCCATGGATCTACACATCAAGCATAGATGAATATGATAAGCTTGGTAAATGCCCACTGGATTGCTCCAGGTTTCACTGTAGCTTCTACTAAGCATACCCAAAGCTGCATGATTTGTGCAAGGAACAATGTAGGTCAGGTAACCAAGACTACTCGCAAGCATATCACAAGGCCACTTTACAAGTTTAAGAGATTGCAGATAGACTATATTCAACTTCCTAAGATAGGAGTGTATGAATATGTGTTGGTTTGCATTGATCTCTTTTCAGGTTGGCCTGAAGCCTACCCAGTGTTGAAGGCCACAGTAAAGGCAACAGCAAGTAAGCTTATAAAGGAACTGGTATGTAGATACGGAGTACCTGAAATAATTGAAAGTGACAGAGGTAGCCACTTGACTGGGGAAATTATGCAAGAAATAATGCAAGCCTTGGGAGTAAGCCAGGCATTTCACATGCCCTACCATATCAAGAGTAGTGGTAAGGTATTGTTTTATTTTTTTTATTTTATGTAAGTGAAGCAAGCAAAATCTATTCACCAAAAATATATTTTCACATACCTAATGAAATATTTACAGCTGCATATGCACATCTCTGTCAATGTTGTTCCATTAACCCCTTAAGGACACATGACATGTGTGACATGTCATGATTCCCTTTTTTACAGAAGTTTGGTCCTTAAGGGGTTAAACTAACATAATTCCTGAAACATATTCACCTTAAATTCCAAAAGAGGTTAAAGACTATGGAATATGACTTGATACAGTCCCAAAAGAAAATTGAGCAATTAAAAATCAAAATAACATAGTTGGAACAAAAACACGCAGATTTAGAAGACAGGTTACGTCGCAATAACTTGAAAGTAAGGAATATTCCGGAAGAAGTAACTAAGGAAAAATTAGAAGATTTTTTAATTTATTTTTTGCCAGTTTTAACGTAAAAAACAAGATAAATGGTCCTTTAATGGAACGACGGCACAGAATACCTAAACCTAAACATCTGACTACAAATACCCCCAGAGATGTCATGATATGCTGTGCGTCCTTTCAAATAAAAACAGTCATAATGTCTTCAATCAGACAAGGTAAAATTCAAGACCCTTATAAAAAAAATAACTGTGTTTCCAGATCTATCCACATATACAAGATCTAAAAGAAGATCCTTTGCTAAATATATGGAAACTTTAAGAGCTAATGCAATTCAATATAGATGGGGATTCCCAGTAAGACTTCTGCTTTATAAATACTTTAAGACACACATAATATAATCTCCAGAAAAAAACAAAATCATGGCTGCAAGTGAGACATCTGATTTCTGAAGCCAAAGGCAATAATTAATGAACTGGAGGGAGAGAAGAGAAGAACTGAAGAGAGGACATAAAAATGTGATCATTCTTCAATACCCTTATATTTAATTTTTATGGTTTCCTTTAAGGGAAGGAAGAGGTAGGAAAAATATATATATATATTTTTTTTTTTCACTTCTCAGAGTGGACTTCAATTTACGGGAGTGAGAAAGGGAAATATATACAAAAGCGTCAAGAAGTTTTATGTCACGAAAATTTGATTTTAAGCCAAAAATAATTTTCACTAATCACAAGAGTAACATGAAAGGGAACAAAATAAGTAACAAAAAGTAAAGGGTCACGTAAAGTAAGAAACCTTTTATGCTATCACACCTTGGATATGACTCCAACTTACGGGAGTAAGAATATGAAATATACACAAAAGTGTTCAGAAGTTTTATGCCACGAAAAATAGATGTAACTAAAAAATAATATTCACAAAGTACAAGAGTAAAAAGTAAGGTGAAAAAATAAATAACACAAAAAGTAAAGCGTCACATAAAGTAAGACACTTCTTATGATAAAACAAATAGAATAATTTTATGTGTTTTATTTATTTAGTTATATATTTCTATTAAGAGGTTGGGTGGTGTCAATTTTCCTGAATGTTATTAAAACTATGATGTTTCTGCGGTTAAAGCTGCTACCTGAAGAAGCTGACATTGGCTAATTACACAAAAGGACGCTAATGGTACAAAATGTCAATGAAGACAAGTAAAGGAAAGGATAGGAAAGGAAAAGAAGAAAGGAAATTTGTATGCCCTCTACGCCCCTTTTTTTTTCCTCTTTCTTCTACCACTGCTCAGAATTTATTTCAATCCATGGGAGTGAAAAAGGTAAATAGATATAAAAGCGTTAAGAAGTTTTATGACACGAAAATTCGATTTTAAGCCAAAAATAATTTTTACTAATCATAAGAGTATCATGTAAGGGGAAAAAAAAGTAACTCAAAAAGTTAAGGGTCACGCAAAATAAGAAACCTCTTTGACAATTGAATTTTTGAATTCTCTTACCAGTGTTTATGGGGAAGCACAGGAAAAGAATATTGGCACTTTTTAAGTATCAGTTAACAGAGATTATCTCTGTGATAGGTTTTTTTTTTACCTAGGAATGTTCGTTTAATGTAATTAATGTTTTTCTGTATTATTTAAAATTTCTTTCGATGTTGGTCTATATGAGGAGAGGTGGAGGTCTGGCCTGGACTCAAGGTAATGGTTAAGTTTACAACTCTGAACGTGCAGGGATTAAATTCCCTGCACAAAAGAGCTATTCTCCTCCAATTATAAAAAAAAAACAGTGAATAGACATTTGTGCTTTAGACGGGACTCAATGGAGGAGTCTAGACAAGTTTTTTTTAACAACACTAGAGACTTCCCTATGGTCACTTCTTCCTCATTGCCAGATAGGAGAAAACGTGGTGTAGTATTTCTCTTTTTTCGCAATATGGATTTGTGTATAAAACACTGCAAACAGGATTCTGAATGGAGATATTTAATAGTGATTTGGGTGATAGATAATATCCCTTATACATTGGTCAACACATATTTGCCAAATGACGCACCAATGAAATTTATATTCAGATTTTGGGAAAGACTGAATAAGATAAAACAGGGAAATATTATATGGATGGGAGATTTCAGTTGTGTAATGGACCCAAAAATTTATAAACAGACACTGTTGAGTAGACAGATGGATGGGAATGTGCACAGGCAAGCACCAAAATTCAGTTCCTTTTCCCAGGGGAATTCATTATATGGCACCTGGCATATATTCCATACAAACGAGCGTGACTATACTTGTTTTTCCAAAACACATACTGCTTACTCGAGAATCAACTATATTACAGACCTAAATATCGTCCAAAGAGTCAAGAAAAATGTCATATGCAAGATAACAGTGTACTGCAAAATATAAATATATATTGTGTGAGTGTGTATTTATATATAGGGTTTTTTTTTATTCTCTTTTTTTATTGAGGCAAGATTGAAATGCATGACAGGTTCATAGGAGTCAAAACATGTGTGTACAAATATAGTTATGTATAGCATGTATGTAAGCATGCCTTCAATATTTGCAAGGAAAAACAAGAGAGATAACTCCCATCGGAATTTTTTTTTTTTTTTAAATAAAAAGAATCAGGTGGTGCTCAAGCTACAGAGTGTTTTGGCAATACAATCACATAACGTAGTGAAAGTAACATACAATGCAAACATATTGCTGGTAAATTTGCCTATCATGGAACGATGGGTTTAGTGGCCTACTGACTCGTAAGTAATTAACATGTAATGTAAATTGACTACATGCGGTACTGTGCATTTCAATCCTGTTGTGTAAAGTATGAAAAACAGGATTTAAAAACAGGTACCAGAAAGTGACCGATGCCTCCGGATAAACATGTAAAATCAGTGGCAGAGTAACCTAATTAGAGGCTTACACCCACTAAAGGTGGTATGAGTATAAGTAGTGTTTTAAGTGCTAGTGGTTGGGAGCAGGGAGTGTGATGGAAACATTTTTGGAGGGAAATACCCCCAATATTCCAGCAGAGAGGTATGCCCCAGTGGGACACTCAACATGTTACAGACATTTATTGACGCATCAAGGAAAGAGTTGTAAAAACAGGAAAAACACACATGAATGAAAACAATAAAAATAAAATAAAAAGGCAACGAGAAGTTCAATTCAGTGTTCAGGGTATTGATGGTGAGGCTGGGATAAATGGACAAAATAAATAGCATGTATATATTGTGCAGTGCACTGATAGGTGCATATTGCTTTTTTGGTTCACAGATCAAGTGAAAAGATCAAGTGAGAAGAGTTAACCAATAGAGTGGAACAAGATATATATATATATATATATATATATATATATATATATATCTATATATATATCTCAATAATTTATCAAATATATAAATATAGTTTTGTTTTTTGTACTGCTCCTTTTTTTCCTGTGTTGGTCAGTTCTCACTAACATCAACATTTAGTGGCTGTCCCAAACCATCAATCATATTTTTTTTTTTTTTATTTTTGCTTCTTGGACAGAACTCTGAATCACAAAACTAATATCAGGTCCCTGATCACCCAACATTTCAATGAATCGCAATACAGGAGAAACCAAATACACAAGTCTAATGAATAATTTGTTGCTTCTTTTACACTTTCCAGTGTAACCATCGTGAAAAAATATCTTGTATATTCCCATTTTATGTTCTATTTTTAATCCTATTCTTTACTATCTCCTATTCTTTCATACTGATTTTAAAATTATATATTTTAATAGTGCATTTTATATTACTGTTGTATGTATGTATAAAAAAAAAACCCAAAAAACATCAAGGTAAAGTATCAAGTGCCAGAAAAAAACATGTGTATGTGTAAGTTTTTATTCATTTATATATTTTGTTTTTTTTGGTGGGGGTTTACACCTTTCTTCTTATTTTCAAAATGTAAGAAGTTTGATATATATTAAACACAATTTTGTAACTCAATTCTAAACCGGTCATCCATGCAACTTTATGAATGTAGAAAAATAGAACAATATTTTTACATATATCTAACTTTAATAGAGACACGCATTTGAATGATATTGAACAAACAGAAATTATTAGTCTATTCTTGAGACATTGATCAAGGCTATTTAGGGAATAGAAATCGCCCCGAACAAGAGTAACTCTGGAAGTGCAATGGCTGAGCCTGCAAGTTTACAACAGTTCAAGTGAAGAAAAATTCCACCCAGCGCTGCTCCTTTGGATGTTTAGCAGATATTTATAAGTGCCATCTACCACAGCAACATTTCATCTCCAGATTAACCTTTGTCAATACATGAAAATAATGCAATAACAGAGTTTGATACTTACACTTGCTTCTAGTTGAGGATATACAAGAACTTTCTCCTTCTCTGTAATCATTATAGTATAGGTTCATATTTATTTATTTATTTATTTATTACTGGTATTTATAAAGTGCCAACAGATTATGCAGCACTGTACAATTAGTGAAGAACATACAATATAAATGGACAAATACAAAAGGTAGAGAGGGCCCTGCCCGTAAGCTGAGATGTAGCCATTTAAGCTCTTTTATACAAAGTGCATCTTCTGAATTTAAATTTGTACCTTAAAGATGTTTTGTTCAAATGAAGAGGCTATCAGCAAAGATGGTATGGGAAATGGGCCATTAAGATGTAACATTCATATGACTATTCTTTTGTAAAGGTACTATTTTTATATGTCTGTGTATAACCGAGCACCTTCCAAAGGGACAGTTTACAGGCAACTACATCAACACGTCTCGTACGAGGTGAAGGTAAAAATATGCCCATGTCCTGGCTCAATGACTTAATTTAGATACCCAGAGTTTACCCAGAGTTTCCCTTTAATCTACAATCATATATAAGAGGTACAACTGATTTACACTTAATATAAAATATAAAAGTTCATATGATAATTTCAGTTTCTAATCAAAAGCTTGTATACCACTGACCATACTGAGATTCATAGTGTACTGATTACATCATATAGAGATTAATCTAAATATTTTTTTGTGGTGGTGTTCTTTAAACTTGTTGAAACAGGTTTTTACTGTGTATTTTGTACTAGGAGGATTTGTATATATTTAAATAAGGGATCGTCAGTAATCAGAAATGTTGCTCCAACCAATGTAAATTTGCATATATCTACTGACCAATACAATTATACATACCACTCAATATTTTATAATTATATCACATTTTGATGAGATTATATCAATTACATTTTGTGTGTATGGTTAAGATTTATTAAAATTGCAAAACATATTATTACATATTCCCTAATATCAAATTCATAATACAACAATTCAAAGATAAACATAAGTAGAATAGAGTCTCCTGTGCAAAAAATATTATTGCAAACTAATGGAAGTAGAAAATTTTGGAACTATTGATGATTTTGAGATTAATTATTGCATGATGTATGGTGTTAAATGTGCATTTTTAATGACATCTCTATTTTACTCCCATATGGGAGTGAATTAATTTGAGACTGAATAAATGATCTGTAAATGTTAAGGTAGTAATCAAACTACAGGATTAGATATCAAAAAAGATAGACAATAAAACTTCCTATGGTGATTTCAGGAAAATTAAACCCTGGCAAATCCAAATTCACCAATGGTAAATGTGCTATGGATTTGCAGTAGCAAGTGACTAGTAGCACAGGACTTTAAATTTTAAGTACTGAATAATTGTATTTGAATTTGAACTGTGGTGGTGGAACAATAACAATATGCACTATTTAAATTTTAGACTGCAGGAGAGTTGATGATGATTTTATATTATAATTTCTGTACAAAATGTTTATTTATAGACAAGTGAACATGATTTGTTTAAAATAAATATATTATTAGAAGAGTGGTAGAAACAAAAATGGCTGATGGTTAGCTAGTAAATGGTGATTTTATTCACTGACCAAGTCACAAATACCATATAGAGGATGAAAAAGGAGGAGCAATAAAACAATCTATACTTTCAAGCAGGATTCTACCATACATATTGAGGGTGACAGATCAGCAGTGATGCTGTGTATTACACTTTCTCTGCCTGTGTGGGAATGGGAGCCTGTGTCATTGCCTGTGTTATTGCTAAATCTACCTAGCTAACTACTTCCCGGGGCAATTGAAAAAGCTTTGAGTGAGAGAAAGGGCATTGCCATTATGTCATCAATTGTAGTGTTAGACTAGGCTTCAGGTACCGTTATATCTACTTACTTAGTTATCAGTATAGCTGCTACTGTCTGCCAGTGGAACTTAAAAAAACTTTTTAAATTTTTAAAGTTCTTTTGGTTAAGTGTTTGTAGAAAGATAATTAGAGTTGAGCGGACACCTGGGTGTTCGGGTCCGGCGGGTTCGGCTGACTTTGAAACAAAGTCCGGGTTCGGGATCGAACTTGACCCCGAACCTGAACCCCATTGAAGTCAATGGGGACCTGAACTTTTGGGCACAAAAATGCCTCTAAAAAAAGTCCTGAAAAGGGCTAGAGGGCAGAGTAGGACAAGTGCCCTGCAAACAAATGTGGATAGGGAAATCACTTAAAATAACATTAAATACCTAAAAATTCAAAATACAGCTGAGCCATAAAATAGCACTAGATGGAATCTTTGATTTTAGCTTTGGAAGAACATAAATCAAAATCTAAAGCATGGCTGTCAGGAGGATCACCAGAATTATCCATTTGAGAGACAGTTGGAGTGCAGGGTATTCTCTTTTTTTGTTCAAACTGAGCTCAACTCCTGATGCATGGAGAAAAGGCCTTCACAAGCCTCTGCTATTATGTAAATAGTTTATACTAAGTGACCCATAGGTTGAGGAGGCGGTGACCGTGGCAGTTTAGGTGGAAGCGGCGGTGGAGGAGGAGGATGTAGCCAACACTGTTTTTTATTTGTTTTTTGTTTTTTTTTAATTGGGGTAGCCTCCAAAATATTGGGACATATAAAAAAAGAAAAATAATAAGTGCACTTGAGTATAACAATGGCTGGGTGAGGCCGGTATAAATGTCTATTCTGCACAAGGTACATACAAGTCTGGTTGGATCCATGCCTGGTTGATTTTAATAAACGTGAGCTTGTCCACGTTGGCTAAACGTATCTAAACATACAAGTTCGGGCATTGAACCCTCTGTGTACTACTCTGATTTTTTTCTTCCTCTGTCCTACCCTACCTTTTTGGGGTTTTTGTTTTGTTTTTTTAATTTATATTTTTTATTTCATTCACAGTGCTCCATCTACAGGAGAACACCTATCATTATGTATTCATCATGTAACAAATCATAAATAGATACTAAAGTTAAAAAGATACATCTATATATCTATCTTTTTTATTCATTTCCTAAGTTCCATTGTTTATATGGTAGCTATATTCACATATAAAATTCACTTCATATCTTTCAAATAAAGTTAGCCTTTGAGATACATTTTTTTTAATAAATAATGTCCAATTTTTGCAATAGACTTCTTTTTACTTTTAATACACTAATTTCTGTTAATAACAGAAGTAAATAAACCAGAAGTAAATAAACCATCAAACATATATGGAGCCAGTATCTTTAGACAACTTAACCATACCACCATAATTAGAAAGATAAGAATCAACACATTTGCACCAATTAGGCATTTCTGAATGCACATAAAAGAAGCCCCATTCATGAGGTGTTCAACAGTGTCTCCCTGAGGAAGTGAGCTCAGAGCTCACAAAACATGTAGGAGTGTGAACACAGCGAACACCGATACTATCACGTCCTAGGACGATCTGGGTGCCCGGATCATGATCCTCCGGCTTCAATATAGGCGCGCAAACCAGAGAGACGAGCACACTACACAGGATCCATTTTCAGCACAAGTACAGTAAGCATCCACGCTACACAAAAGGATTTCTGAGACTGTTTCAATCTTTCAGCTTACTTTGTAGCATCTAAAGGGATCCCTTACATAGAATATACTACAAAAAACGGGTTGGATTACATCTCTGAATTCTTACCCACTTTAAGACTTTAGATATTTGCTTAATGTGAGGTAGATACTCAAGCTCTTTGTCTTTTTTTTTTTTTCTCTTTTTTATTTTAGCCTTTAGAAGCATTAAATATGTATTTTTTCTTAAGGAATTTTAACTTGCTTGTTTTTTATTCAGAACAAAGGATTTTTTTTTACTTAAAGCTATATGTCCCTCTGCTCTCTTTTCTGTTTCTGGGTAGTAATATTGTGTATATATAGGAAGTATTAAGGATATTTCCCATTGAGAGCTGCATTGGGATACCAGCACATTTTTTTATATATACACGACCACCCATTATATTCAAAAAATATATAAAAATCAACAAGTGGTATTTATAGTATTCTAAATTTGAACACCTTAGGTGATCAGCCCAAAGGCTACCTATATGTGATTTTTTAATTTTTTCTATGTTTTTATATTTACTCTGGGCACGATTGACTATTCAAATTATTTTTAATTTGAATTTTGATATTGTAAAATGAAAAACAAAGCCAAAGTTCGGAAACCAATAATCAAAGTATATCGCGCTATTGGGCTAACAGAAGACCACAACTGGGCAACAAGGCAGGGAGGAGGTAAGTTTAAATAGGGTTTGGGGTGATTCTGATTGACCTGTCTCCAAATGGAATTAACTATCACACATGGGAGGTACCTGTACCTTCTACTTTGACCTGTGATGTCACTATTGCACGCCGAGTCAGGTGACTGACTCGGGCACCTATTTAAACACCAAAAGGCTACTGGGGTGGTATTGATACAGCCACAAGCGGGTTCATGGTCACTGATGAAACTGCTAACATGGTCAGAGCTCTGAGACAGTGTTGCTTTGTAGGTGTGTGCTGCACACATCCAACATCTAATAATGAAGGGTGCAATGCACAAATCCAACAAAAAGGTGCAAACCATGCTTGAGCATTTCCACAGTAACGTGGGAGCTTGCCAAATCTTGAGGCAGGAGTAAAAGAAAAGAGGGCTGCCCTCATAACATCTATGACAGGTTGATTACACATAGTAGAGTCCACTTTACACATGCTTGATATAAATGTTTCATTGGCATTGCCTCCTCATTAGGATGTGAGGATTGGACCACACTAGGGAAGCAAGTGTCAGTTCTTATACCACTTAGATATGTGATAGAAAGTTTGAGCCACAGTAATGCCAGTTTGATCATTCCTTTGTTCACCAACCTCATAAACAACTCTTTATAATCACATGTTTATTTTTTTACATTTAAATGTTGTTATAAACTATTTGCCTTTTGCTTAAAAAAAAAGTTCAGTTTGGAGCTGAAACATTGCTTTGGGAGATAACACTAATAAAAGTCTGCTTAACATTCTTACATTAAGTGCTATGCTTCTGTTTGTTTCATTGATCAAAGCAAGAGTGAAATATCAACCAGTTACTGTACATTAAAGTCTTAAATGTTATTGGCATTTACAGTAATGCCAGATAGACTCGTCTTTGCAGTAAAAAGTCTATTCATTACATCCTGACTTCTCAATGGCAATAAAGTTGTTCTAGGTCAGATAAAGATTAGTGTCTATCAATTTGTGCATGCATACATTTATAGCTATCTGCATGGCAACTTTTTAATGACCTATACCCAACTTTTACAAACCTGAGAGATGGGTGGACAATTTTATGTAAGACTTTAAAACTGAATTATCTTGAGTTCATTGGCACAGTGTAGGAGAGGAGAGGACCCTGATTGTACAAATAAACCAGCAATATATAAATATAGTATATTATCCAGCACAACTTGATGTTTGATAAAGACCAGATTCCTGGAGCATTGTAATACTATAAAAAATATAAATGTCCCAGTGTTAATTTCGGTAGTCTTTCATGTGTGGGTATAAAAAAGTAGCACATGATGAAAGAGGTGGTCATTTGGTTATTATGTTGAAACAGACAGAGGGTTTCTGGATATATTTCTTCAAAACCATGCAGCCAGAAGGAGTAAATGTGGATTTTTATATGGTCTGTTTTTTGTGAAGGTTTTGTTTCTGGGATTCTCTGTCTCTTTAACTTTTATTGATATTGTTTTACTGTTTTGAATCACTAATATTTGTGTTCAGTGAAGTCTCTCGAGTACAACAGTACCCCCCATGTACAGGTTTTAGGGTGTCATAGAAAGTTACAGGGTAAAATATAGTGCTAGCAAATTAAATTCTCTGGACTTTCGACCTGGGTTAGCAGGCAGGTCCCTCAAATTTCAATCAATAAAATTACTTAATTATGTAAAATTATTACATAAATATGCACGTAGAATTTAAATATATATGCATATTTATATATTTGAAGTCTACATGTATATTTATATAATTATTTATGTAATTTTGTATATGGACATATGTATATTTCGTATTATTTTTATTTATATATACATAGATATATATACAATTTCATTCTAAGTGTATTTTGATATAAATATATATATTACTATCAAAATACAGTTAGAATAAAATTTCATATAGATATATATTTTTTTTAATTTTATTATTATTTTTACATGTTTTTATTTAATTTAAATTACTTATTATTTGTATTTATAATAATATTTACATACAATATATATAGTTATTATATATATATACATATATATATATATATATATATATATATTATATATATATACATGTGTAATTTAATTAAGTGTATTTTTATATTAATATATGTACACACTTAGTATGACATTATATATATGATATATAGACAAATATTATATTATATATATATATATATATATATATATAAAATATGTCTATATATCATATATATATATATATATATATATATAATATGTCTATATATCATATATATATATATATATATATACACACACATATATAATTATTTTTTTTAATTAACTTTAACTTTATTTTTTTTAATGATTTTACACTAGTAGGGAGACTGCCTGTCAGCACAGACAGTCCCCCTGCAGGCAGACACATAGACACCTATTGTGACCATGTGATCGCTCTGTTGAGCGATCACACGGCCCCAGGGGTCCTAATCCGCCATGGGAAGACTGTCTGGGCTGCAGGCAGTCTCCCCACAATGGGAGCAATGGGGAATGACCGCGATCGGGTAAGTACATTGGACCGTTAGGATGGTTCAGGACCGTCACCGGTCGGCAACGCAAAAATGCCGATGACGGTCCTGAACCGTCCTCGGTCCTGAAGAGGTTAATGTTTTTAAATTCTATTTATCCATTTTCAGAACAATTAATAGATGTTTAATATTTTGTATTTTCTAGGGTTTTATAATTAATTAATTTTGGGGCTTTGAGAAGATTTTTTTTATATATTGGCATTTATTGGTATTTAATTATTAATTCCTGCTCCTTTTGTATTTATATTTATATTTTTTGTGCTATGAACTTTAAGAATCAATGACTGACTGATAAGACTGTTATAAGATGGTGGTGCGCATTTGCATTCCACAGCCGAACAGGAAGCACACCCGCCAACTCAGAAGGTGAAAGTTGGAATGCAAGTGTGTTCCATGGCTAGACCAGATTGATGTTTCTGGTAGCTTGAGAAAGAGACTTTGTGACGAAGTGCCCTTTGCCACTTGTGCCTGGAGAGGACTAATTACCAGCCTCTTGCCATATGACTATGGTCCCTAGGAGGTTCTGCCAGTTAGAAACACCATTTGGACTTATTGGTGTTTTAAAAGACTGTTCTGGCCCTTTAAATGGTACTAGCACAGTTCTGCAACTTCCAATAACTGTCATATTTTCAAACACTGACTGAACTGTAATTTTGCTTTCCTCTGAGGAGGAGTTGTTTTGCTGTATGAGTGCTGTTGCTTTTGTGTGCTCATTAAACAGACTTGCTTGACCCTTTCTTGAAGACTTGGCTCATGCTTGGAGGATGGGATAAGTCTGCAGTGCTGATGGTGTTGGTTGGAGTGCTTGGAGTCCTCGGCAAGCAATAGGAGCATCGATTGGCGGAGGTACTCGGTCGGAGTGCCAGCGGGTGCGTCACAGGCTTGACACGCAGAAGGCAATCATCAGAAACAGGTGGATTTTAATACATCTGTCCTGATTGGCTTGAAGGAATTTTGAGAGGAGTAGGAGGGACTTTTAAACTAGGACATGGCAGGATTGTTTTACACTTGCTGGGTGCCGCTGGTGAAGTCTAAGAATATATGAAACACGAAGGGAAATTGGACACATTTCTTTTGAATTTTTTTTTATTGATTTTATTTTTACACTAATGGTTCCTGGTGGCTGTATATAGATTTCTCCCTTGGAGCAGCTTTATATCTCTTGTGAGTGCAACTTAATAAAGTGTTCTTTGGTGTTATTCAGTTTTGCACTATGTGTCTTTTTCTCTTTTTTCCCTAACAAGCAGAGAAGTTGGGAAAAAAGAAGAAAGAAGTTCTATCCTGTGTTATATTTGTTCTGCCTATTCCACTTTATACTTGTGAGTGCAATTTAGCTTACATTTTTTTAAATGTGTTCATTTTATCTGCACCATTTTTGGTCCTTCTCTGTTTTTTTATTATTGTAGGTTGTTTTCATCTATTTGCTCTGATATCACAATTTTTTTTTACAATGGGTCTAAAATATATACATAAGTATATATATATATATACATATGCAATAGTCATAACAAAAAAGTAAAACATTGGTCATATACATCAAGTATTTGTAAAGACACTTATGGTATTATTAGAAATACTGTAAATAGTATAGAGCCATTACAGAAAAATGATTTTCTCTCAGAGGAGAAAATAAAAATGCCATATAAACAAAGGTAAAGTAAAGAAAAAAAAACATGTATGCATAATCTTGGTAATGAAGTGTATAAGAAAAAAAAAAAGATAAAAACTCTAGGAAATCTAAATCAGGAATACTAAAAACCATATTAACCCAGTAAATGTCATCCAAAACTTTACTTGTTCTACCTACATTTATTCTGAATTTAAGCTTTATGAGCATTTTGATTATCGCGTGATGCTATTTTGTTTTTTGTATTTTGTTAGAATGTTTAAGTAAGGGAGCTTATTAGTGACACTTTTATATAGACAGCCAAGTATGATTCCACCAGTTTATTTTATTATTAGTCGTATGTGTCCTTTGAGGATTATATATCTTAATGTAATTTTAATGATTGACAATTGTGCTTATTAATAATGTATAATGTATTATGTGATTGTGATGATTAATAATTGAGCTCACTAATAAATATACACTTGTATAATTTATGCAAAGCATTAAAGGACTTCTAAAGAGAGAGAAATAGAGAGATAGACAGACTGATAGATCGATCCCATAATTGTATATACTTTTTTGGTGAAAAGTGCAATTATTCAGCCGTTAAAGTCAACTTAAAATGACTCCGAACTTACATTCAGAAATATACAGGTGAATATATTTGACAACTAAGATTTCTTTTAACCCAACCCAAAACTATATCCTATGAACAGCTATTTTAAAAGTAATGAAGAGGTGGTAAACATTTTGAAACATGAATAGCACATATATTATATATTTAGAGAATAGCAGCTTGCTTTTGTAATGTTTTCATTAAAACACATCATCGAGAATTAGATTATATTCATTTACATTAATTTAAAAAAAAAGAATTAAAATGAAACAAAACAATTATTCAAAACTCTGTCAAAGTGGAAGATATAAAAAATCTTACAATATTAACAAATCTGTATTAATTCTTATTTTGTTTAGATAACCTATCTCTAAGTAATGATCTGTGTACCTTACCTGTCACTATAGGCAGTTGCAGTGGCTGTGGCAGGTTGTGCATATCGAAAGGCAGCATAACCACCCTGAAAAACAAGATGACACCTTGGTTTAATAATACTTCTATTAATAAGATTAGTAATTCATGTAAACATATTAAGTTCATAGAAAACAGTGAATGAAAAACTATCAATAATTTTATTCTGATATTAATAATTTACGTGTTGAATTTAAATAATCATGTAAATATACAGTTAAAGTGATTAATGAAATTGAGTGATTATTTCAGTTGATTAGTAGACTTGTGTATTTGTTTTCAGGCAAACTAGAATTTGTCTGTATGTAGGTCGTTTGCCTTCCAAAATTCTGAGTAACCATATGGAAGTATAACTGAAACCATGACTCAGGGGAACATAAACACACATGTCCATTTGTTGCTTGACTCAGAGTTCTATCATGGTGCCAAAAAAGCAGGTGATTAATGGGGAAAAAAGATGGTTGATAGTTGGTAGTCACAAAATGTTGATTTGATTCACCAAGAAGGGACCAACAGAGGGAAAAAATTGAGGAGCAGTGAAAATATTTTTTGATTTATATGTGTAATAAAAATATAATATGTAAATACATAAATATATATTACTATCATTTTTATATATAAATAGATAAATCAATTTTTTTTTATTTTTTTTATTGCTTTTCCTCATTTTATTTCTATTGCTTACTTGTTCTCATGTGAGCTGTGAACTAAATAGCTGGGAAATACATTACAGAGATTGGTCCTTTTTACAATCTTTTTGGCTTGTAATCATGTTATTTTTGCATGGGTCATATTTAGGCGAGTCAAAGTGCCACATGCATGGAAATAAGGCTACCAGAACTACATTTTATTTTCTGACAAAGTGATTCAGCCAAACTAAATTTCCCACTATGCACAAGTCTATTAATTAGTAAATGCAAGCTTGTATGCATGAGGCTAGGTATTTAGCACAACTCAGCTATATTTCTGAGCCGTGATGCAATTTTATTCTATTTAAATTAGTGCATTAGTTTGCAATTTTAAAGATTTGAAAGTGACAAAGGGTTTTCATTTCTAAATTGGTATAAAGAAAAAAAAGTGTTTAATTTCCTCAAATTAACATTCAGTTGTATGAAACAGTAATTGCAGCTGTTTAATTAAGCAAACAGGACAAACAAAAACATGTATTTGAAAGGAATTGTGTTCAGTGACGCATTGATTATCAAACTGTGAAAACAGCCGAGCCTCCTGTTCAGTAGACCACAATGTTATATCAACCATTTCAAAATGATCTCAGCATGCCAATTAACAAACAGAGGCCGGTCTTCACAGATAAAACAAACACCATTTGAGTTCCAATTATAAGTCGCCACCCCATTGTCTCATGGGACATGTTTCTGTGGTCTTCAAAATGCATACTAATAAGCAGAGCATAAGATGGTTCCAGATGTATAGAGCAGGGATGCCTTTTTTATAATGTGCAAAGAAAATATATTCTATTATATATTAAATAAATGGCAAGATATAATTCACAGTACCTTTGTTGACTATGCAATTATAGGTAGTTAAGCACTGCATAGATAGATAGATAGATAGGTAGATAGATAGATAGATATATAGGTAGATAGATATAGAGCAGTGCTCAACTACATATATGTATATATATATATGAGATGTATGGAGAATAATTAAATATATATATTTTTAAAAGTATCATGACATGTGAAGATGAAATATATTTGTTAAAACCTGTGTTAGATTAACAGCTAAAAAAAATGTTTTTTGTCTTTTGCAAAATGAGCAATTGAAATAAAAAAATGCCTAGTGATTATTAACATCTAGTGATGAACTGACAAGCTGAAATGTTTCACAGATTGTTTCTGATATCAAATATATCATCATGAATCTGATTAGATTAATTTAAAACCCCTGTTTACTTGCTAATATAGCAGCTAAAGTGTCAAACACTGTTTCATTAAAATAACATTTTTGTTTGAACTAGCGCAATGTAGAATGACTTTGCTAATGATCATGTCTTTTCTGGATTTCTGGATGATTAAACACTGCATATATTTTAAAAGTCTTGTTTTAATACTTCACACATTTTATCATGCTTTGCGAACTATTCAGTATTGTGTGGATTTGAAATATTACATGTATGAGCGTTTCTGACATCCAATGCACAGGTCACAGAAGTCATCTAAACTTAAAAATAATATGGGATTACCATTATTGTATGAAAACAGAACTGCATTTCAACACTGACTAGGTATGAAGTAATGAGGAGTTTGATTTGAAGAATGTGTATGTTTATGTAAATGGTGAGCTAGTTTTGAGAGGATATATATTATGCAACAGTGAAGGAGAATGTCAAAGATGTCTGTGGTATGATAACCATGATAAATTTGTAGTATCCCAGTAATTCATATAACATGCTGTTAAGAAAAGTGTTGTGTCCTTACAATGTTTATTGATAACCAATTAAATTGCTCTAGTTGAGGTATAGTAAAGAATGTCCCAAAAATTGAAGAATGTCCTAAAACTGAATAGCATGCTAATGGCAGATATGTTGCAGAGGTGTTTTATCTGCTAATAATTGCATTTATAATTATAATTATTTATAGAATGACAACATATTCAGCAGTGCTGTATTATAGGTATAACAAGACAGCATTTTGTAAAAAAAAATGCATTTGACATGCATTTGCAGGAACAGAAGGTAAAGATGACTCTGACCAAACAAGCTTACAATCTAAAAGGATGAGGTACAAATACACAGATGGAAGTGAAGGAATCAGATGCTTTGGCTATACCTGAAAGAAAGGGAGGAGGGAGCACAGTGCATGTGATAAAATAGAGGAAGGTTATGAGGGGTTAGGAGTTGAGTGAGCTGATAAGCTTTTGTTAGGAAGTGTGGTTTTAAGGATTTTTTGAAGGACTGTAGAGGAGACTCATTCAAGATGAGTCAGATGGAAAGGCATGCAGGCATGAGTCAGATGGAAAGGCATGCAGGCATGAGTCAGGGATGCAGGTATGAGAACAGGAGAGTAACAGGTTGATGGAGCAAAGAGGGTGGGCTGGAGCATATTTTATAAGAGGTAGGGATATACACATGTGCATGGTTATGGAATGCTTTTTAAGAACTTTGAAGTAAATCCTAAATAAAACAGAAAGTCAGTGTAAATACTGACAGAGGATTGAGGTTTGAGAGTTATGGAACATTAGGTAGATGCGTATGGCAGAGGCATTCATTATGGACTGCAAAGGGGCAAACTTTTCGGGCAAATTAGCAGAGCATTACAATAATCAGGACAGAAAACAATGAGAGCATGGACAAGAATTTTGGTTGTGTCCTAAGAGAGAAAGGGCAAACATGAGAAGTTTTTTTTTTTTATGGTGACAGCTGTAGAATTTGGTGGTAATTTTTATGAGGAAAGGTCAGAGTCAGAGCGCACCAAAGCTCACCAAGAGAGCACACCTTGAAGAACGCCAACTAAGAGAGGAACAAAAGGGGAGAAGATACCACAGAAGGAGACACTGAAGGAGCTGTCAGCGAGATAGGAATAGAGCACCAGGTGAGGGTAGTTCGATCAACATCTAGGGTACAGAATGTAAGAAGAAGAAGCTAGTGGTTAATAGTGTTGAAAGGAAGAAGAATAAGTAGGCCATAATTAATTTAGTCTGTGTAGAATGTTAGGATCGGAAACAAGATTGATGTCGGTCAAGTAGGGAGATAAAGTTCAGATAGTCTTTAACTATCTGAACTATCTTTAATTGCCTTTCAGGTAGTTTGGAGGCAAAGGGAAGAAGTGAGATGGAACAACAGCTAGGAAAAGCATCCAGGTCAAGAGAAGCCTTTTTTAGTATGGGTGTGATTAGTGCATGTTTAAAGAATGAAAGGAAAATGACGGAGAGAGATGAAAGATTTCAGTAAAAAATGGACAGAGATAGTTTGTCTGAGGAACTTGGATCAAGGGAATATGCATTTGAGCAGGAAGAAACCTCCCCTTTATAGACCAGAGAGGAGTATTCTAAGTGTAGTGGAGGAAGCAAGGCAAAGGGTCAGAGAGTTTTTGTAAGTTGTCAATCTTTTCTGGGAAGTAGGATGCAAATTGACAACAGTGAGATAAGTAGATGGCAGAGGCTATGTGGGGTGCATTAGTGAATTTATAGTCTGAAAGTGTCATTTGTGGTGGTGTGAAAAGGTGGAGATGAAGGAGGTGTAGTATATTTGTTTGGCTAAAGAGGGCAAACATAAATGAGTGCAGGAAGTCATGCATACGTCCTCCAGTAACATTCTCCCACATGCAAGCACCTCTGGAGTGGATTTTGTTTGCCAGTGTTCATATTTAGTTGGAAGGGTTGGAAGGACAGTGAGTAGACATAGCTTATAAAAGGTACTTGAGAGGGTAGTGTTATAAAGGGTTTCTTCTATATAAAGACATGCGGTGATTGAGTTGGGTAAGAAGAGAGGTTGGATATCAATGGAAAGCTGCTGCAGACCAAGGGATTTCTTCTGGTTTCTCTAAAGTCTATGTGTGACATGTGTGGGTAGTTGGGTGGGAGGCAAGATTAGAGTGCAGCTTAAGAGGTGGTGAGGGAGGGGTGTGTCCACACCTAGGACTAACGGTAACATCTTACCGGGCCGTAGGATGGCTGAACATACCAGAGAATAGTCAGAATACTTGCCGAGGTCGGGGACACAGAATAAGACACAACAATAAGGGAAAGCCAAAAGTCAAGGATACCAGAATACAGGGAAGTCAAACGAAGCCAAAGTCAATAACCAGAGATTAACGCTCAGGAACACACTCTCTGATAACCTACTAAGGGAAACCATTACAGGGCAATGAGGAAAAGCAAAAAGGAGTTTAAAAGTCTCCTTTAGATCCAATTGGTCGTATCTGGTCTTTGACCCCAGACCATGCGTGCGCGTCCTTTGCGTGACGTCACACGGATGTTGATGTTGTCGATACTGTGGGTGGACGTAGGGTTATAAATTGGTATGGATCTGCAGTGGCCAGCATCTTTCAACATGCTGCAGGAGTCAGATACACCAGCACAGGGCTGCTGATTAGCATCTCCATCAATGCCACTAAGGTAGTTGCCACCACAAGGTGACACTACCTCCTTGTAATATTTAAAAATAGAAGCGGCTAGGAGCTGTGCTCCCCACCAGTTTCTAAATCCTCTTATTCCCACTTGCACTATGGAGTCAATGTGGCCCTCATATTAGCATGAGGGAGGTTAGATCCTCCTGTCCATACCCACCAACTTGTAATAAGTAGATATTGTCCAAACCAGTATGTACCTAAATAAACAATATATAACTCAACAACAAATGCCTTAGACAGCAATTCCAGATGGTGAATCTCTCACTATGGAAGTAGCTACAGTAGCAGCAGTCTTTGTCATCACATCTGCTGGGACCGACTAGAACTTACATAAAATGTACTTACAGCAAGTTAGTTGTCTCAATTATCATAGATTCTTACCAAATTTGGCTCAAATACCATATCCACTACACCTTCTTTTATATAGTAAAAACTAATGGGGCTGAACTGAGTTGTGTGCAATGTAATTTCAATGCTTCAAACTATTTTTTTCTGGAATTATGGATCTTAAGCCATTATTACCTTAAGAAACCCTTGGTAATAGCCTGCGGTGAATCATCATATAATTTGGACGCAGTACTTTTACATATTATGCCCAGTGGTTCTGTGGTTTGTTTCCAGGTCTCTAACTCCAGCTGAGGAAAATTATGCTTAGATGGATCCAGAAGCTCTAGCAATAATTTGGGATGTTAAGAACATCCACATGTACACTTATAGCAGACCTTTTACATCCTCAAAAGATTCATATCTAACACAGCAGCCACTCATCTTCAGTATTCTTCACTTCAGCTGGCAACTTTTCAAATGAATAAATTATTCAAATAAATGTAGATGCCCCAGTGATCATAATATGTGCATATGTTGGCAGAATTGCCAATGATTCATTATGTAGCAGCATCCTCTTAAATAATAAAAATTCCTACTCAGCCTTTGAATCTAAGTCCCAGAGTGTTTGCTACTTACACATGCTCTGATTCTAGGTTACAGAAGATTACGCCTTTTGTTCTTTACAGTGGGGTTATGGTTTTGCAGCCAGTACAGGACAATAACAATGGGAAAAAAACAGGTCAAAAGATAACATTTATGTGCACTTTCCTGTGATGGTCTTGAGTAGTTCTTCCTGACCTTCAGACATATTTTAGGTGGAGGAAGGAAATTATCCATGCCTCAGAATGACATTTTGGGGATTTACGACTTTGCTGCAAACATTAGCTTTGAAGTTACCACACAGCTCACACCAGGCTGTAGTTAACATGAAGCACAGAAATGAGGATGTATTTGGTAGCCAAAATTGGATACAGCTATCTCTTCTAATGTAGCTGCTTGTAAAAGTATTTGCTTAGACTAAGCAATATCTGACCAGGGATTTCTCCAAGACTTAATTTTGCTGAACGAGTGGAGGAATAAATATATTTAGTAGATGTGGATGCTTATTCTAAGTGGGCAGAAGTGTTTTAAATGCCAAGTAATACAGCAGAACAAACCATTGTCACACTGTTCAGTAATTTAACAAGATTCGGACTGCCAAAAACATTAGTCCCATACAATGGTTCATAATGTGTTTAACAGAAATTTTAATTTTTTTCTGTTTCAAATAACTTCCAATAATCAAGACAGCTCTGTATTTCCCAGCCTATAATGGACAGGCTGAATAATTTAAAATTCCACTTAGTTGTTTCTCACAAAATTCAATCCAAATGCAATTTCTACTTTATTTCTCAGAACACGCTACATGCCACAAGTGGAGTACATAAGTGGAGCAGGAACAGTGTGTATGAGCAAGAGTACGTGATTTCAGTCAACTGTTAGATGTGCAAATATCTGAGCACTGATGCACTAAACAGTAAATAATTCACCAAGTATCCACCCATTTTGGACAATGTCAGGCTTTCATTGGAAGGAGCCTGAAATGTAGAAAGTGGCTTGAGCTTTTTAGGGAACAGCAAGAAGCTCAAAACAGGCAGCACAGGATATTGGGTAAAATTCAGACGGAGAGGTCAAATACCAGGTAGACAGAATTCATAGAACCTATATATGCACAGCACTTAAACTAAAATAAGAGCACAGTACACCTAAAAATAGAGGTGTGTGAAAGTGGGCCCCCTCTACATCATTGGCTCTGCCAATGAGTCTTCTCACCTTCCTCCATATGATATGCCATATAGCAAATTATAGGCCCCTCTTAAAACAAGTTTTGAATAGATGGTTGCAGATAGTTCTGGGATTAGTGGATTTTTATTCTTAAAGGGACACTATAGTCACCAGAACAACTACAGCTTATTAAATTTGTTCTGGTGATTACAATCATTACCTTCAGGCTTTTTGCTGTAAACGATGTCTTTTCAGAGAAAATGCAGTGTTTACATTAAAGCCTAGTGATAACTTCACTGGCCACTCCTTAGATAGCTGTTAGAGATCCTTCCTGGGTCATGGCTGCCTAAAATGCATCCAAACATTCAGTATCTCCTCCCTCTGCATGCAGACACTGAACTTTCCTCATAGAGATTTATTGATTAAATTCATCGATATAAGGAGATGCTGATTGGCCAGGGCTGTGTTTCAATCATGCTGGCTCTGCCCCTGATCTGCCTCTTTGTCAGTCTCAGCTAATCCTATGGAGAAGCACTATGATTGGGTCAGGCTACCACTTCTGATGATGTCAGCAGACTGCTTGTTTTTCTGAGGCAAACAGCATGCAGAGTTACAGCTTCAGGCTTGAATACAGTAAGATGTTGTCATATGTATGGAGGCATGAGGGGGCCAGGGGGGCTAGATGGTGGTTTTTTTTTTTCAATATCTAATTTTTATTGAGAAGATTTGTGCATAAAAGTAAAGTAGCAGTGGGGGTACAGAAAGGAAAAAGGAGGGGTGTGATTAGGGGGGTACAAACGAGGCAGATTTCGTACACTTTTGCTCATTACAGGTACATTTACATGGTAGGTTGTACAACATACAGACATTGTTCCGCTATAATTGTAAGTAGAATAACCGTACTAACATTTTAATACATGTGTACATAGTATGCGTAAAGGGAACATCTTATCAGCTTCGGGTATTTCAGCAATGGCCCAGTCACAGCAAGGATTAGAGTAGAATAAACTAACCAACATGCTTTACACATTAACAACATCATATCCCATATAATGTCCTGTAACATCAGTGTGAATTTAAATATGGGTGTTAAAAGTACCGTTAGTTATTACTGATGGCTCCTACTTGAATTTGTGTGATACTCCTGATGGCTGTATATGAGCGACTACATGCTGGAGTGATAGAGCGGGCCATGGGCTTCAGAGAGATCTGAATATGTTAGCATTGGCCTTACAGTCGTAAGGAACGTGGAAGGGAGTCTCTGATAGGAGACTACCTGGTCCCCAGACACTTCATAATTTAAATTGTTTGACTAGAATCTTGCATAATAGTGAGTTCTGATAGGTATCGTATAGGAGGTTGCGTGAGGACAGTTGTGTGCATTCTAGATGGTGGTTTTAACACTATAGGTTCAGGAATACATGTTCCTAATCCTATAGTGATCCTTTAAGAGTAATACAATGAAGCTCTTGGGGAATGTATACTGTAATACATTTTACCAACAAAAAATATTCCAGCTCTGACCACAGAGGTAGACGGTTTAATTCATTTAATTCTCTTATATATATTCTTTAACTTCCCTGGCGATCTGATTATGTCAATATTTTTGAATGTTAAAGCTGTACATTGTTTTGTATGAAAATGTGTTGTTTCATATTGTAGGCTTGTAATTCTTAGGACCAACTCACTTAAATCTGTCTAAACAAGAGTCTAGTAGACATCCCGGGTATGATAAAGTTTGAAACATGAAATCCTAAATTATAATATAATAAATAATTGTAAAAAATTAATAATATAATAATACATGTAATTAATAACGTAATCAAACCAAAAACCTTGAAATTTGTCTAAAAAGAGGGTGCAATATTACTAGTCACTGTAATACTAGACACTGCATATTCATTTAGTAAACATCCCAGGTATGAAACATGTTGAAACATGGGACTGCACAAAGTCTGACGTCACAATCAGGACAATGGAACCTGGTTTCCTTTCTGATTTTCTTTCCACTGTCATCTCGCTTTGAGCAACGAACCGCGCACATCCTTGTAGGTGCTGACTTTTTCTCAGTTGGTGGGATGTATTCCATGAAGCAACGACCAGTCAGCCGTTCCGGGTTGACAATGCCAACAGCACGACGTCCAACTCTATTCACAGCCATTGATGGTGTTTGGTGGTTCACAAAGATACGTTTGGCACTCTTTTTTTTTTAACAGAATGTAGGCATTCCCCAAGCATTGCTCAAGAAGATGCCTGAAGATCTTCTTGTAGTACTTATTTTGTGGTTTCCTCATTGCTGGGTAGAATGTCATTGCTTGGTCTGCTCTGTCGACACCTCCCATGGTGTTATTGTAGTCTATCACTACTTGTGGCTTCATGATTTCTTTCCCACCTTTCGTGCGTACCATAACAGTGGAGGTATTATGAACTGTACTCATTAGGCACACTTTCTTGTCACGCCATCGCAGTGCCATCATTTTGCCTTTTTGCCAGGCAACCATTTCTCCAGTCTTCAGCTTCTAATTGCCAAACATTGGTGGCATGTTTGCCGGTTATCCCTAACGGTTCCATAGGCATCTGTTTTGTTTTGCAGAAGAAACTCATAAAGTTCAGGAGGCGTATGAAAGTTGTCGGTTGTTACGAAATAGCCCTGATTTAGCAATGGCTCAATGAGTGAAAGAACGGAAGATGTTGCCATCCCATAGTTGCTGTATTTTGGATTAAAATTTGATCTTTTTCCAGTGTAAATGACTGAATTCTAAATGTAGCCAGTTGACAAGTTGCATAGCATGTAGGATTTTACGCCAAATCGTGCTCTCTTTGATGCAATGTATTGTACCCAGCTGAGCCTTCCCTTGTAGGCCATTAGACTTTCATCTAAGCTGATATCTCTTTCTTGCACATAGCTCCATTGGAAATTCTTTACAATTATTTGAGATACTTCCCAAATGTTGTTTAGTTTTGGTGCAAGATGAGTAGATTCATCAAATTATTTGTTGTTTTCGAAGTGTAAAAATGTCATGCTCAGGGAAAATCTGTTCTCTGACCTGACTGTACCAAAGAATGGAGGAGCAAGTAGAAACATAGAAACATAGAATGTGACGGCAGATAAGAACCATTCGGCCCATCTAGTCTGCCCAATTTTCTAAATATTTTCATTAGTCCCTAGTCTTATCTTATAGTTAGGATAGCCTTATGCCTATCCCACGCATGCTTAAACTCCTTTACTGTGTTAACCTCTACCACTTCAGCTGGAAGGCTATTCCATGCATCCACTACCCTCAGTAAAGTAATACTTCCTGATATTATTTTTAAACCTTTGCCCCTCTAATTTAAGACTATGTCCTCTTGTTGTGGTAGTTTTTTCTTCTTTTAAATATGGTCTCCTCCTTTACTGTGTTGATTCCCTTTATGTATTTAAATGTTTCTATCATATCCCCTGTCTCGTCTTTCCTCCAAGCTATACATGTTAAGATCCTTTAACCTTTCCTGGTAAGTTTTATCCCGCAATCCATGAACCAGTTTAGTAGCCCTTCTCTGAACCTCTCTAAGGTATCAATATCCTTCTGAAGATAAGGTCTCCAGTACTGTGTACAATACTCCAAGTGAGGTCTCACCAGTGTTCTGTACAATGGCATGAGCACTTCCCTCTTTTTACTGCTAATACCTCTCCCTATACAACCAAGCATTCTGCTAGCATTTCCTGCTGCTCTATTACATTGTCTGGCTACCTTTAAGTCATCAGAAATAATCACCCCTAAATCCCTTTCCTCATATGTTGAGGTTAGGACTCTATCAAATATTCTGTACTCTGCCCTTGGGTTTTTACGCCCAAGATGCATTATTTTGCACTTATCCACATTAAATGTCAGTTGCCACAATTCTGACCATTTTTCTAGTTTACCTAAATCATTTGCCATTTGGCTTATCCCTCCTGGAACATCAACCCTGTTACATATCTTAGTATCATCAGCAAAAGACATACCTTACCATCATAACGTTCTACAATATCACTAATAAAAATATTAAAGAGAATGGGTCCAAGTACAGATCACTGAGGTACCCCACTGGTGACAAGTCCAAGCTTCGAATATATTCCATTAACTACAACCCTTTGTTGCCTGTCACTCAGCCACTGCCTTACCCATTCAACAATATTTGAATCCAAACTTAAAGATTGCAGTTTATTGATAAGCCTTCTATGTGCAACAGTGTCAAAAGCCTTACTGAAATCTAGGTAAGCAATGTCTACTGCACCACCCTGATCTATAATTTACTTACTGGCCTATAGTTGCCCGACTCCTCCCTATTACCTTTCTTGTAAATGGGCACAACATTCGCTAACTTCCAATCTTCTGGGACTACTCCTGTTAACAATTATTGATTAAATAAATCTGTTAATGGTTTTGCTAGTACACCACTAAGCTCTTTTAATAGCTTTGGGTGTATTCCATCAGGTCCCATTGACTTATTTGTCTTTACTTTTGACAGTTGAAATAGAACCTCTTCCTCTGTAAACTCATGTGTAATAAATGACTAATTTATCCTTTTTCTCAACTGAGGTCCCTTTCCTTCATTTTCTTCTGTAAATACAGAACAAAAATATTCATTGAGGCAGTCAGCCTGACCTTTATCCTCTTCTACATACCTTCCTTCTTTTGTTTTAATCTAACTAATCCTTGTTTTACTTTTCTTTTCTCATTTATGTATCTAAAAAATGTTTTATCCCCCTTTTTACTGACTGTGCTATTTTCTCTTCTGTGTGTGATTTGGAAGCTCTTATAACTTGCTTAGCCTCTTTCTGCCTAATCTTATAGATCATTTTGTCTCCCTCACTCTGGGTTTTTTTATAATTCCTAAATGCTACCTTTTTGTTTTTAACTATTTTGGCCACATCTGCGGAGTACCACAGTGGTTTCTTGAATTTTTGCTTTTACTGACAAGCCTAATGCAATTTTCTGTTGCCTTCAATAGTGCAACTTTTAAATAATCCCATTTCTCTTGGACTCCATTTAAATTGCTCCAGTCTGATAATGACTCCTCTACCCATATTCTAATTTTAGAAAAGTCTGTTTTTCTAAAGTCTAAAACTTTTGTTTTTGTGTGGTGTGACTCAGTCACTGTTCTTATATTAAACCACACTGACTGATGATCACTGGATCCTAAACTTTCACCTACAGTAACATCTGATACCAAATATCCATTTGTTAACACTAAATCTAGTATGGCCTCTTTACGAGTTGGCTCCTCAACAACTTGTTTTAGAGACAATCCCAGTAGGGAGTTTAGAATATGTGTGCTCCTGGCACAAGTAGCTAATTTTGTTTTCCAATTTACATCAGGAAGATTAAAGTCACCCATGATGATAACTTCCCCCTTCATTGTCATTTTAGCTATTTCCTCAACTAGTAGATTATCTAACTCTTCAATTTGTCCTGGGGGCCTATAAATCACACCTACACGAGTTACTGTGTGATTACCAAATTCTAACGTAGCCCAAACGGACTCTATGTTTGCCTCACTAACTTTTATTAGGCTAGATTTTATGCTATCCTTCACATACAAGGCCACCCCTCCCCCTTTCTTGCCTTCCCTATCTTTCCTATATAAAGAGTACCCTGGTATTGCTATGTCCCAGTCATTTTTCTCATTGTACCATGTCTCAGTAACAGCGACTAAATCTACACTATCAGTTGCCATTATTGCCACAAGTTCATGGATCTTATTCCCTAAACTGCGAGCATTTGTAGACATGACTCTAAGCTTATCATTTTTTAACACACTTGCTACAGGCACCTTCTGATCTTGTTTTGGGGGACAATTGGAGTGATGTTTTATCACCCTTTTGCCCCCCCTCCTAGTTTAAATACATCCTAGCAAAACCTCTGAACAGCTCACTGAGAACATTTGTTCCCTTTTGAGAAAGATGCAAACCATCTTTTTTGTACAGCTTATTTCCATTCCAAGCAGATCTACCATGAGAAATAAAGCCAAATCCTTGCTCCCGACACCATTCACCAAGCCACAAATTAAAGTCCCTAATACGCATCCGTCTGTCGTTCTGAGTGTTATGCACAGGCAGAACTTCAGAGAATGACAGTGTGGAAGCAACCTGCCGTATATCATTGGCAAAAACACTAAAAACTTCCTTAACCTCTGAAACCTCATTGCAAGCCAAGTAATTTGTCCCTAGATGGACAAGTACATCCAATTCCCCTTCCTGCTTTGCTTGCTTAACAATATTACAGATACGTCTCCTGTCTCTGTGAGCAGTAGCTCCGGGAAGACACCTCACAAGACCACCATTGTCCATCTCCACACCTCTTATAATGGAATCCCCAACAACAACTGCTTTCTATTAGGCCTCACCATAGTCTCCAAGCCGGTCTCCACAACACCACTAGTCTCAGTGCCTCTCTCCACAAGTAATTTATTAGTTGTCCAATACCACTTCTGCAGGGGTTTCCCCACCACTCTGAAGTATTATTAGTCCCAGAAATTTCCAAATGTCATCTTTGGTCACTGGTTCCCACTTTCTGCTTCTTGAAAACTTCTGATTTAGAATAGCTAATTGTTGCTCTTTGTACTGGTTTGTCTCAGTAACTATTTTTTCAATAACCTCATCAGTCAGAAATAATTGTAAGGGGTTGTTGTGTTCAACAAGAATCGTCGATGTTGTCACTTTCAGTGTCTGATGATGAATTTTCCCATGACTCACAATTGCTCAATTCTGCAAGTGATTCTGATTCACTATAGCTGTTTTCTAGCTGGTCTAAAACCACTTTTGACCTAAAGAGATGCTTTTTGGATGCCATGGACGTTCTCAAGTTTCCAGGCATAAAGAACGGTAAAAGTGCATGCAGGACACTGGACAAAGTACTGGGACAAAACGGAGGTGAAAAGGTTTGATACAGTAATGTAATCCTAACAGATTACACTGTATTACAATGTATTGTATGTTTACTTTTTAGAATTTTCCACCTGGTTCCACCCCCCTTCGTCGCCGGCACTCGCAGGGAAGAGATCCCGGAAGACGGATGCCAGCATCGAGCGGAGGACACTGCGGAAGGACACCAGGGGCTCATAGGGACAAGGTAAGTGATACTTCAGTGTAATCCCTAACGTGGCTCAGGGTTACCACTTTTGGCACTGAAAATTAACCCCGATCCACGTTCGGGATTACCGCCAGGAAGGTTAAGGTTTGCAGATTATTTTAAGTGATTGGGTACATTTTTCCATATGAACTAAATGCTCTAAGGAGTACTTTCATGGGACAATCATTCCTTCCTGGGGATTTGTACGTCAACACTCCTTTTATATAAGAAATCTTTAAATGGTTTGATAGGCTTCAGGAAAAACTATTTCTTCGTCTTTCTTCATATTTATTTCAAGGATGCAATGTACAAAACATTTTTAAATATAATCAGTGTTATACAATTTGTGAAAAGGTTATGGTTCCAGTGGTCTAATAGCCAGTAAAGGCCAATAACAATGGGGAAACATGTGCGCTTTCCTGTGGAAACTTGCACGGGAACAGTCTCCTTAATCACAAGACTAGAGATCAATAAGGAACCATAAACAAATTGTATACACTTGGGATTCATTTTATTGTACATATATTTAAAAGAGTGAATGGGCAATGTCACCAGTCAGTAAACAACAAATGGAATAGTGCTTGTCTATTGAGGTCATCATTAAGGACATAGTCCTAAGTCTGGGTGGCAGTACATAGTACGTTGTGCTCCCATTCTGGTGAGGGGCACGAGGGGAGAGAAGTCACACTATGAATCACTTCAGTATGACAGGTGCGTGGCTTTAAGTCAAATTGTAGTTTACAGGACATTTTTTAAAAAAGTGTGAGGTTTTGAATCCTGCTTTCCATGCTGCTGATCCTCTTCCTTACCAGTTCACCAGCCTGCCTTTTTGCTGATTTATTTGAGAGCTGATAACCTTGACTCTACAAGCAATGATATTAGTGCCAACTGATCTGTATCTGGTCAGGTCTCTGGTCAAGGTGAGTTTGTGTATGTATGGGATGCAGTGTGTGCATCTGTAAGGGACGCATTGAGTGTGTGTAAGGGGTGCATTGTGTGTTGCTGTGTGTAAGGGATGCATTGCTTGTGTATGTGTGTCTGTGTGTAATGCATTGTGTGTTTTTCTGTGTGCAAGGGGTGTATTGTGTGTGTGTGTGATGGATGTCAGTCTCTCCCCCTCCCCCCATCAATTTCCTTCTTCTCCCCCTCTCTCCCTCTCTCCAATTTCCTTCTTCTCCCCCTCTCCAATTTCCTTCTCCCCCTCCCTCTCATTGCCTTCTCCCCCCCTCCAATTTCCTTCCTTCTACCCCTCCCTCTCATTTCCTTCCTTCTCCCCCTCCCTCTCATTTCCATCCTTCTCCCCCTCCCTCTCATTTACATCCGTTTTCCCACTCCCTCTCATTTCCTTCCTTCTCACCCTCCCTCTCATTTCCTTCCCCCCCCTCCCTCATTTCTTCTCCCCCACTCAATTTCTTCCTCTCCCCCCTCCAATTTCCTTCCTCTCCTCCTCCTCCCCCTCCCTCAGATTTCCTTCTTCTCCCTCCCTCTCATTTCCCTTCCTCTCTCCCCTCCCTCTCATTTCCTTCTCCTCCCCCCCTCCTCTCTCCCTCCTCCCTCAAATTTCCTTCCTCTCCTCCCTCCCCTCTCCCTCAAATTTCTTCCTCTCCCCCCCCTCTCCTCTCCCTCTCCTCCTTCCCCCTATCTTTTCCTTCACTCTCCCCCAGCCCTCAAATTTCCTCCTTCCTCTCCCTCCCTCCCTCAATTTCCTTCCTCTCCCCCCCTCAAATTTCCTTCCTCTCCCTCCCTCCCCCACTTAAATTTCCTCCCTTCTCTCCCCCCTCAAATATCCTCCCTTCCTCTCTCCCCCCCCCTCAAATTTCCTTCCTCTCCCCCTGACACCCGGCGGGTGCGCGAGGGAGCACTCTACTCTATGACGTCATCTTCCGGCTCCGGCATCAGTACGGTGCGCAAGGGAGCTGAAGAGGAAGCACACAGAGGAGAGTGCTCCCTCACGTGCCCGCCGGGTTTCAGCAGGGCCAGCCTCTGGGGGGCCCTGAGGTGACCGGCTGCTGGGCCCCCCAGGAGAAGAGGCTGGCCCAGTGGGTACATACCGGGGTCGCAGGGCCCATGACAACCGTTATCATGCCCTGATAGCAGCCCTGGGTTCCTGTACACTATAATCAAGCTTGTTCCTGTTTCTTCTACCTGTTGCTAAATTTGGACCGTTTGACTTTGCTGCTTCTCCTTCCCACTGACCTTGGCTTACCTTACTACGATTACCATCTTTCTGCTTTCATCTCTGCTTATGACCAGATGGCCACTCAAGGCTTAGGGGCTCAACCACCTGGGTAATGAGTGGCTACTTCTGGCAGCAAACATTGCTGATCTGGCTGCTGGACTCCAAACCTTTTGTAACATCAATATCATTACAGAATAATCTGGCCTATTCATTGAGACCGTCGGATCAGATTCTGCATTGGACCAGCAGGTTGCTTTTAATGCAAGAACTGTGCAGATTCAGTCTTGGACTGTATTGCTCCTGTAAAAGCTGGTATAATCATTATATTTTTGAGCTAATAACCTAGCTCACAATCATGTGAGTGACATCTTGCTATTTTTTTCTTTTATTATTATCATCATTGTTATGTATGCTTTATATATATATATATATATATATATAGTATTTAAAGCATACATAGCAATGATAATAAATTTAAAGCATACATAGCAATGATAATAAAAGGAACAAAATCGCAAAAAAGCATTTAAAGCATACATAGCAATGAGAATACAAGAAACAAAATAACAAGTTGTCCCTCACATGATTTTGAGCTAAGTTATTAGCTCAAAAATATAATGATTATAACAGCTTTTACAGGAGCAATGCAGATATAACTTGTGGCAATTTACATTCTAAACCTGAGCTTACTAAATTGACTGGCTGTGTCAGTGTGCTGACCTTGGGTATACTATATTAACTATATCAATCTTCTGTAATGGTTTGTGCCTAAAATATCAGTATCATTGGACTTTTGCGCTAATATATGTTTTATAGTGTTATAGCTAGCATAAACTAGCTCTGTTTAAAACAGTAATAAGTAATAAGTAATCAGTATAAACTTATTTTAGCCTCCATGTAATAATTGATATTGTAATATGTTAAAAAAAAAAATTTTTAGACATGTATCCAAAACATTCAATCATCTGATAACATTAAAAATCATTTCAAAAGCTTAAACATTAGTACTGGTGTATCCTGCTGTTGTCATAACTGATTTCATAAGTTCCTTTGAGCAAATCATATTACTCAATATATTGTCTTTTCAAATGTTTTTATTAATTAATTTTCAATAATAACACAACAATGAAAAAAAATTAATAACGATAAATAATAAATAAACAATAATAATTAATATATTGTCTTACCATTAAAATAGATCTTGTTTTATATTTGAGGACACTTTTTTGTAAAATAGCTCTTTTTCAGGGTAAAGGTAAATCTGCTGCTATTTTGTTGAATGGTTCATGATTAGCTAATGTTAGTGATGAGTAATGAGACCATAAATATAATTTATGAAGAGCAGGTTTTTCACTGGGTTCTTATTTTCCAATCTTACTTGAGTGTCAGAATAATATAGAAATAGAGAGAAAAAAATATAATCACTTTGAAAAGAGTAGGAACAATTTGTACTTGATACTTACATAGATGTCTGCTCCATAAAATCCATCTTGATAAACAACACTGCAGAAATGTATACATAAAATCAGTCATATTAGTTGTAATTCTCATTCACTGAAAAAACTTTACCACATTACTACTGAGAACACATACATGAAACTATAGCCTTTTATTTAGTGGCTGTAGAACAACGGTACAATTAAAACAGTTTTGGTTTTTTTTAACAAATATTAAAATCTGACTCTCCAAAAATATCTATTCTAGAAATACCATTGTCACATGAGATACACTATATGGACAAAAGTATTGGGACACCTGACCATTAAACAAACAGGGACGTGTATGATATTGCATCTAAATATAGATGCAATATCATCTTTGCAGCTATAACAGCTTCCACTATTCTGGGAAGGCTTTCTACAAGATTTTGGATTGCTTTTGTGGTAATTTTTTGCCCATTTGTCTAGTAGATTTGTGAGGACAGGCACTGATGCTGACCAAGAAAACCTGGCTTGCAATCCCCATTCCAGTTCATTGTGGTAATTTTTTGCCCATTTGTCTAGTAGATTTGTGAGGACAGGCACTGATGCTGACCAAGAAAACCTGGCTTGCAATCCCCATTCCAGTTCATCCCAAATGGGTTCGATGGGGTTGAGGTCACAACTCTGGGTGGGCCAGTTAAGTTCTTTCACACCAAACTCATGTCTATATGGATCTAGCTTTCTGCAGTGGAGTACAGTCTTGCTGGAATGAATAAGGGTTTTCCCCAAGCTGTCACCACAAAGTTGGAAGTATAGAATTGTCCAAAATGTCTTAATATTCTGCAGGATTAAGATATACAAATCAGGTTGCCAAACAGAGACGTGTGATTTGTCACTCCACAGAACACATTTCCACTGCTCCAGAGTCCAGTGGCATTGTGCTTTACACCATTTTATCAAAAACATGGCATTGTACTTGGTTATGTGATGCTCGCATGCAATTACTCAGCCATGGAAGCCATTCCATGAAGCTCCCACATACTTTTTGTGCTGATATTATTGCCAGTGGAAGTTAGGAACTCTTCAGCTATGGAATCAGCAGAGCTTTGGAAACTTTTACACACCATGTGCCTCAACACTTGGTGACCCTGCTCTGTGACTTTATGCAGTCCTCTGTTTTATGGCTGAGTTGCTACTGTTCCTAAGCACTTTATCTTTTCAATAATACCACATTACAGTTGACTGTGGAATATCTAGCAGGGTTATTACATAGGGGGCATCTTGTCACAGTACCACACTTGAATTCACTGATTTCTTCAGAACAACCCATTTGTTAAACAAATGCTTGTAAATGTAGACTGCATGGTTAGGTGCTATATTTTATACAACTGTGGCAATGGATCTGTTTGAAACACCTGGATTCAATATTTAAGAAGTGTGTCCCAATACTTTTGTCCATATCGTGTATCTTTCTTTCTATCTGCCTACTCATCACATATGAATGGCACTGCTTTGTAAATTGACAGCAGCCTTATTGCAGCTCTTTTCTGTTTATACACATTTTGTCTCTAGTCAAAATTGATGGCACCAACCCAAAATTGAAAGTTTCAACTGACTAACAACTCTGGTGGGCTGGCTTAGACATGAAGTTATTTGTACAGCCGACTGTAGTTATAAGTTATTTTCATAACTGGCAGTTGGTGCACGGGAAGTCTCTGTACCATAAACTTTGCAATCATGCAAAGATGTTAAATACGTAGACTGACTCATTAAACTCAGCATTGTAGTGTAATGTATGAAACTTGTTCAAAATGATATATCTCAGAATGATTAATAGATCATAATTAGTTTTTTATTAAAGAGGTTGGAATTTTATAGGAATGCTGATGCAAAATAATTGATTTGGTATCAAACTTTAAGCAAATTACAAGACTTGATATTCTAGCATGTTTTGATTGTGTTTTTCATTCAGTAACAGTGCCAAAGTAGTTATTATTGAAAATCAAAGATGAGTTTAGCATCTAACTCACTGTTTATTTACTAAAAATATTCAACATTCTCTATACACTGATCAGCCACAACATTGAAACCGCCTTCCTAATATGGTGTAGGTCTCCCTCGTGCTGCCAAAACAGCATACATGGGTAGAAGTTGGGGACTCCACTAGACCTCTGAATATGTCCTTTTTTATCTGGAACCAAAACATCAGAAACATATTCTTTAAGTATTGCAAGATGTGAGGTGGGGCCTTCATGGATCAGATTGTTATTCCAACACATCCCACAGATGCTCAATTGGATTAAGATTTGGGGAATATAGAGACTAAGGAAACATCTTGAACTCTTTATCATGTTCCTTAAACCATTCCTGAACAATTTTTTTTCAGTTTGGCAGGGTGCATTATCCTGCTGAAAGATGCCACTGCCATCAGGGAGCACCATCACAATGAGTGCATGTATGTGATTTGCAACCATCTCTAAATGACACACACGAACCAGGCAATCCACTTGATCTAAAAGAAAATGTGATTCATCAGAATAGTGCAACCTTCTTCCTATGCTCCATAGTACAGTGTTGACACGTACAACCCTATTAAATGTACTTTCTGCAATCTGTCAATCACGCCAATCTGAGTCACATGTTTGCTGTGTCATTATAATAACATGACTCAGATGTGTGGGATTAGCTGCAGGGGGACAATCGATCACTGCAGAGGGTAAATTTCCTTGCTCCTGGTAGGGCTAGATCGTTAGGGTGGGATATGCTGCTCTAACAGCGTTAATGCCCTCCTTTTGTAGGATGGCATAGCACAGCCATCATCATTAAGGAGTTAAGATGTAGTGGTTCTGTTGACTGTAGTGTTTCTTTAAGCTCTTAAACAAAATTAAACAACCCACAGAATTCAAGTCACTGAAATGTACCTCAGAAAACACTATCCGTTAGTCTGCCAAATTGAATTTTGGCGTATTACATATTTAATACCTCTATCACCTTTGGTGCTATTTATATAAATAAGAATGACATAAAATAAATGCAATTATATAGTATGTAACAACTATAGCAACTATATAAGTAGCCATATATACAATATTATTACATGCTTTTGTTTTGCATGTGGTTAGTGTAAAATTTGACTTTTAGGTTGAAATCTGCTATATCAGCTTATAAATATGAATTTTACATGTATATTGAAAGCATATTAATCAGAATTTGAGGATTCTCAACTTCATCCACCCTCCTAATGACAAGATGCTTGCAATCATCAAAGATGCATGTTCAATTTTAACAATTTCTTTGTTTCTGTAGCATTTAAGCTTTAAGGAAATTTACATAACAACATGTGACATATCAAATGCTTAAAGCCACCAACCATGACAGTACAAATTACAGTCATTTTTCAACAGTCTGCGCAAGGTGCTCTACTTGAGGCACTTGGCCTGGCTGCATGCTGTGTTAGTTTCAGTGGTAAGACAGGAACAGCATGGCTTTCTCTCTAAAACAGTTTATTTTAGCTTCTGGAGGGGAAATGCAATAATAGGATAAAAAGGATATATTTCTTACCCGCCATAAGCTGGGATTGGAGGAGGGGGTGCTGCAGCACGAAATGTGTTGTAGACCGCACGACCTCTGCCTCTGAGGTGTGTTCCTCTATAAGCAGCAGCTGTTGCAGCAGGATAAGGGAAACCTGGTACTAAAGAGGGAAGAACTATTTAGTTTTTGTTTACTCTGCAGTCCTTTATTATAATATGTAACAAATCATTTTGATATATAAACAGTTTTTATCTGCTCACTGAATAATAATATATATTTTGTTTCTCCATATACTACCGAGTACTAGAGGGAAAGAGAGATAGAAAGAGAGAGAATACTGTAAAGAATAATGCCATTAAAATGAATATCACAAAAAAATCTTAAATGGCATTGTTGTCCCCATTTAGCACGTTGCATATTACATGTTGAATGGAGACAAAAATGCCACCACATTACATACTGATCTGCCTAAAAACTAGTGGGAGTCACACCGTTAGGCCGCAACTTCTACCATTAATTCAGCCATTTTCTGATATGCCAAGGGATAAGTTAGGAAGACAGAATAGTGCCATATCATCAATTGGGAGAGTGTAAGTGTAAAATGGCAGCAGCTGAAAATCATTTTAGCTCTGCACTGAAAGAAGCCATAGATGGCCTCACAGAACATGAACTGTGGGATTTGAAAAAAAAAAAAAACAACTGCAAATTTGTAAATTGATGTCAAAATAGCTGAACTGAAAAAAAAATAGCTGACTTGGAAAATTGTTTCAAATTAGTTATTTTGGAATAACATTTTCAATTTTATGGTATATTCTTTACAGTTCACAGTTTGATAAATAAATATGTCAACGTTCAGAGACTTTAGGCTCAAAGCAGCACTGGGAGATACATGCCCCCACCTGCATGAAACTAGTGGTGATTAGATTTTATTTGCAACTTTCCTTATCAATTAAGTCCCTTTTCTGTTACCAGGAAAGGGGTTGAAAAGACAGATAAAGAGTATTTTTTTATCCATGATATTCAGCATATTACTAAAGTAAGAAGAGGGTATACTAAGGAGAACAGCCATAAAAAGGAGTTTCTGTCTGGGAGTGTAACACCATGAAATGAAAACCGAGCCGTACCCGAGTCCAAAAGTTAATACAATGTAAATAATGCATGCATTTTATAAGTGTATTAAGGGAAAATAATGCAATCTCAGTTTTCTGAAGACATTTACAATCTACTGGCCCACTGGTCCCATAGTTAATTATTATGTTTCCAGAACACTTTGACAATATTTTTTTTTTTTTAAAAAGGCTTTGTTGGGAGATGAATGAGAAATACTAGCCTGACTGAAAATTAGGCTGGACTAATTAGAATAAGTTCTCCAACTCATCTATAGTCATAGCGTTTTAGCTTAAACTTTTAGATTCATGTCATTTCAATTCATTTTTAAGTAAATAAACTCCTAGATAATTGACCGTGGTTGTCTATGGAAGGTTAGACTGATATGGTCATTCATCCTTTGTCATGTAACTTTTGTTATATACATATGTAAACTTTAAAATGTAAGATGCACTTGAGACTGATTATATACAATGATGAAAATTACAAAGTAGTGTGGAGAGGATAATGGAATTTTATAATCATCACACCAGAAGAGCAGAGGAAATGTATGTTTTATGATTATGTCTTTTAACTAAATGCTTATATGAAATCAAATTAATTCACAATTGGAAATTACATTTCTGAATACAACATATAGCAATAAACTAGATTAGTTTCTAGAATAGATTTCACATTTTTAATGACTGGCAGTGCTAGTGAAATTTCTGTAAATAATTTACACATGTAATGTCACAAACAACCTATTAAACCCTAGTAGAAAATTATGAAATTTAATGTAAAATAATGTATTGATAAGAAATCATTTGAAAGAAAAATTAGAGCAGAGTTTGGAAACAATGTGTGTCTGTTTACAGGGTTTTGGAAAGCAGGGGAAAGGGAACATGAACCTGCATAATGACACCCCTCCCTGTGTGCCTTTCCAACTAAATAAGTAGCCATCTTCCGAGTAGTGCAAATTTCTTTTATTTTTTAAACCAATTCTCTACCAGAATCATATATAAACATTTGTACTTTCATAGTTACATAGGCTTAAAAGAGACGTGTCCATCATGTTCAGGCTTTCTCATGCATTATTTTTTTTTTTTTGCTTTTAATTCAAAAGAAGGCAACAAACCCAGTTTGAAGTGCTTCCAATTTTGCAACAAACTAGGAAAAAAATTCTTGCTTAACCCAAGAATGGCAGTCAGATTTTTCATTGGATCAAGCAGCTATTACCCTACAGTTGAAAAATTATATCATTAAATATTATACTTTCGCAAGTATGCATCCCATATGCCGTTTAAACATTTGTACATATAATGATATAACCACGTTTTAGACAGAGAATTCCACATCCTTATTGTACTTACGATAAAAAAAACCTTTCCTTTGCCTTAGACTAAATCGTCTTTCTTCCAGTCTAAACACATGACCTCGTGTCCCATGTATAGACCTGTTTGTGAATAGATTTCCACACAATGGTTTGTATTGGCCCCATATATATATATATATATATATATTTGTATAATGTTATCATATCCCCTCTGAGGCAACATTTTTCTAAACTAAAGAAGTTTAAATTTGTTAACCTTTCTTCATAGCTAAAATGTTCCATTCCTTATATTAATTTTGTAGCCTCTGCACTCTTTCCAGTGCCATAATATTGGAACAGGTGCCCACAATTGCACAGCATATTCAAGATGTGGTCTTACCATTGATTTTTAAAGAGTCAAAATTATATTCTCATCCCCATAATTAATGTCTTTTTTATGCATGACAATACTTTACTGGTCTTAGCCACTGCTGACTGATATTGCACATTGTTGCCTAGTTTGTTGCCTATGATAATTTCCAAATCCTTCTTGTGTTTTGTTATTTACTCCCATTTATTTACCCCCATGTCATGAACGCACCCTACATTAAGAGTGTGCGTGACGTGGTTGTGGTGGTGAAAGGGTTAAAGTTCACTATTTGTCTGCACTAGACTGGAAATAATGACAAAATCCCTCTTAACCCCTTAAGGACTGGACTGTTTTTGCGATGTTGTACATTTGCGACCAGGAATATTTTTACACTTTTCTGGTGTTTGTGTTTGGCTGTAATTTTCCGCTCTCTCATTTACTGTTCCCATACAAATTATATATTGTTTTTTTCAGGACAAAAGGGGCTTTCTTTACATACCATTATTTATATAATCTCATGTATTTTAATTTAAAAAAAATAAAAAATATGATGAAAAATTGAAAAAAATACATGTTTTTTGACTTTTACTTGAAAAATCTTTTACTCATCTACAAAAGCGAATGAAAAAAACTGCTAAATAGATTCAAAATTTTGTCCTGAGTTTAAAAATACCCAGTGTTTACGAGCTTTTTTGCTTTTTTTTGCATGTTATAGGGCTATAGGTACAAGTAGGATATTGCGGTTTCAAAACATGCATTTTTAAAATTTATCAATAGTGACATTGTAACACTATTATCTGTCATAAATCTCTGAATAACACCCCACATGTACATATTTTTTTTAAAGTAGACAACCCAGGGTATTCAATATGGGTTATGTCCAGTCTTTTTTAGTAGCCACTTAGTCGAAAACACTGGCCAAATGTAAGCATTCATATTTGTTTGTGTGTGAAAAAAGTAAAAAAACTAAATTGAACGCTAATTTTGGCCAGTGTTTGTGACCAAGTGGTTACTAAAAAAGACTGGACATACCCCATTTGCAATACCTTGGGTTGTCTTCTTTTGCAAATGGTATGCCATCATGGGGGTAATTCTCATTCCTGGGCTACCATACGCTCTCAAAGGCAACGTAACCAACCTGGCCATTTTCAATGTAAAAATATTTGACCCATGTATTTGACCTTGTAACTTTCAAAAATGCTATAAAACCTGTACATGGGGGGTACTGTTTTACTCGGGAGACATCGCTGAACACATATATTAGTGTTTAAAAACTGGAAAACGTATCACAACAATTATATCATCAGTAAAAGTGCTGTTTGTGTGTGAAAAATGCAAAAAAGTCACTTTCACTGACAATATCATCGCTGTGATATGTTTTACTGTTTTGAATCACTAATATTTGTGTTCAGCGAAGTCTCCCGAGTAAAACAGTACCCCCCATGTACAGGTTTTAGGGTGTCGTAGAACGTTACAGGGTAAAATACAGTGCTAGCAAATTAAATTCTCTGGAATTTCGGCCTGGGTTGGCAGGCAGGTCCCTCAAATTGCAATCAATAAAATTACTGAATTATGTAAAAATATTACATAAATACGCACGTAGAATTTAAATATATATGCATATTTATATATTTGAAGTCTACGTGTATATTTATATAATTATTTATGTAATTTTGTATATGGACATATGTATATTTCGTATTATTTTTATTTATTTTTATATATATAGATATATATACAAATTCATTCTAAGTGTATTTTGATATAAATATATATATATATTAATTTTAAAATACAGTTAGAATAAAATTTCATATAGCTATATAATTTTTTTAAAATTTTTTATTATTTTTAAAAAAATTTATTTAATTTAAATTACTTATTATTTATATTTTATAATAATATATATATACAATCTATATAGTTATTATATATATTATATATATACGTGTGTAATTTAATTATAAGTGTATTTTTATATTAATATAAGTACATATTAATATAAAAATACACTTAGTATGACATTATATATATATGATATATAGACATATATTATATAGATATAATATATGTCTATATATCATATATACACATATATAATTATTTATTTTTTTTTTATTAACATTAACTTTATTTTTTTTTTTGATTTTACACTAGCAGGGAGACTGCCTGTCAGCACAGGCAGTCCCCCTGCAGGCAGCACTATGGACACCCATTGTGACCATGTGATCGCTGTGTTAAGCGATCACATGGCCCCAGGGGTCCTAAATCAGTGTGGGGAGACTGTCTGGGCTGCAGGCAGTCTCCCCACACCGGGAGCAACGCTGATCGCCGCCGGGGGAACGACGGCGATCAGGTAAGTAACGGAAACCGTTAGGACGGTTCAGGACCGTCATCGGTCCGCAATGGGAAAATCCCGATGACGGTCCTGAACCGTCCTCGGTCGGGAAGGGGTTAACACCACCCACACTTGAGCATAATAATATAAATATACAAAAGTAAACTGTAGGAAGCTGCTAATGTATGTAGTGAGAATCTTAAGGACAGAATAGAGGGGTTAACCTTTCACAAAAGTTTAAATATAGAGAGCGAGAGAACATAATATGTCCTAGTAAAGATAAGTTCCTAAATACATTTTACACATAAAATATAACATTTAATCAGTATTGTTAAAAAAGGAATAAATATCCTAAAGACACGGGAATACCGGGGAACATATACAGGGAATGAATATATACAGGAAGAGTAGTAACAAAAGATAAGTACCTTTAAGGAGAATTTAGTATGTAAAGGAGAGATTAATGTTAGGTTCTCCAGGATGTAACAGAAAATTGTTACAATTGTATAAACTCATGGTTAAGAGAATTAGTTACTTTTCAGTAAAACAAATGTCTGAGGAAAAGTAGCTATCAGAGATTATACTAATATCTGAGACAGTGTCAAATAAAGGTAGGTACCTATAAATGAACATAAGTAGAACTCAGAGAAAAGAAAAGGGGAATGTTGCCTAAGTGCACTTAGTATAATTACTAAACTATCGATTTCCCAAACTTTGCAATTACTATAAATACACTAGCTGAACTATTCCCTAGCGATCCCTCAAAAGTCTTGCCTATCTATAACATCTAATAATCAGGTATAAGGAGAGAATCTCAGGTAAGTATAATAACAGATGAGAGCAGAGAAGGGGTGAATATTAGCTAAGGGAAAAAAGTTCTGCAGAGCCCTGACGTGCGTTTCGTCTTTATTTGACACTGTCTCAGATATTAGTATGATCTCTGATAGCTACTTTTCCTCAGTCATTTGTTTTACTGAAAAGTAACTAATTTGCTTAACCAGGAGCTTATACAATTGTAACAATTTTCTTTTACATCCTGGAGAACCTAACATAAATCTCTCCTTTACATACTAAATTCTCCGTATAGGTACATATCTTTTGTTACTACTCTTCCTGTATATATTCATCTCCTGTATATATTCTTTTAACCCCCTGTATTCTCGTGTCTTTAGGATATTTATTCCTTTTTTAACAACACTGATTAAACATTATATTTAATGTGTAAAATTTATTTAGGAACTTATCTTTACTAGGACAGATTATGTTCTCTCGCCAGTGGCGTACATACCGGGGTCGCCGCCCTGCAACCCAGGTATGTATCCACTAGGGCCACCCTCTCCTGGGGGGGCCCAGGAGCCGGCCACCTCAGGGCCCCCCGAGGCTGGCCCTGGTGGCACCCGGCTGGCGGGCGCGCGAGGGAGCACTCTCCCCTGAGTGCTTCCTCTTCAGCTCCCTTGCACGCCGCACTGATACCGGAGCCGGAAGATGAGGTCATCTTCCGGCTCCGGTATCAGTACGTGACGTGCGAGGGAGCTGAACAGGAAGCACTCAGGGAGAGTGCTCCCTCACGCGCCCGCCAGCCTGCCCACCGGGTGACACCACTGGACCCCAGGGAATCCCCTCAGCACTCCCACAGGTAAGGAGGCTGGGGGGATTTTTTTTTTTTTCTTTTTAAAGTGTGTGAGTGTTTGTGTGTTAGAGTGTGTGAGTGTGTGTGTTAGTGTGTGTGTGTGTGTTAGTGTGTGTGTTAGTGTTAGAGTGTGTGTGTGTTAGTGTGTGTTAGTGTTAGAGTGTGTGTTAGTGTGTGTGTGTGTTAGTGTGTGTGTTAATGTTAGTGTGTGTGTGTTACTGAGTGTGTTTGTGTGCATCTGTTAGTGAGTGAGTGTGTGTGTGTGTGTGTGTGTGTGTGTGTGAGTGTGAGTGTGTTTCTCCAGTGCTGGGGATCTCTCCGCCCTGATCCACCTCTCAGCTCCGAATGCGCATGCATGGCAAGAGCCACTGGCGCATTCAAACCGCCCATAGGAAAGCTTTGAAACTGCTATGTTTTCAGCTGCAGGGTTAAAACTAGAGAGACCTGGCACCCAGACCACTTCATTGAGCTGATGTGATCTGGGTGTCTGTAGTGGTCCTTTAAGTGTATGTGTTTATGCATGCACTGGCGTACATACCGCGGTCGTAGGGGTCGCAGGGGTCGCAGGGGTCACAGGGGTCGCAGGGGTCGAAGCCCTGCAACCAGGTGCCCGTCGCCATGTGTTGTGGCCCTAGCCTCACGTGCGGGGGGGGGCACGGACCAGTTTTTGCACCGGGGCCCCATGGGTTGTGTGTACGCCATTGTCTCTCGGTCTCTATATTTAATTATATAAATATTAATAATTTAACGCTGCAACCACCAAGACAATTTATAAATGGGGTGCCTTGGCCCCCCCAGGTAAATCAATAATAAAAACCCACCACAAATTAGCTCAATATTCAAGGAATTGCAACAATACTCATTAGTCTCTTCAGGTAACATGGTTCTTAACGAGACAAAGGAAGAACTTAATAAAGGAATATTTATTATGAGCAAAAAATTGTCATAGTGCATACAAAAATATAGATGACAATCAAAATTATTTACACCAACAACAGATGAAAACAAAAGGGATAAAATAACAGAAAGTCCTTATCACTTACTCAGCTCTTGAAAGTAAACACTTCTGCCACAGGGGGTCTCAGGTAGGAAAGATGGTGACTCACTTAGAATTAGATTATGGGCCCAAGCAAGTACAAGACACACTTCAGTATCACTAGAGTTACACCCTGTGGATTATCACACCTCAACCAGAAGTGGAGTTGAGGTGTATCTACAGAGACACTAAGTGACCACCCCCTTATGTCCAGACCCACATCAATCCAAATGGAAACATTTGGTTCTATCTTCTCTTATGTACCTGCCACAGAAATAATAATTGCATCTACGAATTTGGTATTATTTTCCATTCCATAGATATGGCACTTTCCTTACTTGCGACCCAATATAGCAGACATCATAATCCCTTCCCCTTATGGTTAAGTTATGCCAAACATGTTTGGGCTTGTTTAGAATATGCGCTTGTCACATTCCAAATATAGCAAAAATGAGGCTTAATTATTATTCTGTGGGTAGATATTAATGTTTTTTTCTATTGGATATGTTACTGGCAAAGGGCTAATGGCCATTAAAATATCAAAGAGATTGACTCATCAAATAAGAAGTACAGGCCATATGGCTGAAGCCAGACATTCAGGCTTTTCAAGTGTAGAATCTTACACCTTGCAGAGCCTTTGATTAATTCACAGGATCCATCCATGTGGTAAAACCCTTTTCACATTCCTATGCAATTTACATTACCCCTTCTGTCATCTCACCTTTCATACAATCAAATTAACCCCTTTTGACATTGACAATATTCCATCTCTACCAGGCAGACACTACACAAGTTACAATAAAGGATAATATTCCACTGTGCAATAATGAGTTATTGCCGTGACACCCCAATCTATCTAAATCTATCTACAGCATAGTAATATCCTGCTTACATTGTATTACTTTGCATACAATGTGAGCACTAAAACATGGCTTTCAATGCTAATTTCAAGCTCATTTATAAATATGTTACATAGAAGCGGTCCCAGAACAGATCACTGAGGAACACTACTTACCACTTTTGTCCAACTTGAAAATGTACCATTAATGACAACTCTCTGTATTTTAAAGTTAATGATTTACCCAAGGACAAGAATTTTTATCTAGATCATTTTCTTTTTGCTTGAACACTAACCTATTGTGTGGAACCGTATCAAATGCCTTGACAAAATTCCAGTAGATCACATCCACTGCAACACCCTGATCTATCAATCTACTTACTTCTTTATAGAATGCAGAATTTTATAGGTTAGTTTGAAATTACCTATGTTTCATAAAACCATGCTTATTTTTACGAATAACAATGTACTTCTCAATGAATTCCTGAATATCAAGCCTTAATAACCTTTTATGTAGATTCACATTTATTTCAAAGATCTGTCCTATGTTTACAAATGAGACTGTTTAATACAATATATTTCTATGTGTGTATTAATAAGTGGCATCCCAGCCAAGACAAAAAAAAAGTTTTACTCAGAACAAATATTGTGCAACTATGATAAGAATTTCCATTTAAAGTGGTATATTGTGATGTTGGTATAATATTAGGATATATATGAATAAAGCATATTAGAGAAAGTTTGCAATAAAACATCAGGAGGTACATCAGAGTAAGGCAACATTTGAATGCTCTATTACTGTTTGTAAGCCAAAATATATTACATTTTGCTTAAAATATAGAGCGCCGCATATTACAATGGTGCTTAAAAATCTTTACAAAGATTTACAATTGGTCATGTAATCCAATATGGCCACCAGACAACAGGACCTATGTAAATTATATTACCAATGGCAGACCACACTGTTGATATTTATCATGGCACAAATTTTAAAATGAATTAATTGAGTCCTTTTAAATTCAAAGGTTAGTATAATAGTTCATTTACATATTTGTGGCAATTCCAAAATAGCTGCCAAAGGATCAGTAGAGGTGGTCAAGCATAAAAGCATGGATGCATGTCTCCCAACCATCCTGATTTCAGTGGGACAGTTCCAATGTTTGGGCCCTGTCATCCCTACTTTGTTCCCTAATGTCCAGCTTTTTGGGACACCAGGAAACTGTCACCCCAAAAATATAGCATCATCAGACCTGCTTGCACTAAACTCATGGCACCAAGACAATGCAGAGAGCACTGAAGCAGCATGCACAGTATGCGCAAGTACCTGAAGAGTAGGATAAGACATTGTAAGCAGAATAAGACAGATAAGAATTTCTGTGCAAATTCATCCCAATTCACATTTATGTGAATATGCTTTTATGTAAGGGAAGTGAGGAAAGGGAGGGGAAAAAAGTCATCACTGTGATATGTTTTACTGTTTTGAAATACTAATATTTGTGTTCAGCGAAGTCTCCCAAGTAAAACAGTACTCCCCCATGCACAGGTTTTAGGGTGTTATGGAAAGTTACAGGGTTAAATACAGTGCTAGCAATTTAAATTCTCTAGAATTTAGGCCTGGGTTGTCAGGCAGGTCCCTCAAATTGTAATCAATAAAATTACTTAATTACATAAAAATATTACATAAATGTGCACATAGAATTTAAATATTTATACATATTTATATATTTGAAGTCTACGTGTATATTTATGAAATTATTTATGTAATTATGTATATATATATATATATACGTATATATATATATATATATATATATTTCATGTTATTTGTATTTATTTATATAAACATAGATATATCTATATATATTTTAATATCAAAATACAGTTAGAATAAAATTATATATATATATATTATTTTTAATGTTTTTATTTTTACTTATTTACTTATTTATATGTTATAATATATATATATATATATATATATATATATTTACAATATATATAGTATTATATATATATATATGTGTGTGTGTGTGTGTGTGTAATTTAATTATAAGTATATTTTTATATGAACATATGTATATATTAAAGTAAATGGTATTTGGTTCAGCGCTTGGTGTTTCAATAGAATAGTACAGAGTATATTTAAATATGGGCAGCAACCTAAAGTAAGACGTTCCCTCACAGTACATCAAAAAAAGGGGAGAATCAAAAGATAAAGGATATTAGGTCGCGCCAAAAATTATTGGAAAGTATAATAAAACTAGTGTGAGAAAAATAAATAAACTGAGAATAAAAAGAGCAGGAATATAAAAAAATATTTTAAAAAAGAGCAACACAAAACGTACTTACATATACAATAGTGTAAAATAACATAAATAAGTCCTTGGATAAGTGTAAAATGGTAAAGGTCCACTTGATGAGTAGTAAAAAGGGGACAATAGTCCAAACAAGGAAGTAGTCAGGAGTATCTTGTTCCGAATAGCGATATGTAAAATAGAACAGAAGGAGATTCCAATAGTGTAATCTGTAACTTAAAATTCTTTAAATAGCTTATGCGTGAATTCAAGGTAATAGGGTATCCCACTCACCTATTTAAGAGCTAGGATTAGCTCAGATATACTTCGCATTCAGTGGTATGGATCCCCCACTGATAGGATATAGGCTTTAGCACGTGGAGAAAATCCTCGGGGAAAGTGGAGAATAACACAAAATAGTGCTCACTGTATAACTAGATGAAACGTAAATAAAAAAAGTATATAGGATAATCACATTTAAGTGAGCAGGAAAATACTGTTCACTAATATAGCGTGGGTGGTATAATCCCCACCTAGGATTCTTGGGCACAAATTAAAAAGTGCATAAAATAAAATAAAATAATAAAAACCAGGTCCAGGAATAAAATGAATAAAAAATAGAAATAAAAAATATAGAATATAGGAGTATGGCAAAAAGAAAAATATATAAGGCCAATAATCCTTTTATTAATACAGTATCAGGTAATACAATAAGTGAAATAGCCAAAACGCGTTTCGCCACACAGGGCTTTATCAACTGACAGGGCTTTACCTAGGTAAACTAACTGTCAGTTGATAAAGCCCTGTGTGGCGAAACGCGTTTTGGCTATTTGACTTATTGTATTACCTGATACTGTATTAATAAAAGGATTATTGGCCTTATATATTTTTCTTTTTGCCATACTCTTATATTCCATATTTTTTATTTCTATTTTTTATTCATTTTATTCCTGGACCTGGTTTTTATTATTTTATTTTATTTTATTTTATGCACTTTTTAATTTGTGCCCAAGAATCCTAGGTGGGGATTATACCACCCACGCTATATTAGTGAACAGTATTTTCCTGCTCACTTAAATGTGAGTATCCTATATACTTTTTTATTTACATTTCATCTAGTTATACAGTGAGCACTATTTTGTGTTATTCTCCACTTTCCCCGAGGATTTTCTCCACGTGCTAAAGCCTATATCCTATCAGTGGGGGATCCATACCACTGAATGCGAAGTATATCTGAGCTAATCCTAGCTCTTAAATAGGTGAGTGGGATACCCTATTACCTTGAATTCACGCATAAGCTATTTAAAGAATTTTAAGTTACAGATTACACTATTGGAATCTCCTTCTGTTCTATTTTACATATCGCTATTCGGAACAAGATACTCCTGACTACTTCCTCGTTTGGACTATTATCCCCTTTTTACTACTCATCAAGTGGACCTTTACCATTTTACACTTATCCAAGGACTTATTTATGTTATTTTACACTATTGTATATGTAAGTACGTTTTGTGTTGCTCTTTTTTAAAATATTTTTTTATATTCATGCTCTTTTTATTCTCAGTTTATTTATTTTTCTCACACTAGTTTTATTATACTTTCCAATAATTTTTGGCGTGACCTAATATCCTTTATCATATGTATATATTAATATAAATATAAATTTAGTATGACAATTCAGCGTCATAATATTACTTCTGTGGTTTATCACTTTGACATTATATATACAAGATATATACTGTATATATATACAGATATTATATAAAGATATATATATATATATATATATATATATATATATATGTGTGTGTATATTTTTTTATTTTATTTATTTACTAACTTTTTTTTATAGTTTCATTTTCCAGCAGCAGGGAGAGTGCCTGACAGCACAGACAGCCCCCTTGCAGGCAGATACTTGGACACCTATTGTGGCCATGTGACTGGAGGCCTAATTTGGCAAGGGGGGACTGTCTGGGTTGTCAGGCAGTCCACCCAGACCCGGAGCAATGCCGAATGGCAGCCATCGGGTAAGTAATTATGACGGTTCAGGATCATTAAGGGGATGTTTCTGATGACGGTCCTGAACCGTCATCGGTCCTTAAGGGGGTAAATATTTAATTTATATTGAGACAGCTGATCATCTCTCCAAGTGTAAAACAACTGATTAACTCTCACTAATTACAGACCTCAATATGTATAATTTTATCAGTTTCAGTTTAACTTTTAAAGTGTTACAGGAGAGAGCAGCATATCATGTTCACATCATTAAGTTCACTCTGCATGATTACATGCTAGGGTCTCACACACTCCAGCATGTTTTTTTGGTTTTTTTTGTTTTATAGTTTGGCACTTTTTAGAAAAACCATGCTGCTGCTGAAACCAGCTATGCTCCGAAGTCAATTTGAAGATCTGTGATATTCACAGATTCATCAGATTGATTGTAACTGACCGCAAGCAGATTTTTGCATGTCCCTGGAAAAATACTACAAACAGCTTCACTTTGTATTGGCCCCATTAGATTTAAAAAAAAAAACAAATTGGAAATTACAAATAAATAACTAACAAAACAAAGTGTGGGTGTGAGAGCATGTGCAGCAAAGTGCAGGTGCAAGTATTTAGCATAGAGGGCTGGCAGCATCAAAAATATTTGTTTATTAGTCAGGAGATGTAGATTGGAACACTTTTAGGAAGAATCTTGTAGGTAATAATTAAGATTTCAAATTTACTGTAAAGGGACACTATAGTCATCAGAACAATTTCATCTTATTGTTTTTGTTCTGGTGACAAGAATCATTTGCTTCAGGCTTTTTGCAGTAAAACACAGTCTTTTCAGAGAAAATGCAGTGTTTACATTAACGACTAGTGCTAACTCCACTGGCCACTCCTCAGATGGCTGCTAAGGATGCTTACTGGGGCAGTGCTGCACAGTGAGGCATGGAGACACTGAACTTTCCTCATAGAGATGCATTGATTTAATGCATCTCCATGAGGAGATGCTGAGTGGCCAGGGCTATGTTTAACTTGTGCTGGCTCTGCCTCTGATCTGCCTCTTTGACAGTCTCAGCCAATCATATGTGAAAACATTGTGATTGGCTTAGATAATCACTTCTGATGATGTCAGCCATGCTGGCAGATCAGGGGGAGACTGCAGACTTGAATACAAGTAAGATTGTACTATATTTAGGGAGGCAAGGGGAGGCCATAGGTGTTGGATGGTTTTATTTGTGTTCTTGACCCTATAGTGTTCCTTTAAAGCTTGTAGGAAAACAGTGAAAGGGGAGTGAAAAAGTGGTAAGGTTTGACTGGGAAAGTAGAGAGATGGACAGGCATGTGAGGGCTAAAATCTGCAACTAGATTTGTGAGGGAGAATTGTATTAGAGTGAGAATTCCCTTATTCACAAGATAATTATCAGTGTTGTATAAACCTTCCTCTTGCCCAGCATCAGGAGTACCACTTCTTAAAAATAATGCAATTTCAGATGTTTATATTGTATTAAATAGCAGTGAAATTCATTGGTGATATTTTGGCAACTAAAAGTTTCAGTTTACTTCATAATATCCCTGACACCTTGCTTTGAGAATTACATGATTTTCCTATTACATGATGTAAAGTAGGGATACCCCAGCAGTCCCCCTGCAGCTCCGGCCCTCCAGGGCCATGTGATCACCATGATCACATTGTCACAATAGGACTCTATGAGCTGCCAGCAGGGGGACTGTCTGAGCTGTCAGGCATTCCCCTAGGCTGCTAAATAGTACAACAAAATAATAATATCTATATTATACATATACAAAGGTCCTCATTTAGCAACCTACCTGTTTTACGACGGCTCGCACTTTCAACAAGGCATAAGTGTGAGCCGTCATGGGGATTTCTTGCTCTGGTGTGCATGTCTCTGTTTGTGGAAACTTCCCTGAACATAGATGAACTCACCAGAGCAGGGAATACCTTAACTCCTCCCTTATTCGTTCTACGACCAGGTCAAAGGAACAGAACCCGGTTGTAAGTGAGGAGTCTCTATGTTATATATGTATAATATATTATAAAATAATTAAAGCATTTTATAATACATTAAACATATATAATGCATAAATATGATTTCATTATAAGTGTACTTTGAAATATATACACATATATCTCAAAATACACTTATAATGAAATCATATATATGCATACCATATGGCCTCAAAAGGCAGCATAGGCCCAGCAAACCAATCTGGCAAATTTAAATGTGCAAACATGAAAAAGGGGAAAAACCTTTTTTTGTCCCCTGTAAGTTTGCAAAAACCCACAAAACATGTACATTGGCGACACTGTTGTACTCAAGAGATGTTGTTGAACACATACTGGGGTGTTCTTAGTCAGTAACACATAACAGGAACTAAGAATCCATGCCTAAAGTACAATGTGAGAGATAAATAACACAAAAAAAACAACTACCCAAAAGTTTGACAAAGACTGGTGGTACAATTAATGCATGGAAAGTGTTAAAATACCACAATTTGAAATACCCTAGGGTGTCTACTTTTGAAAATATGTACATGTGAAGGGTTATTCAGGGATTCCTGACAGATATCAGTGTTACAATGTAACGCGTTAATTTTGAAAAAAACAAAAACAAAGTGCTACTTGTAATTATTGCCCTATAACTTTCCAAAAAAGATAAGAACATGTTAACATTGGGTATTTCTAAACTCAGAACAAAATTTAGAAACTATTTAGCCTGGGTGTTTTTTTATGGTTGTAGATGCGTAACAGATTTTGGGGATCAAAGTTGGAAAAAGTGTGTTTTTTTTACATTTTTTTTTATCATATTTTATAATTTTTTTTAGTAAATTATGATATGATGAAAATAATGTTATCTTTAGAAAGATAATTTAATGCAAGAACAATAGTATATAATATGTGTGGGTACAGTAAATGAGTAAGAGGAAAATTACAGCTAAACACAAATACCGCAGAAATGTAAAAAGAGCCCTGGTCCTTAACGGTGAGAAAATTGAAAAACGGTCTGGTCACTAAGGAGTTAAAGACACAGAATATTGCATATCCCTTTCTTTACTGTCCACCAATAGTAGCAAAGAATACAAAACTGAATGAAAAAATAATGCAAACATAATAACATAGGCCACTCTCAGCCAAGTCCCAGTATAATAGTAAGTGAGGTCACGATTGAGAACACAGGACCATTTAATCCACAACAGGAAACCAATTCGAAGCATCCAAGGAACAGCTTCGACAAGATAATGCTCCCCCAAAGCAGATGAAAGAGACATCAAACAGGACTGGATTATGCTGTGAAAACAAAGAACAGGAGCCCAAGGGTTGATTCGGTACCATAGACCAACATCAAGGCCAGAAGCATTATAGGCAATAATCTACATCCCATAACCAGCAACAGCCCATCCCAAAACTCTAAACCGGTATAATCAAAACCACACCTCATAAATACAATGCCCCACTTACCATACCAACGAATCCAAATGCCTATGACAAACAATACGGGTGGGAAAAACAGAAAACAAAACGGAGAAATGTCTTCATAATGGGTGGGAAAATACTTGCCTCCGTGTCTTTAATAAAATCATGACTTTACGTCATGTAATAGGAGAATCATGTAATTTTATTACAAGACACGGAGGCTCATATTGCAAGTTTAAGTCTGATCAACCACCGCAGAAAACACATGCGTAAAAGGCCAAAAATAAAATTCACGAAACGTCGATTCCTGCAACCAATCGGCCATCCTCATAAGGTCCTACAAACATGCGCCCGATGCCAGCATCGATGATGCAGAGGCTCCCCTAACAGAATGCGCTCCAAAAACAGAAATGTTGATACCAGCTTGGTCCAGAATCCATTTCAACCATCGGGACTACGTAGCGCTCGCAACTGGGGCAAAAGGGGGATGAGAAGACAAGAAAAGTTAAGGTGCACATGTGGAACGATGCAAGCAGGTCCGATCTTCATATTCGCGTAAACACGCTACCAGGCATAAAGCCAGTGTCAAAGGGAAAGTTGGATACGATACCGACTTAATAGAAGTCTTAGTACATCTGGAAATATTGAAAGTCACACCCTCCGGAGTGTATGATCTGGCATAAAAATCAAAAGCACGTACACCCAACACCCTTTTGCAAGAAACGAGGCAAAAAAAGACAAACCAATTTAGCCGACAACTGGCGTAATGAGAGATCCCAGTTAGAATGCCAGGCAGAGAGAAAAGACAGAAAAACCGAGACATCACAAGTGGATGAAAAACGCAGCCTAGGTGGACGGGAAAGACTGGAGCCAAGTAGGAGTCGACATACTAAAGGATGCTGGCCCACAGGGCAACCGTCAAAACCACAGTTGAAGATATTGCCAACTTGTACAGATTGATCTTTGGTAAGCCCTGCGTCAAACAGAGAAGTCAGGAATTCCAGAATCACTGTCACAGGGGCTGAAATGGGACCCACATCCTTAGCAAGGCACCAGCCAGCCCAAGTTTGCGAAGCTGACCCATTTGATCTTCTGCCAACAATCGTTGAGTAGTCTCCAAAACCCCCTGGACTTCCCAGGGTCCCTTGAAATCCATCACGCCATGAGAAGGAGGGATCTGTCCACCAACAGAGGGTGACAACCACCTGCCGGATCGCGAAGCAGACCTGGGAAAGATGGAAATAGCCTGGAACAATCCATCAATGTTACGGTACACACAGGTATAAAAGGGGTTAATACCGTTGAGGACGTTCACCTTCCGAATGGAGAGACAGCTAACGAAAGCTCCAATCAGCCGAACAGGAACCATACGAAATCCTTCACGTATCAAACAGCCATACGAATCCAATACCCCCAATAACGAAACCAAGCTCCGTATTGAGGGCTAAGCAGAGATCTGATTTATTGAGGGCTACCTGCCCGGTACTTATGCAGGTCTCCCACCTGGTGGACACTCCCCTAGAGGACCATATGGAAGACTGGGACAATATGGATACAGTAGCCAATCACAGTGGCACAAGCATAAACACTCCCCTTTAGCTGAGAAGTAATCCAATTATCTCCACGGATAAAGGCTAAACTCCATTTTGTACAAAATAATAAAAATACATAAAAATCCATAACTCCAAATTACATGAATAGAATAACCACATTTAACGCATCCCCAGATAGATCTGAGCGCACATTATTACCGAATGGCGCTCAGATCCTATACACACAGTTCAATCGCCACGGCGCCAAAGTATTTCACATTGTCTTTCGGCATACGAACGGGCTCAATGGGATGGCTATCTGGGGTAAGTCATTTTGTGCAGAAAAGTACCGAACGGACCGGCGTTCGTATGCTGGAAGGCAGAGAAGGGAGGTCAGCAGTTTCAGCGGTGTTCGGGATAAATAGTGTCCGTTTTCAGTTCCAGGAAATCATCAACAAACACCGCTGATCATTCGTGCGTCCCAGATGGCCGCTGCCTCATGGTCGGCATACAAACAACGACCACCCAGCATACCGTTGATCATTAGGAGGTGTCTGCGGTTAACCACAATGTTCTAATGAGCCCAAGAGATTAACCAGCAGCACACTTCCAGGCTGGGTGGTCGGCCATTCGGCAGCTTGCTCGTGAATTTAGGAAATAAACAAATGGGGGGTACGGACAGGCAATTAACCAAAACACAGACAAACCTAGCAGGTTATAGGCACAGTTCCAAGACAGAGGGATCTGTCACAACCGACAACTCCAGAAGTTGAGGGAACCACAACTGCATCACCCAAAAAGAAGCCACAAGCACCAATTCAGTTTGTTGGTGTTGTACCTGAAGGAACGCGCGTGCCTTTGCCAGTCCTGCAGGAAAGTGTCTGCCTCTGCCGCCAGGTCTAGTCTTCAGCTGAAAAAACATGGGTGCTGGGAGCTGTTGTCCGAAAGATGCTGTGAATTCCAATCCGCCTGGACATTGTATAGGCCTGGTAGATATTCAGCTTGGTCCACCAAATTCCGAACTAGACAGAACTCCCCAAATTCTCTCAGTAATCTGGCCAAGACCACCGACTGGGTGTCGCCCATGTGGTTGACATACCTCACTGCCGAGATGTTGTCCATGTGGAGGAGAATACATGCCTGATCCCTCGCGATTGTAAAAGAACCCACCAGAAGTTCCAAAGCGTTGATGTGGTGCCAGGATTAGAAGTCTGACCAATGTCCGGTCAACACACCTTCGAGGTGGGCACCCCAGACATGGAGACTCGCGTCCGAGTCTATGGTGAACTCCGGTTGTGATCCAAAAATCGCCCTGCCATTGCATGCAGACAGCTTCACGATCCACCACTGCAGTTCGTCCCTCATTTCGCCATCCAGGGTGACCATATCCACGTAAGACGCGCCCTCTCGCAGATGAGCTATTTTCAACCTTTGGACTACCCTGAAATGGAGAGGGTCCGGGAACACCTCCTGGATAGACAAAGTTAGCAGGACGATAAACCATGCCAAGTGATGCAGGGTGATCCTCGTCAAGCATCAGGGCGAAGAGAGACCAAAAAGAAGACAAGTAACTCACCAAACTCTGTCCTTCCAACAAAATCAAAGTAGATCTCGAGAAGTTTTGGCTACCGGAATGCGTTCTTCAAATCTAGTTTCGCCAGCCAATCTCCATGCAGAAGTAGGTCCCTCAGAAGATGGATGCCCTCCATCTTGAAATGGCAGTAGTGAATTGGGCATTTGCCCATGAGCGGACGCAAGTTGATGACAGGGGGGCATTTGTCCACCTTTCTTTTCCACTATGAATATATTGCTTAAGACCCCTTGGGTGTCCAAAGGGGCCCGCTCGATTGCCTCCTTGACGCGGAGGGCAGACAATTCCTTGTCCATCAACCTGCGGTCTCTGAGTGAGAAACAGATTAGCAAAGGATTTGGAATATCGCAAGGCATGCTCACAAGTTCTATATGAAAACCTCGAACAGTGTCGAGTATCCACGTGTGTGAGGGAATTGTTGACCACACTGGGAAAAATTGATGGAGTCTGCCCCCTACACAAACATGAAAAAATACTGTCCACGGAAACCTCTCGACCGCCATAGTTGATCCAGTGATAGGAAGAAGGGGAACTGGGTCCTTGTCAAGGGCATTACATATTCGAATAGAAGAACATGGCCAAAATATAACTAAGGGCTTTGAGAATCATAGTGTCTCTGCACATTATAAGACCCACCATAATTGCGAAACTAAAGATACCAGGTTTTTAGGTATAATAAAATTAGAAAGAGATTGGAGAGGAGGAAATTTGGATGCAAAAATGAGTAAAAATGAAATGGAATGGATTTTCAAACTAAATACTTTAATTCCTTATGGTCTCAATGCAGATTTTGAGATGTGTCATTTTTTTAAAATAAAATCTCTGGTTATTATATTTTTTTATCCCATATTTATTTTATTACTTTTTTATTAAATTTTATATAGCTGAGATATGGGTATTAAAGTCTCTCTCTTTTTAAAATCCTTTACTTTTGAAATCCTCTATTATTAAAATATACTTTTTATAGATGCACATTTCGGTTATATTATTGTATATACTCTTTTATATATCTTTGGATATTAACCTAATGCTATGTACATGAACTGATTCCACAGTTTCAGAGGAACGGACATTATATCATCTAAAATACAAGTATCGATATACTATAGTTATGTCCTTCTAATTACTCTTTTTATTGAAACAATTACACACAGAATCTTTTTTATTATGTACATAGTGTATTTGGTTAAAATACAGAAAGAATATGTTTTTGATTCTTTGTTATTATTTTCGTTACTATGTCAACCGGATATACTGCTTGGGGAATGAACCGCTAGCTGGAACGCATAATTTATGACGTATCGGCATACAAACAAGTGACCGGAAGTGACGAACGTACCCGGAAACCAACTGAAAGAGAGGCTTGAAACGCTGGGCGTCACCGTTTCCATGGTGAACGCCCGCAATTTTACTAGCCGGAAATCAATTACTGTACCCTTGGATGGGTACATATAGCAGGAACCTGTCCCAAAGAACATACAAATACTTTTTTTCCACATCCAGTTGAAGAAGCCTTCACGGCGAAACGCGTCCTGGGAATCTTGTGAGGAACAGCCTTTGATGTATTGGACTTTTGATGCCTAGTCAGTGGTATTTTATTTTATATTTTTTATAAATATCTTAATGTTTAAAGAAATTTATATATACCTTTATATCACTACTGGCATTGTTCCTGCTATTCTTTAAAGAAGGATTGTGGTCCTTAACCACATACACCCTTTGATCAGAGCTGATGTGGATGGCTCTGGGCTTGTAAGTACAAATTTGACTTTTTCCATCACCATTTAAGATCTACGATATTGCACCATATGCGTTTTTATTTTTTTGCTTTAGAAATCAAGAAAGCAAAGAACACACTTCAAAGAAGGGATGGGGTCGCCTTTATGGACCCCTCAAGTGATTCTAGTGAGAAATACATACTTAGCTCCTAAAAGTGTAAGTGGGCATATTTCCCTCTTTTTAAAATTATATTCACTTTGTACCACAGTAAACACTATGTTTGGTTTTGTTGTTTATATTTTTAAGGTACTGCATACCACAATTGGAATTTTATATATCTATTAAGGTATAGTTACTTATGTGTCTGCACTATAGCATGTTTGTTATGGGTTATTAATATTCAGTGCTTCACCTTCACAATTCTAGCTTTCAAAGATAAGAATTCAGTGATATAGCAGCTGTAATTTTTGTGTTATTTAACAGTTTCTTTTCGTCTTATATTAGCGCTAGTACCTTTTTCTGTTTTATAGGAGATATATGTAGGTTACCTTTCTCCTCCTCCATTGAACTGGCAATCTAATTCACTCAGTGTGTGTGTGTGTCTGTTACTTTATATGTTTGGTTTTACCTTTTAACTTTCTTCTCAGCAGCCAGCAATGTAAGATCCAACTTTAGTTCCCACACAGACATGCAAACACATACACACACCTATGCACTCACACACACAGACACATAGTCACAGAAGTACACATATAGAGATACACATTAAATACAGACAGAAGCACACTCTCATTGGCACACTACTACATACACACCAACACAGACTGGCTCTTATTCACTGATAAATTTATTCTGAGACTTATAAGCACTCACAGACAATGTTAATTTTGGCAGCAAATTTCAATTTAGTTTTAGTCGTAGTCTTTTGACTAAAAAGCCATTTTAGTTGTAGTCGTATTTTAGTCATTTAAATTGTTTTAGTTTTAGGCTAGTTTTAGTCTACTAAATCTCCAGTAGCTTTTAGTCGACTAAATCTCCAGTAGATATTAGTCGACACAACTACAAATTGGTTTAGTTAAAGCCTCTATCTGTCTCGTTTGCCACTTTCCCCAGCACCTCTGTTTCTATTTGTGTTCTACTAGCCCCTCTCTCTCCTAAGTCCTGGTCTATTTTTTTTGCCCTTCCACAGCACTTCTGTGCAGTGCTAATGTTGGTGGTGAATTTAGATTTAGTTTCAGTCATAGTCTTTTACTAAAAAGCCATTTTAGTTTTAGTCATATTTTAGTCATCTGAATTGTTTTAGTTTTAGTTTAATCTAAAAAATTTTAGTTGACTGAAATTTGACTAAAATTGTTAGTCGACAAAATTAACATTGCTCACAGATACATATAGAGAGTTAAGAGATAATATTTTGTAGCTTACAGGTTTGGCATGAAAACTGTCATGGTGCTCACAGAGCACATAGGAAGAGAAGGGGTCAAAATTTCCTCACAGACTTCCCAAGGCAAGTGTGGCTTGCATCCACCAGCGCCCTTAATATAAAAGAGGGCGCAAGCTGAACAGTAGGCCAGGCCAGCACACTGCTGTACAGCTCTGTATTCAGCAGCATTCTGAGGCCTATGGCATAGCAGCTCACTGTGCCGCTGCACTGTGAGCTCTTTCACTATAGTTATAGAAGAGTTTGCAAACAAAATTAGTTTGTAACAATTGTATACACAATAGTGGGGTATGGATACATGCCTTGGCAATTGTGTAAACATCATTGCTGTTGTAAAGGATTTAACCCCTTAAGACTGGAGGGCGTACTATTACGCCCTATTTTAGGTGGCTCTAAACGCCGCCGGGCGTAATAGTACGCCCTCCGGTCTTTCATTACTTACCCGGTCGCCGGCGACCCCACGCCGGCGATCGCGGTTGGGGGAACTCCCAGGGAGCCCCCGCAGCACGTCCGACCCCCTGGAAGCCCCCCCAGCCATGTGAGAGTGAGGTCCTTGAGAGGACCTCACAATCACATGGCCGGGATAGCTGGCTGCAGCATTGCCAGCAGGGTGGCTGCCTGTAATGACAGGTGGTCCCCCTGCTGGCTGAAAATAAAATTAAATAAAAGTAAAAAAAGTGTAAAAAAATAATAATATATACTTAGATATATATATGATCTAAGTATATATATATACACATATACATACACACACGTTCACTGTCTAGGTGTATTTTACTATTAATATATATATATAATTATATATATACATATTAATATCAAATTACACGTAGACTGATACTGATTAAATATATAATTATTGTTATATATATATATTTATATATAATATAAAAAAATTTAATATGTAAATACGTTAAAAAATAAAATAAAAAAAATAAGAAAAAAAAATTATTACAAAATATATAGATGTGTGTTATTTTGTTCTAACTGTATTGTGATATTAATATATATATTTATATCAAAATACACGTAGAACGAAATAATATATATATCTATATACATAAATATATATGTATATATCACTATATATACCTATATATAAATAAAAATATTTTAAAAAAATTATATATATATATATATATATACATATATATTCACATACGTATATATATATATATATATATATATATATATATATATATATATATATATATATATATACATATATTAATTCTACATATATATTTATGTAATAATTTTACATAATTGGGTATCTTAATTAATTACAATTGCAGCGGGACCTGACTGACAAACTATGCCGAAAGTAAAGGGAATTTAATTTGCTAGCACTATATTTAACCCTATAACTTTCCAAGACACCATAAAACCTGTACAAGGGGGGTAATGTTCTACTCGGAGAACTTCGCTGAACACAAATATTAGTGTTTCAAAAGAGTAAAATGTATTACAACGATGATATCGCCAGTAAAAGTGAAGTTTTTTGCATTTTCACGCACAAACAGCACTTACACGGACGATATTATTCCTGCGATACGTTTTACTGTTTTGAAACACAAATATTTGTGTTCAGCGAAGTCTCCCGAGTACAACAGTATCCCTCATGTACAGGTTTTATGGTGTTTTCAAAAGTTACAGCGTCAAATATAAGGCTTGTGTTTCATTTTTTTCACATTAAAATTCGCCAGATTGGGTACGTTGTGTTTGAGACCCTATGGTAGCACAAGAATGAAAATTACCCCTATGATGGCATACCATTTGCAATAGTAGACAACCCAAGGTATTGCAAACAAGGTATGTCCAGTCTTTTTTAGTAGCCACTTAGTCACAAACACTGGCCAAAATTGGCGTTTTTTGCATTTTTCACACACAAACAAATACTAACGCTAACTTTGGCCAGTGTTTGTGACCAAATGGCTACTAAAAAAGACTGGACATACCCCATTTGCAATACGTTGGGTTGTCTATTATTGCAAATGGTATGCCATTATGGGTGTAAATTTCATTCCTGGGCTACTATAAAGTCCCAAAGGCAACGTAACCAATATGGTGAATTTCAATTTCAAATGTAACGTGCTATATTTGACCCTGTAACTTCCCAAAACGCTGTAAAACCTGTACATAGGGGGTACTGTTTTACATGTGAGACTTTGCTGAATACAAATATGTGTATTTTATTGCAGTTAAAGCAAACTGTATTATGACATTGACAGTTAAAATGTCATGTAGAACTAAAAAAATAAAAAATAAATCTTATTTTCTCCATTTTTTTCATATTAAATTATGTTTCATAGCTAAATATTTGATATTAAATGAAAACCCTGTTTCCACTGAATAAAATGATATATAATTAGGGTGGGTGCATTTAATATGAAAGAGGTGAATTACGGTTGGATAGACACTTAGTGCAAATGCCAGGTTTTGTTTACATTTTGTTTCGTTCACAACGTGTACATTTGGCTCCGTCCTTAAGGGGTTAACAGGCAATCATCTGTTTGTGTCTCAATCATTTGTTTGTGTTTGTCAATCATTCATTCATATCTCTGTTAGCATTTCAAAGACTGAGGAAGAGAGCTGAAACAATTTAGCAGGGGCCCCTATCTCATGTAGCTAAGCTAAACCTTCCTCATACTGCAGTGCAAAGAGGAAGCCAGCCAGCAGTGAAATCTGAGAAAAACTGTTACAAAATGGTTGAAAGTGTTGATAAATGGTTTAAACTCTGAAGGTTAGATGACTCCTAGACACTCCTCCCCAATAACAACTTAAATTAGCTCATGGGGTGGGAGTGTTTCTTTATCTGTACTTACTTTATGTTGGTATTACGTTGAAGAATAATAATATTCCTTTTTCATTCTTTTGACATCTTTATTAACATATTGTGCAAGTAATGTGAGGGTCCCTACAAAAACCAATAAGTAGGGTCTTTGACCATGTGTTTTTTGCTGTTGTCACACTTACAGTATGTAATAACATTTTATTTTTGCTTTTACTAATATTTTAAATATTGCAGGCAAGTTATAATGTATACTATTGAAAGCTTTTAATTCATACTGCTCTAAAATATGAACTAACACATACAAATGATAGGTGTAATTTTTTACAATTAAATTTGTAAAGATTTTTGAATAAACAAGCTATACACACAATTGCTGATCTGTCATATGGTTATGTGCTAGCTATGCATTCATTATTGCAAATAAATGTACAGTAAAATATTTTGTACATAAAAAATGGCTTGATAGTGAAGGGGTTAATAGTATATTATATGTGGCAAAACCGACCTCGCCACTGGGCATTGGAGAGGACTGATTGCTAGCCTCCTGCCCTGTGACTATGGCCCTGGGATGTATTGCCCTTTAAGAACATGATTTGGGCATAAGGGATTTCTGTTGTGCTGCTGCTGGCCCTTTAAGAACCATCTGGGGACATACTGTGGAGTTACTTGGTGGCCACCATTTCCTGTATCTGAAGCACATGGTGAGAACAATGGATGGCGGCCATTTTAACTCACAGACACTGTTTGGACTTTTCAGCACGGTGCCATCTCGCCAGTATTTGGTGCACAGAGACATCGTGCAGTGGTTTTGGACTATACAGCAGGGGACACATTATACAGTGATTATTTTTCATTTAGCCTGTATATGTTCTGCAGAATCTGCATTAAACTGTATTTTCCAAAGTACTGAACGGATCTGGGTGAATTTTGGATATGTGGTTCACCCAGATCCCCCGGTTCCAAGGATATACTTTTTTATGGGGCTATTGCATGTTTTGGAGTCCCTGTGATGTGTTTTATGAAACTGTATTTCTCTGTCTGTGATAATTAGATTACCCATTGTGTTTAGTAATCATATCACAGACAGAGGGGAGGATTTTGTGTGGGAGTGTCTGTGTGTATTCTACAGATTGATTGGTTGTTCTGTAAAACCCTGTGGGCAGTACTAAGTTTGTGGATTGGGAATAAAAGAGGCTGTATGTGCCAGTACAGTCAGTTCCTGCTTAACCCTCAAAGTGAAGTGTCGTCTCATTATTGGGGGAGGATTTATTGTATGCTGTTCCAGTTTGACTGCTAGGAGTTTAAACCTATTCGCATGGTTTTTCCTATTCAGCTGTATACAACATTCATATGCTCCTACGGTTCGGTGGTTTTGGTGTCTGCTGCAGTGCTTGGAGTCCTCAGGAAGCGCTAGGAGCATCCTTCAACGGAGGTACCCAGTCGGGGTGCCAGGTGATCCGTTACATTATAGATTACAGTATCACATTTAGAGTACTGTACATATTTGCAGAAAAAAAAAATATATATATATATTTTTGTGGTCGGGGCAATATTGCCGTAATGGTTAGATAAAATATAATTAGCAATAAAAGCAATAAAAAGTAAATAGCACCAGTCAATTGTGGTGTGCCAGAACCGAAGATGCAGTAGGAGTGTAATAAAGAGAGCCCCCCAGAGGGTGATGTAAATAAAGGGAGTGTTGGGAGGGGTAACTCGCCCAGCCAACCACGGTAAAGTGGGAGAGGATTGGATGCCCTTATAAAGGGAACCCAAGCCCCTCCCACAACTACAGACCCAGCCTTAAATTTGTGGTTGGGGCAATATTGCCATAATGGTTAGATAATATATAATGAGCAATAAACATCTTAGTCAATAGCACTGGTCAGTTGTGATGTGCCGGAACCAACGATGCAGTAGAGAAGAGAAAAAAGAGGAAACCGCGCCTTACATAAGTTGTATATACATACACTTGATGTCTCTTAGTAGTTGTGGATAATTAATCATTTGGTAGAGCTATTATGGGAGCTCTACCGTGATTTGCATGGACGGTACAATCCCCGTCTTAGGATTAGAGGTCCAACGTCTTTGGTACTCCGATGGTATGATGGTACAGATAAAATGGAAAAGAAGAAACTGCAATCGTATAGTAGTTCCAGCTCCAAGTATAAATTAATAAATAAAAGTAGTTATACTCACATTTACTAGAGCAGAAAACTTGCTCTAGTATATAGGGCTTTCAGTGGTATGATCCCCACTGTAGGATATACAGGCCAGGAAGTTGATGATGCAAATAAAATATAGTAAAATAGAGTATAGCTTTAAAAGGTATATTTAATGATAGCACAAATAGAATAAAATAAAATGCTATATAAAAACGATGCAGTAGACCTGTAATAAAGAGGAGAAAAAGAAGTGTACCATACAATATATTCATTCTATAATACCTGAAAATTACTTGGAGAAGTCACAATATGCCTGACAAATCCCTAACTGGTTCCAGTTTAGATAATGTATAAGAGGATGCAGGGCCAGATTAAGAGCCCAGTGGGCCTGGTGCTGACAATTATGACGGGCCTAATTACAGAATCATATCGACCAAAAACAGTAAAACACTCCCAAGCGTCATGTATCTGATGGAGATGGTGCTGGAGAGAAAGAAAACGGCAGCTATAAGAAAACACATACCCTAGGCTAATATCTCTCTAATTTATGTTTTCATCTTTCAAGTAAATCCATAACCCCTAACAGCAGTGTCCAGTCAAGCAGGAAGTCAATGGGCATGGTAAAAGGGTGTGCCGCTGACACAAATCACGTAACCTGCCAAAAGGGGCGAACATGCCAAAAAAGAGGACATGCCTGCTCAAAGAATTAGGCCAGCCTGGCATGAATGCATGTCAGGCTTCCTGCCAATCATGCAGCTGGCCAACTAAGGGCATACTATGCAGACAGCACCCTGAGCTTGGCATAAATGCATCTAATGATGCGCTCACTCAACGCTTTCTAAGGACTGTCCCCTAGCACTCGCTGGTCCACTTGTCTTCTTACCTTCTTACTAGCAGGCAGAAGCTCCTGGTATATTGTCTGGGACAGAGAAAAGCTGTATGTAGTGAGTGTAGAAGAAAGGGAACATGCCACAGTGTTAGAAAGACCAAAGTCAGCATTACCTCAAAGGATCACTATAGGGTCAGGAACACAAATATGAATTCATGACCCTATAGTGTTAACACCACCATCTAGCCCACCTGGGCCCCTCATGCCTCCATAAATATAGCAAAATCATACTATATTCAAGCCTGAAGCTGTAACTCTGCATGCTGTTACTCATAAAAACAAGCAGTCTGCTGACATCATTAGAAGTGGTGGCCTGATCCAATCACAGTGCTTCCCCATAGGATTGGCTGAGACTGACAAAAAGGCAGATCAGGGTCAGAGCCAGCATGATTCAAACACAGCCCTGGCCAATCAACATCTCCTTATATAGATGAATTGAATTAATGAATCTCTATAAGGAAAGTTCAGTGTCTGCATGCAGAGGGAGGAGACACTGAATGTTTGGATGCATTTTAGGCAGCCATGACCCAGGAAGGATCTCTAACAGTCATCTAAGAAGTGGCCAGTGAGGTTATCACTAGTAGTAATGTAAATACTGCATTTTCTCTGAAAAGACAGTGTTTACAGCAAAAAGCCTGACGGTAATGATTCTACTCACCAGAACAAATTCAATAAGCTGTAGTTGTTCTGGTGACTCTAGTGTCCCTTTAACTATATTCATTGTCAGCCAGTCCACACAGGTTTTGTTCCCATACATCCCTCTTAAGTTTCCATACTTAAGTAAGAGTATGTGAAAAGTAGTTAGGGTTGCCACCTTTCTTGGAAAAACATACCGGTGTTGCTCATTTGCATAATTAAATATGTATGGGTGACATCACATGATGTAAATCACAAGGAGTGACATAAGAGAAAATGCTGTAAAAGCACCAAAAAACTACTTAGTTTGATTCTGCTGTATAGATGGATTCCTCCCAGTGCCCCCATGTCTCCCAGTGCCCTCATGACTCAGTGCCCCCATGTGTCAATTACTCCAGGTCTCAGTGTTCCTATGTATCAGTGTCTCAGTGCCCAATGTCTCCCAGTGTCCCCATAGTGTCATGTCCCCAGGTCTCCCAGTGATCGTATGTATCACAGTGTCTCAATGCCCCATGTCTCCCTGTGTCGCCATGTATTCCAGGGTCCCCATGTCACTAGGACACTAGGAAGACGGGGAAACCTGGGGACACAGGGAGACCTAGGGACACGGAGACACCGGTGACACTGGGAGAATAGGGGACTCTAGCTGGGACACATGGGGACACTTGAAGACATGGGGACACAGACACCAGGGACACAGACACTAGCGACACTGGCTGGGGGACATGGGGACATTGAGACATGGGGGCACTGGGAGACATGGGGACACTGAGACACCAGGGCCACAGACACTAGGGACACTAGCTTGGAGACATGGGGACATTGTGACACTTGAGGCACTAGGAGACATGGGGACAGTGAGTAAGACACTGGCAGACTGGGGGCACTGGCAGACTGGGGGCACTGACAGACTAGGGGTCACTGGGAGACAAGGGGGCACTGAGACACCAGGGACACTGGCTGGGAGACATGGGGACACTGTGTCCGCATGTGTCTGTGTCATGTCTCCCAATGTCCCTTAGTGTATGTCTCCTTGAAGCCTTTCCCCCATCCCTTACTTCCCTGAGCTATAGACTGTCTCTGCAGGGTGGGAATTGCTGTCTGGACTCTCTGTAGCTGCACCCCTGCAGATCAGTGAGTATAGATAGGCAGGGAGGGATATGCTGGAACTTCCTATCCCTGCCTGTCTCCACATACAGTGACCCCTACTGGCCAGTGCTGGTATTGCAGAGTAATCTCCATTTATACTGAGAAAAATACCAGCATTTATATTGCCAGTATCACTGCAATATTGGCACCAGCCAGGCAGCCTCAAATACTGGCTGTGCCAATAAAATAAAAGCCAGGTGGAATCCCCAAGAGTAGTGTGTGAAAAAAAAGGGGGGTTAAAATCAATGGGCCTATTCCATAGGCCTGGGCCTGGAGCTGCAGCTCCATCAGCTCCTATGTTAATCCGGCCCTGAGAGGATGATTGCCAGCGTCTCATGCCCGCGGTTGCTGAGTCCGGCCGTGATTCGTGGAGTAGTCCCGGTTTTAAGGGATGCCAGACTAACTGTGTATACTCTGCGAGATGGAGCACCAGACACTGCAGAGGTGTTGGGTAGAGGCAGTCCCCCAGTGACTTGGGAACTCGAGGCATACGATTTATACAAATCCACCATTAGTTTGATCCTTATAACGTACCGACAGGCTAGCTATAGTGATGCACCGAACGGTTCGCTGACGAATAGTTCCTGGCGAACATAGCATTTTCGCGTTCGCCATGGCGGGCGAACATATGCGCGGTTCGATCCGCCCCCTATTCGTAATCATTGAGTAAACTTTGACCCTGTACCTCACAGTCAGCAGACACATTCCAGCCAATTAGCAGCACACCCTCCCTAGCAGACCCTCCCACCTACTGGACAGCATCCATTTTAGATTAATTCTCAAGCTGCATGCTTAGTGAGAGGAGGGAAAGTGTAGCTGCTATTGGTTTGATAGGGAAATGGATAGCTAGGTTAGTGTATACAGTGTCCACTACAGTCCTGAAGGACTCATCTGATCTCTGCTGTAAGGACAGCACCCCAAAAAGCCCTTTATAGGGCTATAACATCAGTCTGCTTTTTTTTTTTCTGTGTAATGTAATTGCAGTTGCCTGCCTGCCTGCCAGCTTCTGTGTCAGGCTCACAGTGGATACTGTGCCCACTTGCCCAGTGCCACCACTCACTCACTGGTGTCACAATAGCTTGCATTTAAAAAAAATAAAAAAATTTTTCACTATAATAGATTGAATAGCAGTTACTTGTCTCCAAGCGTCTGTGTGTCAGGCTCGCAGCGTATACTGTGCCCGCTTGCCCAGTGCCACCACTCACTCACTGGTGTCACAATAGCGTGCATTTAAAAACCAAAAAACTTTTTTCACTGTTATAGATTGAATAGCAGTTAGTTGTCTGCCAGCGTCTGTGTCAGGCTCACAGTGGATACTGTGCCCAGTGCCACCACTCACTCACTGGTGTCACAATAGCGTGCATTTAAAACCAAAAACGTTTTTCACTGTTATAGATTGAATAGCAGTTAGTTGTCTCAGCGTCTGTGTCAGGCTCACAGTGGATACTGTGCCCAGTGCCACCACTCACTCACTGGTGTCACAATAGCTTGCATTTAAAAAAAAAAAGTTTTCACTGTAATAGATTGAATAGCAGTTAGTTGTCTGCAAGCGTCTGTGTGTCAGGCTCGCAGCGTATACTGTGCCCACTTGCCCAGTGCCACCACTCACTCACTGGTGTCACAATAGCGTGCATTTAAAAACCCAAAAACTTTTTTCACTGTTAAGAGAGTAAGAAGCCAATGTCAGAAAGTCACCCCCTTGCCCAGCGTCTGACAGCTAGCTTGTCTGTACTATTAGCCCGCCAGCTTTTACCATACAAGCTGGTGGAGTCTGAGGCGTTCAAAACATTTGTAGCTATTGGAACACCGCAGTGTAAGGTACCCGGACGAAATTTCTTTTCACAAAAGGCAATCCCCAACCTGTACTCGATTGTGCAAAAGGAAGTAATGGCATGTCTGGCACACAGTGTTGGGGCAAGGGCCAATCTGACCACTGATACCTGGTCTGCAAAGCATGGTCAGGGCAGGTATATCACCTACACTGCGCATTGGGTAAACCTGCTGACGGCTGCCAAGAGGAGTTGGTGACACCGCCACGGCTTGCAGGCAGGCCTGTTGGCACCTCCTCTACTCCTCCTACTCCATCCTCTTCCATAACCTCCTCGGCTGAGTCCTCTTCTGCTGCTGCATCTTGCTCCACATCAACGGCACCCCCCAGCTCCCCAGGTACTATTCCACATCCCGGATACAGCAGTGTCACGCCGTCTTGGGTTTGACTTGCTTGAAAGCAGAGAGTCACACCGCACAAGCACTCCTGAACGCACAGGTGGAAAAGTGGCTGACTGCGCAGCAACTGGAGATCGGCAAAGTGGTTTGTGACAACGGAACAAATTTGTTGGCGGCATTGAAGTTGGGCAAGTTGACACATGTGCCGTGCATGGCACATGTATATAATCTGATCGTACAACGCTTTGTGCATAAGTACACAGGCTTACAGGACGTCCTGAAGCAGGCCAGGAAGGTGTGTGGCCATTTTAGGCGTTCCTACACGGCCATGGCGCACTTTGCCGATATCCAGCGGCGAAACAACATGCCAGTGAGGCGCTTGATTTGCGACAGCCCGACACGTTGGAATTCAACACTCCTAATGTTCGACCGCCTGCTCCAACAAGAAAAAGCTGTTAATGAATATTTGTATGACCGGGGTGCTAGGACAGCCTCTGGGGAGCTGGGAATTTTTTTGCCACGTTACTGGACGCTCATGCGCAATGCCTGTAGGCTCATGCGTCCTTTTGAGGAGGTGACAAACCTAGTCAGTCGCACTGAAGGCACCATCAGCGACATCATACCATTTGTTTTCTTCCTGGAGCATGACCTGCGAAGAGTGCTGGATCAGGCTGTAGATGAGCGTGAAGAGGAAGAGGAAGAGTTGTGGTCACCATCACCACCAGAACCAGCCTTGTCAGCATCGCTTGCTGGACCTGCGGCAACGCTGGAAGAGGATTGTGAGGAAGAGGAGTCAGAGGAGGAATGTGACTTTGAGGAGGATGAGGAAGACCAACCACAACAGGCATCCCAGGGTGCTCGTTGTCACCTATCTGGTACCCGTGGTGTTGTACGTGGCTGGGGGTAAGAACATACCTTCATTGAGATCACTGAGGAGGAGGAACGGGAAATGAGTAGCTCGGCATCCAACCTTGTGCAAATGGGGTCTTTCATGCTATCATGCCTGTTGAGGGACCCTTGTATAAAAAGGCTGAAGGAGAACATCCTGTACTGGGTGTCCACGCTACTAGACCCCCGGTATAAGCAGAAAGTGGCAGAAATGTTCCCGACGGGACTGACAGTGGGCGATATATCCGACTAAAAAAGGCCTGATGAGATGAGCTGCCTTGGGCTAAAAATGGTCCACACGCTGCTGTATTTTAGCTCTGAATGCCGGTTGACTTGCGTGACTTATCCGCCACCAACTAGGGTTCAAGCCGCAATGTTTTAGGGCAGTGCTCCCCAACCTTTTTATCGCCGCGGACCGGTAAACGTTTGATAATTTTTCCGTGGCCCGCTTGTTTTGATTTAATAATTTTAATTTAATTGTATTTAAACATGCCTTCAAAATAAAATACAGCTACACCAAAAAATGAATATAAAGTGATTTATTTTATTTAACTCACTAGAATGCCAAATCAATGAGAACCCTGAGCTTGTTTCTTCGCAACGAGACGGTTCCATCTGGGGGTAATAGGAGACAATGACACCGAAGTGTGTTGCTTATGTCCAGTTTATTCCGCTGTTTTGTTTTGGTTGCTGTCACTGCAGAAAACCCAGCTTCACACAGATAGGTTGTCGGAAATGGCAATAGGGATTTAAGTGCTGTGGTGGCAATCTCAGGGTATTCCGCCATGACTTTAATCCAGAACACCGGCAGAGTTGTTGTCTCGAACATAGTTTTAAGGCCACCGTCATTTGCAATCTCCAGCAGTTGTTCTTCTTCTTGCATAGACTTGCTAGATTTGCCTGATTTGTTGGCAAATGGGTTGCAGATTCATTCCTTACCAGTTCGTGGGTCTTTTGGGGTTGTGAAGTAGCGCTCAAACTCTTTTAAAAGCAAAGACAGGTGATCGTGCACCAACTGGCAGAGTGAATGTTCAAGCTCAGTCTCGCCTAAAATCCCCGGTAATGTCTGAAACATGTCCAAAATGCCTCTGTTCACGCGCCGTCCCCACAACTCCAGTTTGGCTTTAAATGCAGCTACTTTGTCTGACAACTTGAAAACAGTTGTCATTTTCCCCTGAAGGCCCAGATTGAGTTCGGCCAATGGCGTGGGGTTTGCCTTACGGCCAATCAGGAAGCGGGAGGACCCAGGAGGAGGATCAGTGTAACAATAGGGAATTTTCATTCGCTATTGTCACACAATAGGCGGGCTAGGGAGGGCGCAATGCTCTGCGCCTCGGCCGCCACAGTGAAATTAAAGTTCCTCGGGCGGCCCGGTACCATTTGATCCACGTACCGGTCCGCGGCCCGGGGGTTGGGGAACACTGTTTTAGGGCACTTTCTGCCTGGGAAACAAACATCAATTCTTCTGGCTGCTGCTACAGCAGCGGCTGCAACAATACCTAATTTTTCAGGCATGTGTACATGCCTAATTTTTCGGGCCTCTGGTGCTGCACTGTGGTTTCAAAAACCAAACCAAAAAAAAGGCACATAACATTGATTAAACTGATAAGAATAATACTACTTAACACACCTTATAATAACGCAGAGAGAGGCAACGCAGAGAGAGGAGTCTGAAGAAGAGGAGTCAGAGGAGGAAGGTGGCTTTGAGGAGGTGGAAGACCAAACACAGCAGGCGTCCCAGGGGGCTTGTTGTCACCTTTCGGGGACCCTTGGTGTTGTACGTGGCTGGGTGGAGGAAGAGACCTTCAATGACATCAGTGAGGACAAGGAACGGGACATGGCTAGCTTGGTATCCAACCTTGTGCAAATGGGGAGTTTGCGGTTGTGCAAATGGACTGTTTGCGGTTGTTTGCGGTGCGTTAAACGGGGAGTTTGGTCTGTCACTGTGAAGCGGGCGTAACCCTTACACTACCTGATTGATACAACATCATACAGTAGGTCCCACCCCTCATTATTTTTATGGCCCCCACCCACCGCTCACGGGTGGGGGCGGGAGGACGGTAGGTCCCCCCCCCATTGAGATTTATGGCCCCCACCCACCGTGCAGGGGTGGGGGCCGGGGAGGAGGATAGTAGGTCCCCCCTTATCCTTATTTATTGAATATTCCCCTGTATAACAATATTTGGCATTTAGTGAATATTCCCTATTCTGTTCTGTGTCAGTGTGTATCATGATCTCTGAGGACAGGTGTCAATCCATATCTGCCAAGTGACCCTATGTAGGAGAACAGTCTCTATTCTGCTCTGTGTCAGTGTGTATCATGGTCTCTGAGGACAGGTGTCAATCCATACCTGCCAAGTGACCCTATGTAGGGGGAACAGTCCCTATTCTGCTCTGTGTCAATATGTCATATGTCAGGTATCAATCCATATCCATTGTGATTTAGGAATGTTAGGTGATTTCTGCCCTTTATGGATTAAAACCAGACTCTGCATCAACTGTGTAATTTTCCATGGGAGTTTTGCCATGGATCCCCCTCCGGCATGCCACAGTCCAGGTGTTAGTCCCCTTGAAACAAATTTTCCATCACTATTGTGGCCAGAAAGAGTCCCTGTGTGTTTTAAAATTCGCCTGCCCATTGAACCAAAAATTTTGTGTTCACGACATCACTAGCTAGCTATTGCTAAGTGGCGAATAATTTAACTAATGAGTGTGACAGGTGAGGCCCTGCTAGTTTCCAAGCAGCATGAGAGGCTCTATCTATGCATTGACCCGAGGAGAGGTAGAGGCCACCAAGACACTGGTGACAGGGTAATCGCCCCTCAGTGACTACTAAAGCATAACATAGAATGGGAGTGACAGGTGAGGCCCTCCCTATGTAACAATGCAAGGTGAATAACAACACGGTGGGCCGATGGCGCTGTCCTCCGGGTATGAGGGGTACCTCCGAGCATGAAGATGGGTGTTGGCCTCGCGGGACCACTAAACTATGTCCGAGGAATAACTATGGATCCAGGAATAACACTTGAATAAATTACACGTTTGAACAAGACCTGTGGGTGCACCTCTCTGCTTCAACTTATATATATATATATATATATATATATATATATATATATACATACACTATGCTGGTGGCACCAAGGCTTCAATAACTCGAGGGGTGAGTGCAGATGATATATGAAATATATATCTATATATTGTGACAAACGTACTCCCCTGTGTGTGTTCGTCCATGACAAACTGCACAGCCCTCTAGGGCAAGGAAGCCAGGTCAAGACAAAGTCCGTTTCAAAGGCCTCTGGCCTGTTTATTTTCTGTTGTTGAGAAGTAACAGGTTACAACAGGATACAACAGTATACAACCAGCAGCAAACCTTCTTTCTCAACAAAACACTTCCCCCACTCTACCCTGCTTTAACAGGAGTTATAAAGCTGCTCACAGACCCTATAGGTGAGGCTAATGACCTCGTTAGGCAGTGAGCCAGAACTCCTCAGAAAACCTGGGCTGGACTCATGCACAGCCACTCTGACAGTGGGTAGAGAATCGGCCCACCCTGCTCTTCTGAATACTCCACCCCAGGGAACCAAATAACCTAGAAAAGAAACCTACATTTAAACTTGGGCTGGGGCTACATGTGCTTGCCCACATGTCAGGATAGTGGCTGCGTAAAAGTCTGGGTGCAAGATATACACCCCTGACCACCATCCCTAACACTCTGTCACAATATTATATATAAATATATTCAAATTTATATCAAAATATAAATATATATTGTGTATACAATTGTTATAAACTAATTTTGTTTGCAAACTCTTCTAGAACTATAGTGAAAGAGCTCACAGTGAGCTGCTATGTCACAGGCCTCAGAATGCTGCTGAATACAGAGCTGTACAGCAATGTGCTGACCTGGCCTACTGTTCAACTTGCGCCCTCTTTTATATCAATGGTAGATGTAAGCCACCCTTGCCTTGGGAAGTCTGTGTGGCAATTTTGACCCCTTCTCTTCCTGTTTGCTCTGTGAGCACCATGGCAGTTGTCATGCCAAACCTGTAAGCTACAAAATATTATCTCTTAACTCTCTATATGTATCTGTGAGCAGTGTTAATTGCTGGTATTCTCCCTTTCAGCTATTCTTTGTGTATTTTGTAAAAAGAAAACTATATATGTATATCTCTCTCTCTAAATATATATATATATATATATATATATATATATACATATATATATATATATAGAGAGAGAGAGAGAGAGAGAGAGAAAGAGAGAGAGTTTTTTTTACAATATATATATAGTTTTTTGTTTTTTTTACAAAATACACAATTAATAGCTGAATTATTTTATTAAAAGGAGAATACCAGGGGAAGTTGGTTATATACCTGCTAACCCTGCTTACTCTGTTACTCTGCTGCCCCCTCCACCCCCCCTCCCAACACATATTGGCATTGTACTGGATACATATGATTTTTTTTATTTTTAGAATAGCCTACATTTATTTTTTATTTTCAATATTTTAATATATATTTTAACAACAACAACAAAATTACTGATACATTTTACTGCATCTATTTATGTTCAGTCAGATAAAAGCTGCTTTGAAGGAAAGGTAATGCGAAAACATTTATGATCAGATGAAACCATCGGGAGAAGCATTACTGAAAATCATGCTAGCCCATCCATTATCACCTGACTACAGTATCTTCCAGGCTTTATGAGATTCCTTTTTACAAAAAGCAGGGTTTAACGTAATTCTGTCAGGATTTAGATGTTCAGACACAGCATAAAACAGAATGTCAACAACGAAAAGCAATAGAGCATTGTGTTTAACAGAACAGAACATGGTTTTAAGCAAGTGTGATGTGCAGTACATTGTATATCAAGGAGTAAAGAGATATTAGGAATCATTTTAAGTAATAATAGGTTGGTGCTAAAGACAATGCTATTATTTGATTGGAATTGTTGTACTTTAACCTGCTCAGCGAACCCTATGTCTTATTTAATAAAACTATATTATTATAGTAAATATTAGACTTGTGAATTGCAAACAAATTTGGTTTGGCAAAATTGATTTAGACTAAAATCAAAACATCTTCGGATCAGAAGAATTTCAGACCAAAAAAAATAAAAAATGGCTCGGGCCAAAGAAAATTGTTTTGATGTGAACATTTCAGGAAACAGCAAAAAAATTCTGGAGGTCAGAAAATGAATAAAAATATGTCGCTATAGTGTCCCTTCCATTAGAAAACTTCGTTTAAAAAAAAAATGTGATTCAAAGTTGGTGTTAAGTGGCAGTGTCTACAAGCTATAGGTACAGCAAACAGAATTCAGAATCAACCAAATCTGTTTGCCTATCATGCTATTTGATCGATTCACTCAAACACATGATCTCCCTAAATTTGGAAACATTTAAGTTTGGATCAAAACTAATCTCTAATTCTAGTAAATACTATAACTAACCTCATCAAAATTGACAGCTTATGAAATTTATTGTACTCATACATATATTATATTAGATACAGAACAATTTAACAGAATGCATGCTTTCTACTTTTTAAACATAACTTACAATTACAACCTTATAAACATCGTATAATTATATTTTCAATTAATTTAAACACAGCGCACTACAGCAATAACAAACTACTTCAAGTTGAACTAAATAAGAGCTTCTTAGCACATATTGCAACATAAAATATTATTAATTATCTCACTCTTCTTTTAAGTACATCAGTTGAATAACACAAACCTAAATGCATTTTCAATAAATTCTAATATATAATCGTACATACCACTTTTTTTCCTTATCCCACTTCAAATGATGCTGCCTTTGACATGCCAAATGACAATTAGAACTCATATAATTTAAAGGAGCACTAAAGGGTCAGGAACACATACATATATTTCTGACCCTATAGTGTTAAAAGCACCATCTAGCCCCCCTGGCCCTCTCTTGCCTCCCTACATATAGTAAAATCTTACTTGTATTCAAGCATGAAGCTGCTGGCTCTGCCCCTGTCTGGCTCAGAATAGCAAGCTGTCTGCTGACATCATCAGAAGTGTTTTTCTGAGCCAATCCTAATGCCTCCCCATAGGATTGGCTGAGACTGTGAAGGAGGCAAATAGCAATCCCTTGTAGTGATATAGCAATTCCCCCAATAAGAGACAAGACTCTAGATTGAGGGTTAAGCAGGAACAGAATGCACTGAGGCTTTATTGCTTCTTTTATACACATTTCTCCACAAGGTTACCACCCACATGGAGCTTGTGGAACAGCCTTTCATATACAAACACACAGTTAAACACTCCCATTCATTACAGCAAAATCCTCCCCTCTGCCTGTGATATGATTTTTGAACACAATTGGCTAACGTAATTATCACAGGCAGGAAAATATACAGTTTTACCCAATATTTATAACTTCAAAACTATACATACAATTTCCATAAAAGTTATAGAAACCAGCATAATCAGTATACAAACATATTCAAAAATCATACAATTTGGTCCAGTGGTTCAAAAGATAGATGGAAGTCCTATTTGACCGACTACAAGCATGGCTTTCATGCCCAAAACATTTCTACAGATTTAGGCCGTGCAGCCGGTCTATCTTCTCCTCTATCCTGGAGATAATTGGCTTCAGTGGGTGTGGTAAGCCAATTATCTCCAGGTACAGAAAATATCCAAATCCAAAAACTGTTATAAAAACTACATAAAAATACATAACTTATATAATGCAATGTTTAACCTATATGTCCAACATATCCCCAGATAGCTTGTATCTGAGCGCTTAATATGTCTGAAAAATGCTCAGATCTCACAAATACAGTTAGATCGCCATGGGGTTAAACAATAGCAAAGGCTGATGAGAGATTGAGGAGGGACAAAGCAGCCAGTTTCAACTGGTCTGACAGTGTCCCTGGGACAACGCCCTGCTGGAGAACAATGGGACAGGAAAAAGGGGCAGGGGAATAGGCACATTCTCCCATGTTTTTAAAGGGGCAGAAAGAGTCTTTTAAAATCCAATCTGCTAAAATAGAGTTTTTAACAGGCAATATATCCCAAGGGCCATAGTCACAAGGCAGGAGGCTGGCAATTAGTCCTCTCCAGGCACAAGTGGCGAAGGGCACTTCGTCACAGGTATGATTCTACTGGTGACTATAGTGTCCCTTGAAAGAATCAAATATTCAAAACCAGTGAAGTAATTGTCATTACCAAATTGATGATAAAACATTTGGGAGAGTAAATATTGTTAGAAATCGCAGAATATTGCAAAATATTATAAAATATACAGTCTATAGGAGGTGGAGTGTAAAACACAACAGGACAGGAGGTAGCAATCAAACAAAGTGGAGTGGACTTTAAAATATAGTATATGATATAGGGAGCAAGAGTAATAATCTAACCATTTACATTTAGCAGAGTGTCTCTAAAATTCATAAGCAAACACACCTAATGGTGTATCCATACTCATTGTTAAAGTAACACTATAGTATTAGGAATACAAACCTGTCAAGTACAGACAAATATACATACAAAAAAATAGAAGAGCACACAAAAAGACATACATTGACACAGTATCACGTTTGTACACATTACAGCATGTTTTATAAAGCTTGAGCATTATGTATACTTAGAACAACATATAACTGTTAGTTGATAAATAATATTAGATTTTCTCCTAAATTTTTCTTTTTATATCTTAGATACAAACTTAGAGCGGGTATATGCTCTTCTTTCAGACTTACACAATACAATAAAAACATAGTTACACACTGAAAAAGAGCAGGAATACAAACCTATATTATTAACGCTATAGTGTCCCTCTGCCCATGCGCCCACCTCCTCCGGTGAATACATAATTAAGTAACCCTTTTAACATTTACCTGAACCCAGCGCCAGGGTCTCTTGGTGCTGGATTACTCTCCACCTCCGTCAGCAAATGGTGGGGGACCTAACGCGCACGTGAGCGACGCATTAGGCCGTCCCCATAGGAAAGCATTGACTCGATGCTTTTCTATGGGGAATTTGAAAACTATTGGTGTCTTCATGTAAAGCGTGAGGACGTCCAGCGTCGTTTCATTGAGTTAAACTCTCTGAATGGCTAATAAACACCTATAAAGGCAGTCTTAACCCTGCAATATTATGTTTTACACTAGTTTAGAAACCACTGCTCTAAGCCAAGGCTTAAAAACTGTGGTTCCAAACCATGATTATGTTAGCCTGGAAGTAGTTTTATAGATTAATCAGTGATGTATTACTTTATTGTCGGATATGCACTTTGCTTGGTATAAGATCCCCAAATTAAAAACAACATGCACTGAATAGATTTGTCTCCTCAAAATCTTTTACGTTTGATGACGTGACGTTTCTATAGGCAAGTTTTGCCCAGGCAATCTATTCAGAACTCCCCCCCCAGGGCCAGACTGGCCCACCGGGATACTGGGAAACTTCCCAGTGGGCTGCGGCACTTGTGCACCAAGCAGACAGCCCAAATCATCAGGCTCCTGTAGTTTAAGTTTTTTTCCCCTCTGACTATGTCAGTCCGAGGAGAGTAAAGAGGGAGGAGCTGGGGGCTGCCCGTGACCGGAGGGAGACCTTTCAGTCTCCCTGCACAATTTACATAAATTTTGGCTGCATGCCCCACCCCCTCATGCAAACTCAGCCTCCTGGATGGAAGCCCCACCTCCTGAACGCAAGCTCCGTTCCCACACACACTTTGCTGACATTGCTGGAAGGAAGAGGCCACAAAATGGTAACTTCATCTACCAGTGACAGGTAAGCTTCAGCCATAACAATGATTGTGTGTTTGTGCCTGCTAGTGAGAGAGCTTGTGTGTGTGTATTAGTGAGAGCTTGTGTGTGTATGTGTGTGTGTGTGTGTGTGTGCCTGCTAGTGAGAGAGCTTGTGTGCATGTGTGTGTGTGTGTTTGCTGCTAGTGAGATAGGTTGTGTATGTGTGTGCATGTGCCTGCTAGTGAGATAGTTTGTGTGTGTGTGTGTGCTTCTAGTGAGAGGTTGTGTATGTGTGTGTTGCTAGTGAGAGAGGTTGTGTGTGTGTGCCTGCTAGTGAGAGAGGTTGTGTGTGTGTGCTGCTAGTTAGAGAGGTTGTGTATGTGTTTGTGTGTGTGCCTGCTAGTGAGAGAGCTTGTGTGTGTGTGTGTGTGTGTGTGCCTGCTAGTGAGAGAGCTTGTGTGTGTGTGTCTGTGTGACTGCTAGTGAGAGAGCTTGTGTGTGTGTCTGTGTGACTGCTAGTGAGAGCTTGTGTGTGTGCCTGCTAGTGAGAAAGCTTGTGTGTGTGTGCTGCTAGTTAGAGAGGTTGTGTGTGTGTGTGTGTTTTTTTGTGTTTTTGTGTGTGTGTGCCTGCTAGTGAGAGAGCTTGTGTGTGTGTGTGTGTGCCTGCTAGTGAGAGAGTGTGTGTGTGTGTCTGCTAGTGAGAAAGCTTCTGTATGTGTGTGTGTGTGTGTGTGTCTGCTAGTGAGAGAGCTTGTGTGTGTGTGTCTGTGTGACTGCTAGTGAGAGAGCTTGTGTGTGTGTGTCTCCTAGTGAGAGAGCTTGTGTGTGTTCCTACTAGTGAGAAAGCTTGTGTATGTGTTTGTGTGCATGCTAGTGAGAGAGCTTGTGTGTGTGCCTGCTAGTGAAAGTGTGTGTGTCTGTATGTGAGTATGCTTACTGTATAATTAAATGTATATATGTGTGTTTATATATTACTCATTCATCTGGGCTGGCAAGACGTAGCCTTACATGTTACATGTAACAATACATGGCACAATGACTTATGGGGCTGCCATAGATTTTTTTTACAGAGCTGCTTTGAATCCCCAGTGCGGCCTGCCTCCCTCTCCCTCCCCCCCCCCTTCCACCACACACACAATTAAATGAATTAAAAAGATGTTTAAACTGGCTAATCAGTATACAGCAAAATATATACATAAAGTAACAAGTTAATATTATGTATATATTTTGCAGTGCACCGATACTCAAGAGTTTGGATTATGCTTGATACTCCATTTAGCAAAATGAACTAGTAAAAAATTAAATAAAGAAAACATATAAGGAAGGAGGGCTGCTTGATGTGTAACAATATTACATGTCATGAGTTCAATTTCTTTTAGTAATCTGAATTCATAGCAAATCTAGCAACACAAGTTCTGAAAATAATGAAGAAAAAAAATCCTTCTTAACACAATTCACACCTTCAAAACCTGCCATCACCGAGCAATTTATAAATGTGTCACTTTAGTTTACCCTAACCAAAATCAGATTTGAAATCCAACAAACCATAGCCTATGAAATCACAGTACTATTTAATAAATATCTTTATTAACTTGGTTCTTATACCAAACAAGGTAGTACTTAACAAGAGAACATTTATTATGAACAAAATATTCACAGTGCATACAAATATAAAATATGCTACAAACAAATTTACATACACCAACACACAGACAAAATTAAAGTGGAGAAAAGTGACAGTAACCCTAATACACTCTTTCTTTTGAATAATTCATTTTAAGCCCTTAAGGACACATGACATGTGTGACATGTCATGGTTGCCTTTTATTCCAGAAGTTTGGTCCTTAAGGGGTTAAACAAGACAACAAATTCTTCTTTGTTTCCTCTTTTATTTCTCCACAGATAATAATTGAGGTAATGCACAGCAGCAGTATTATATTAAATATTAAGGGATTTCAAAACATTTCCATATATGGATTTCTAAAAATAAATTGTTTTGCTTATATGTAAAAATTACAAGTTACACAGCTGTATCCTGGCTCCCTCCCAACTTGTAAGGAGATGTATACTTATCCTAGTTGGTTACAGCTAGATTTGTGTAGAACACTCAGAGATCAGATTCTGCTTTTGTGAGTTTTTCCTCTCACATTTCTAATTTAAAAAACTAAAAATCTAAAATCCCTAACAAGTTCTGGCAAGAACACAGACCTAGCTTACTTAGGTGTGTCTCATACAAAAACTGGAAACTGTAAAACAAAATGGCTTCTAACAATCTATATAATTTTCCTATGAAATATCTTAAATTCATTTATACAACCTGTTTAACTAATTTAAGTTTTACTTGAATGTCCACTAGAGAGGCATTCAACCATCTTTCATCAATCTTTCTGAGTACATAGACATTACCAACAAAATGCACCATTAGTAATGCGAATTTAATTAGAAGTGCTTGGGAAATGCAATACCACTTTCCACTCTAGATGGAGGGCATAAATCCTACAAACAATAAAACCATCCCTCGACCCGTCTACCCCCTCTAACTATCGTCCCATATCCCTGCTCCCTTTTTCCTCAAAGCTTCTGGAAAGACTTGTCTTTACCCGTGTGTCTCATTTCCTCAATTCCAACTCTCTCCTTGGCTCTCTTCAATCTGACTTCCGCCCTCTCCACTCTACTGAGACTGCACTTATCAAAGTTACTAACAACATATTCGCAGCTAAATCCAAAGGCCACTACTCCATACTAATTATTCTTGACCTCTCAGCGGCCTTTGACACTGTTGATCATGCTCTCCTTCTTCAAACTCTTCAATCACTTGCTCTCTGTGACTCTGTCCTCTCGTGGTTTTCCTCCTATCTCTCCCAACGCTCATTCAGTGTTTCTTTTTCTAATGATACCTCCTCCCCTCGTCCTGTCTCGGTTGGAGTCCCCCAAGGCTCTGTCCTTGGTTCCCTTCTATTTTCTCTTTATACTGCCTCCTTGGCAAACTTATTACCTCTTTTGGATTCCACTACCACCTGTACGCTGATGACACCCAGTTATATCTCTCCTCCCCGGACCTCTCCCCTGCTGTCCTGCAACGTGTCACTGATTGCCTTTATTCCATCTCTGACTGGATGTCCTCCCGCTTTCTGAAACTCAATCTCTCTAAAACTGAGCTCCTTATTTTACCGCCTCCTAATACTGATCCTCCTCTTTCGCTCTCCCTTCAAGTTTGTGGTACCCACATCAGTCCATCCTTGCAAGCGCGCTGTCTTGGCGTCATACTTGATTCTGGCCTCACCTTTGAGCCTCACATCCAGTATGTTGCCAAATCCTGTAGATTCCATCTTAAAAACATAGCCTGCATCCGCCCCTTTCTTGTACCAGATACTACCAAGGAGCTTGTCCATGCTCTTGTAATTTCCCACATGGATTATTGTAACCCTCTCCTGACTGGTCTTCCCAAAAGCCGTACTGCACCGCTACAGTCCGTAATGAACGCTGCTGCCAGACTGATTTTCCTCTCTAGTCGTTTCTCTCACACCTCACCCCTCTGCCAGTCCTTACATTGGCTTCCTGTATTCTATAGGAGTCAATTCAAGGTACTAATTCACACCTATAAAGCACTGAACAACTCTAGGATCTGGGATAGTTTTTTCTGCTTGTAATATTTTAAAAACGCATCACAACCTATATTATGGGGAATAATTGTATATAGAGATTGAAAGTTACAAGTGACTAAAATTTAATCAGGGTGCCAGATAAAATTATTTAAAAAACGGAGAAGAGTCATGGAGTCTTTAAGATTTAAATACATGATTTTAACCAAAGGCTGTAATAAAATGTCTATTACATTTACATATTTAGGTTATCTACTTCCTGCTAATATGTCCTTTGACCTTTTAAACTTGTCATGGGACCTCATTTAGGGTCAAAGGTCAAATAAGACACTATTTTCAGTTTGTTGATTGTTTGGGCCCTATATAAACCCACATGTGCCAGGCTAATACTATGGACACTTGAAGAAGCCCCTTGTGGCGAAACGCGTTGTGGACTTTTAATTTGTTTAACTACTGTGTTAATAAAGGTATTTTGGCTACTTTTACATTGAGTGTGCCATTTTAGTCTTTTTACTATTATTATTATTATTATTTTATTACCTGGTATCCTGATTTTACTCCCAGTAAGAACTACTCAAGAAATCCTTAGGTGGGGATTATTCCACCCGCGCCCTATCCATAGAGCAGTTTGTCTGCTCTGGTAAATGTGAGTAATATTCTCTTATTTATTCTTCTGGTTGATTTTATACAGTGAGCACTATTGTTGTTTCTTTTTATTTTTTGGTCCATACATCGTTGAAACCATTCTTCACGTATCCTATAAGTGGGGATTGTATCACTATATGCCTTTCATACTAGAGCTGGTTTAAAGCTCTAATAAATGTGAGTAGGACCATATATACTTTTATTCTTAATTTTATATTTTCTGGACATATTGCACCATTATCCTCTCCTTCTCACCACACACAGACCGCACCTGATATCACAACAAGAAGATTTTCCTTGAACAAGTTTGTGATTGCTCCTCTAGAAAGTATATACAATCAGATAAACTGGGGGACTGGGCACTCAAATGGCAGATTAAATTTAATGTTGAAAAATGCAAAGTTATGCACTTCGGCGTAAAGAATGCACAAGCAACGTATACCCTTAATGGAAGCAAATTAGGGATAACAACACACGAAAAGGACTTGGGCATTGTTATAGACAACAAATTATGCAACAATGGGCAATGTCAATCAGCAGTGGCTAAGGCCAGTAAGGTATTGTCATGCATGAAAAAGGGTATTTATTCTCAGGATGAGAATATCATTTTGCCTCTTTATAAATTACTGGCAAAGACCACATATTGAATATGCTGTGCAATTTTTGGGCACCTGTTCTAAAGAAGATATTATGGTACTAGAAAGAGTGCAGAGGCGGGCTACAAAATTAATAAAAGGAATGGAACATATCAGCTATGAAGAAAGGTTAACATATTTAAACCTCTTTAGTTTAGAAAATGTCACCTGAAAGGGAATATGGTAACATTATACAAATATATTCAGAGCCAATACAAACCATTGTGTGGAAATCTATTCACAAACCAGACTTTACATAGGACACGAGGTTATGCGTTTAGACTGGAAGAAAGAAGATTTCGTCTAAGGCAAAGGAATGTTTTTTTTTGCTGTAAGAACAATAAGGATGTGGAATTCTCTGCCTGAAGAAGTGGTTTTATCAGAGTCCATACAGATGTTCAAACAGCAACTAGATGCATACTTTCAAAAACAGAATATTTTTCAGCTTATAGATACAGCAAAAAGTCAAGTCATGAAAAACAAAACAACTAATAGACAGAGGATATAATAAGAATACACTTAATAAACTAATTAGAATCATAAAAAAAAATAACAGGAAAGATTTACTTTATTTTTCTAAAGAAAGAAAGAAAAGTGGTGAATGCCAATATGCCCTTAACACAAGATAAAGCTTTCAATACAGAAAAATGAAAAGCATATTTAATAAAAAATATAAAAATATACTAGCCCCTACTTAGGTACATAGAAACAATAAAAAAGGAAAGAAATAAAAAAAAAATGCAGATTTTGTTAATTGTAAGAAATGTGAAGCCTCTAAAACTATGAAAGCAGTGAAACAAAAAACATTTAAAAGTGCAGCAACATATGAAGTATATGACATTCTATCAGAAATTACATGCATTTCATAATATGTTATGTATCTTATTAAACACAGATGAATACTAATCCCTCAAGGTAACTAGACTAGAAAGTACCAATATTTCCCATCACTTAAATACGGTAATAATTAAAGTCAATTTATTAATGTAAGAGAAGTATAATAAAACACATACAACAGTGAGCATTACAGTTGTAATGAAAATTAGTCAAGCCCCACTTAAAAATCAGGTTTATTGTCAAAATGTACACACTTCCAGCTGTTTGCAATGGACAAATCAAACAAAAACTATTGAAATAGCTCAACACAACACATGCTTCAAGTGGTTTCCCTAAATCCAACTGAAAATGCAACTTATAATGACTTTCAATGGGGGTTGACTAATAATAATAATTAATCATAATTGGCACATTAAGACATGTTGCACATTGAATCTGTAAATGCAGGAGTGATAACATGGTCTGACCATGTCCCGGTGATCTTAACCTTTCTAAGGGTGTTAGGACTAGGCATATGAATGGGAATCTCCTTATATACCCACATATGCTGTCTAATGCACAAAGGGATATAGAAATATATTTTGCCTCAAATGACAACCCTATCCAAGCCATCATCCCACTATAGTTGGCCCATCAGGCCTTTATAAGGGGAGTGCTCGTTTAAAGACTCCAGTTTTCAAAAAGTTACTCGAATGTGCAAATATGTAACACTGACAAAACAACTTATGGCTTTTATCTCCCTTAATAAACAGAGCCTCTTCCAACAGCTTTTATGTCAGATTAGAGAGGTGAAAGCTCAATTACATGAGCTGGAGCTAGATAAAACAATGTATCTATTGTTGTGCTATTTGGAACAGTATGAAATTCTAATATCCAGAAAACAATATGGATGCTGGTAGACTGGCTTGGACATTACATAAGGCTGTTTCAACACAGGTCAAATGAACTTTGTATTTTGTAACCATAAGAAGTAAACAGGAGGAATACTTATCTACAGTTGAATTTGTGTACAAGAGTAACGAGAACAATGGTTTATTACTCAATGGGACTTTACAATCTGAGATACTTAAACTCACAGAGCTTCAAAGGGGTATACAAACTATGCAATTGTTTGTGCATAAACATCACAGGTAATCCAGAGTGTTTGTCAGCCATACGAACCCAAAGTCTGAGGTTGCTTCCATATTTTTAGGATATTAGAACTTAAATAAATCTATTGGAATCATGCATGATATACAAATGTAAACTAAATGTGTGATTGCTACAGTAATGTCTAAAACTGCATCCTTGACTGATTTAGGGGTAAAACATAATATAGATATACTAATATAATTAGATTCTACTTTTCTTTGTAAAGATGAATGTATCAATCATTTATTCATACAGGTTAGATGGATATAGGGTATAGACATATTGCATTATGATTAATATAACCAACCCTGTTTCAATCAAAGAATATACATAACCAAAGACAGATATTTAACATTATTTGAAATATCCCCAGTATAGGTGAATTAAAGGTCAATTCATTTATTTAACCAGGTCATCAATGATCTAATTCAGGTCTTCATACCTAGGGAAATAGTGCCATCTATTGATGAAAGTCCTAAGGGCCACATTAATAATTAAATATTAAGATACGCCCATAACCAATCAAAAGTCAGATTTAAGTCCCAGGTACCGCCCATTTACAAACAAGGGGCAGGAACTGATAAAGGGAAATAATGGTTAAATAGGGGGGAAAATAAGAGAGCAGGATCTTCAGATCATCTTAAAAAAAGATCAAAGGAGAAAACAGAGGGCTAAGAAAGGAGGAGATTGACTGACTAAGGGCAATAGACTGAATTACAGACCAGAGCACCCAGAGAGAAGAATCCCAAATTGAATTAATTAATCCTAGACTCTTGGTAATGTATAAAGGTTTCTCTTTACTTTATATTAAATAAACTGGACTACTGAATGCCCTATGTGTATATATTGTGAACTGATCCCTCTTGATAGAACAGTTATATATCATTCTACCTGCAGCCTGAGTCAGATTTAACTTCTTAAGTCGGAACATTCTTGATTCCTTCTTTAGACGTAGATCACTTCAATATATATATATATATATATATATATATATATATATACTAAGGCTATCAGAAACCTTATATAAACGTACTGTAGTTAAACTGATGGTATATACTTGGCAGGGTTGGTTGATATTTAACTAATTAATATAATGACAATTGTATCATTAATGCAAGGGGTGTCATATGATTAATTCTGTATACTGGTATTGCTGTGAAATTTGTAATAGATTTTATTGTCCTTTGTTGATAAGATTATAGATGAGACAAAGTGTAATGTTGACTCTTAGGCTTGTCAAGTAAACTAATTGACTTGTTGACATAAACTCATATATAATACAGCAAATTGATTATAATTGTATTGTCTTGTTGCTTTACATTTTATAGTGTGTATTATTAAATTTATATATATTTTCTAGCAAAGTCTGTTTATTGGCCATCTGTCGTTCATAAGTGTTTATATCACCACTTAAAACAAAGAACTACAGGGTCCCTGAAGGCTATATGTGTGTGTGAATATCATCAGATATTATTCAATCTATATTCCATACATATAAAACCTTAGATTACCCAACACTATGAAAACTAAACACAAACGCTTTGTGCAGGGAAATAGCGCTGGAGCATTGCTAACATATCAATTTAAACAGAAACAGTCAGTCACAAAGATTGCATATTTTAACTATCCCCAGGTTACTAGAATACTAAACCTCATTTTAATAGTGAAATAATTTGTTATATATTACATAAAACTATAAGCCTAAGACAATTGTACTATCAAATCAAACCATTCAAGATTTTTTTAAGCTTTATCTCCTTGCCTACTCTGTGAACGACAGACTTTAGAAGTCTCATTAACCCCTTTGCCACCTTAAACGTTTTTGGGTCCAGGAGTTTCAATTACCTAGGGAGGAATGGTTGACTAACTCTACTAAAATAAATCCCTATCAACTGGACCCCCATCTTTGACTGGCGCAGTGACTACATCACGCACAGTTAACCAAACACGTATGCTTAGCAAGATCTGGCAAGAATAGGGCAAGAACTTCAAAACTGGAGAAACAAAATATTTACTTGGGAGAGTCATATAAACACCCTGCTACATCTCTTCTATCTTTTTTGCATGTTTCCTATCTCTATCCCAAAAATCTTTTGAGATACTATGCAGTCACTGTTTATTTTTTTTACCTGTATTGTAGTGTGGGCCGGCGGAACAGCGCGCACCGCGGTACAGGAACTTAAATTTCAGCTTCCTGTTTCCAGCCGGAATGAAAGGAAGTGCGCACTCAGTGTGTGCACTTCCTTTCAGTCCGGCCGGGTATAGGAAACTGAAATTTAAGTTCCTGTATCGCGGTGTGCGCTGTTCTGGTCGGTCACGCTACAATACAGGTAAGTAAACCTACCAGGGACCAAGAAGGCACTAAGGGAGGGAAGGGGGGGAGAGATTACTATGGAACAAAGGGGGGGGACACTATGGGATGAGGGGAGGGAGAACACTATGGGACAAGGGGAGGGGGGGAGAACACTATGGGGCAAGGGGGGGAGAACACTACTGGACAAAGAGAGGGGGGTTAAAGAGTTAAAGATCACGATGGGACAGGGGAGGGGGTTAAAGATCACTATAGGACAGGGGAGGGGGGTTAAAGATCACTATGGGACAGGAGAAGGGAGTGGGTGGTAAGGAACACTATGGGACAGGGGAGGGGGGATGTTAAACACTATGGGACAGTTTGTTCAGAATATTTTTTTTCTGGGTTTCCTCCTCTAAAAACTAGGTGCATCTTATGGTGTGGTGTGTCTAATGGAGCGAAAAATACGGTAGATAACACCAAATAGTTAGGCAATCCCTTTAGAAAACACATAACATTCGATAATTAAAGAAGTAAAAATACATCTTGGGTCCAGCAGCAGGCAAACTAAGAGAGCAATATGCGTCTGTGGTGGATGCAGTGTGTATATTGGATGCATTATGTGTGTAGTGGATGTAGTGTGTGTGGGTTAGTGTTTGTGTGTGGGGTTGGGTAATGACTATTATTGGGTGAGGAGTTTTCTGTAATTTACTGATGTTTATTCCCCCTTCCCTGCCTCTTTCCTGTGGATTTCCTTGTTTTAGTATATTGAAAAGTGAGCATAGGAGACTCCATATTACACATCCTCTGGCAGGAAACAAGTATCTTGTGAGTCCGGCATGTATGCCGCGTAGAAGCATTGCTGTGTTAACTTGGAGTCTCCTGGGCACCCTTCTTCCCTATAAAAGACAGCAATGGGCCATGAGCCCCAGAGGTTCATACATATATATTGATACACGCAATTTTTTTTTTTTTAAATTCTTTATTTTAGTTGTGCAGATGGTCACAATATTTCAACAAGCGCCACAACAGTGTATTTCAAGTTTCATACAAGTTAGACAGTGGCATGATAATTTGCACAATTTTTATGTTTAACATGCTTAACTAAATAGTTGATTTGTCCAAGTAAGATTAAATGAAATAAAATAAAGTAAAGATGCTGGATGCTTAACATTGCTAAGTCGCCTATGCTATGGTAGATATAGCGTGAACACATTCTAAAACAGAGCAGTATCTGGTTACAAAATAAAGCATAGTAACGTTATGCTATAAACGTTTAGGCTAGGGAGCATCATATTGTGAGTAACATTGCTAGTATTTGCCTAAATTGTAGGTCAACATCATTATCCTCTCTAGGCATGATTAGTCTGTGTTACAACAGGTCATCACTGAGTAGTAAACCACTGGGAACGGGTGTAGTCAGACATATCATGTTAAACACCGGTTAATGCTGGCATGGGTATATAGTCTGCATAGGATATGCATGAGGTCTCTGCGTCTGGGTCTTTCATTACCGTGTGGGCTTGGAACAGTCCAGGCTAAGAGGGCCCATGTACAGCGATGTAATGGGTGCTTCAGCCGATACCTAGTGCTGGTAAGTCCTGGATTCTGTTTCCCTCTGTATCTCCTTTGTTGTCCCTTGGCTTGCTGGCGTTGCTTCGGGAGCTGGCTCTGGCGGTACCCCGTGGGATATGTTGCCGTGCTGTCGCTTGTGTTGCATCGTTTTTTGTGTAGCGTCGGATCTTGCTGCACTGGGATGTTGGACAGGTGAGATTCTTGTTTGCTTTATTTGCTTCGTATTTCCGGGTGTTTTAATTTGCGAGTGGGAGAGTGCGTCCAATGTGCCTGCCGCCATTTTTCCTCTCTGGGCCTGCTGGTATCTATAGTGTCGGACAGCCATTTTGGATGCTTGTGGTGTTTGCTTATAATAACTGCGACGTGCTGCAGGCCGAATCCATGCTGTTACCATTATCTCCACTTGGCGGTAGGGCGCTCCTCTGCTCTGCAGGGTTTCCCTAAAGCTTGTACGTAGGTGGTCAAATGTCTCCAGGGGGGACCTGGGTTGCTGGGTGTGGGTGTTCTGCTCACTGTGCTTACGCTGGGCAGCCATCTTGGGATTGCCTTGTGGGCCGTTTACCCCCGTATGTCTTGTGGCTGACTCGTCTGCTTTTCTTCCTGGCCGTTGTGTCCAGTAGGGACCGGGATATCCCCCACTGGTCCAAGTTGATTGAGTGGAAGTCGCTTGAGGGCTCTCGTGGCGAGGAAAGTGGCCGCCTCTCCTCAGCTTCAGCCTCAGAAGGCATCGGCGGAACCCAGGGTGGTAGCGCTGGGTTCTGGAGGGCACCCCCGACATGGGTGGCGTACCCCTGAGTGGTTTTGGGCTAAGTAGCCATTGCTTTTGCCCCAGATTATGCCAGCTCGGCGGGAGCCCGTGTCAGACATGTCTGCACGGCTTGATGGTCAGACTCCGCCCCCGATACGCGCTATTTTTATACGTCTACACATATTGAGTATAGGGCCCACCACTTTATTGGCTATACCCCCTCAACCCTGATAGAAGACCTGCACACAAACATGAAGCCCACACAAAACCTGAACCTCACTGGCCCCATGGACAGCCTATTTGACTCTACTAGGCCACACTTGAGCAGGATATGCTGAAACCAATTTGTCTCCTCTTGTATGCTTAGGAATGGGGAATCCAGCTTTCAAAAATTCAGCCTTCATACAAACATTTACCTCTAAAGTGTTAAATTTGGTTAAATGTACTCAAAAACATATTACCATAGTACACACATATTTGGCTGTTTTCACTAGTATACAATATAGCTAACCAAATGTAAGCCTTATGATTAATGCATACATTTAGATTAGGCATTAGCGTGTTTCTTTGATCTCTTCTCAAACAGTAGGGTTTCTACAGTTTGCTGGTCCAATACACAAAGCTATTATGAGCGTATCAAGACCATTTTGGAGTGGTTTTGATTCATATTAAAAAATTGTAATCTATAGCATAATACTAAAAGAAATAGAATACAACGAATAAAACATAGTTTTGCTGTCCCATTGTTTTCATGCTTTAGACTGCAGAAAACACCTATTAGGACAATCTGTCAGAGTAGCTGGACAATAAATAAGAAACGAAGTGGCATAATAGGTAGCATGCTGAGGTGGGACAAATAGAATGTGTTTCATACTGATAGTATCAGGAGCAAAAGATGGGATTTTACAGATGTTCAGCTACTGCTAAAAAATTCAAGATGTGAAATTGTGTATGATTCTTTTAGTTGTTGGTAACCATTCATAAACTATGCTATTAGAGATAAAACTATATAATAAGAATTGCAGTTATTATAGGTTATATATTCCAGCCAGTTGGTATTATTAACTAATATACTTAATAATGCTTTTTTATTTTACTTTAAAATATGAACTATTAGAAAACATCTCTTATATTGATAAGGGATTACAACAGCAAAGTATGTGCTCATATTCCCTTTTGCTCTCATGTATTTGTATGTATTTCTTTCACAGGATGTTCTCATTGAAAATGCAAAGAGAAGAGAGAAAAAAAAAATCTAATTAATGAACAAGTCTAATCACCATTCCCCACATGGAAGAGTAATTTTTCACTGTTCATTTTTTCAGCATAATCTCAAAACTGACATAACAGTAAAGCAATGGGCAATAAATCTACTCCCATTTGTTTCTGTATTATTCATATTACAGTGAAATACAGCTGGTTCTTTTTGCAGTCTATTACAACATGGAAATGTGTTGATAAAAATATTATGAAAGGCAAGATGTGTTTCTTCACGACTCAGTGTTACAAATTGTTTTGCGAAAAGACAATAAATGACTTGTGGATTGTCCCTCCGCTTACTTCACGCTGGGCGATTAGTGATTAATTACCTAGCTGCAAATTGACATGGCACAAGCAAATTGACACAGCACTGATTAATTAACTTTTTATGTGAAATAGTTATTTACAAAACATTGCGCACTGTAATTGAATCCTTTTACACAAAGTCACGGTACAAAGGTTTTAGTCAAACACAGATTAGTCCAAATTTCAATGTTAATCTTGTCTGGCAATTGTTCCATTTGGTATGACGGTAAGAAGAAATATTAACTATTGTGCTTGACTAAAGCAGCCTAGACTACAGCACACATTTGAGCAAAGCACAGATGTGATGTTAGAAAAATTGCTTTGCTTATTTTGTCTCTCATTCTCCTCTCAGCAGTAGGTCATGAACTTGACACTGTTTTCAAAACATCAATACATATAATTACAGCAAGTAAAGGGTTTCAGTTTGTGATACATTTGATTCAAGTTATATAAGGGAATTAAGCATAGTTTTGTGCTTTTCCTTTGAAATTATATAGGTAGAAACCCTTGCACCTTACTGTCATGTTCAACAGAATCTCAGCATAATTTTTACTTTTGTGAATAACAAACTGCACCCCACAAAGAATTCACAATGTTCTTAGGCAAAGATTAATAAGAGGCTTATTTAACTACACATGTTTATGTCATCACCTGTATATCTCTAACATAACATGATCTTAACCAATGTATGTTAAATCACTAGAAAATTGATTACTCGATCCATATATTGAAATGTTAACTGAAATTTATAAAACTTGCAGTGGAACCTTAGAGATTATTTGTATCTCTGTTATACATCATTAACATTAATATAATATATCATCGTTGGGGGGGGGGGGAGGAGGGGCAGACTTGGCAGCTCATGGTGTTTAATGTGTGAGGCACTTGCTCATTGGAAAAGTGGCAATTTCAGAGTGCTTCTCAGCGATTGCTACACATATTTACACAAGACCATTTCCATTTGTGATAACCATGCAATATCGAAAAGAAAATCTAGCATAAAGTGTTTCCTTTTCAAGTTTCTTCACTCTCAGATGCAGATTTCACACACCAGTCACACCAAGCCTTCCATGAGGAGAGATAACATGTCCTAGTGCCCGGGGTCCAAAAGTTCCATATAAGAGCACTAGCTGTCTGTGATAGATTTTCAACGTTCCATGAACCCCTGAAAGTGTCCAAGCCACAAAAGTAGAAGAATGTCTTGTAGAACTAGTGGATGAAGGTTCTAGACTGTGAAAAGAAGAACTACCCCTGGTAGGAGTAAATGATCCACACAAAAAATATCCAGTCTAGGAAGCGTAGTTGTGCTTGCTAGAGTGGGGCAATTAGTGTAATTGATACTTGATGTTCCATTAGGTAATGAATGATTTGGGTCAGCACTGTAAAAGGTGGGAACATGTATGCAGCATGAGTGGGCCATTTATGCAGGAATGTACACCAAGCAGACAATCCAGATCCAGAAGCCAAATTAAAAACTCCTGTATCTAGTGAGTTGTCCTGGAAGTGAACAGATCCAGGTGAAGAAAACCTCCTTAAGCAGAAACTTTGGTTGGAAAAAACAATCTTCTGTCAGGTTCAAGGTGCCTTGTAAATACTCAGTTTGGATGGATATGTGTTTGGTAAGGCAAAATGGATAGATATCTTGATAAGATCCTCCTGCACGCATGCACATGTTCCTCCCAGACGATTGATATAACTATCCATAAAAGGATGCAACAATTCAACAAATATCTGACAAAACAGCAGATGGCAAAATATCCCATAATCAACTCCAAGATTCTTGAGTCAACCACAGTTCTTCTATCGACCCAGTCTGGCATGTAGCACCCCAACCAAGAGGCTGGTGTCAGATTTTAAAAGAAAAAGATTGCCAGGCCTATTCCATGCCTGGATTTGCACCAGCCATTAGTGTAGATTGACTTGTACATTGTCTGTCCATGGAATCAGCTGATCATAGGATGCGGCTCATCTGAGATATAGAGCTTTCAGATGCTGTATGGCTCTGTAATGGAGGGGCCTCAGATGATGATGAAAGGAATCTAATAAAACAAGCCAGGATATGTAGTGGCAGAGTATGTTGTGTCAGGATTCTGTAAATTATCTTTCAAATATAGGTGATCTTGACTTTGGATAGTTTAGTACACACAGCTCTAAAGTAATCACCAATACCAGGAAGTGGTATTCACCACAGAGCCTAGGGATGACATATACATACCACATATTGAGTTTTTAGTAAGCGTAGTCTGGAGACTGTCATGGAGAACAGCAGACTGTCATCCAAGTAAATTATCCTTGAACACAGATATGCGTCTTAATCAGCATCAGCAGCATGGTGAAGCACTCAAGGGTGGATCTCAATCCGAATGGAAGGCATGTGGCTTGCCATGGTGGGTCTTGCCACAGGACTTGTGATGGCTTTCTATATTGACAGCAATGGACATCCTTAAGATCTAGGCGTGTTAACCAATCTCACCTTTTGGATCAAATCTTGATACTGAAAGTGTATGTTGAGTGGTTTGAGATTGATGACCAGACACTCATCCCCCATCTTTTGTGGAAGAAATAAGTCAGAAGACCTGCAGTCAGATGTAGGGAAAAAACATTTGTATAAGCGAGAATCACCCGATGGGAACTTAGTCCGACCTTGGGTACAGAACCCATGTCTGCTATCGAAACCACAAGAGGAAGAGAACAGGGTTCTTGAATGAACTCCAAATAGAATGGATTCAATTAATAGGACCAGAAGCCTGAAGGCTAGAAACTGTATAACCCTGCTATAAAAAATATATCTCTTGACGTTGTATTGCAAAAGACATTCCTCATAGAAGATTATGCTTTGTTAGGTAAGAAGAGATTCCCATATATGTTAAATTCCTTTATAAAGGTCTCTCCAAAGAGCATGCCCAGTGCTGCAAGGCCAAGTTCTTTCCACTCCCATGTCTGTCAATTTCTGATCTATGATCAAGAAGGCATCTTCTTGGCCTCTGGGCCCATTCTCTGATTTGTTGAAGTCTAATGGAGTGCCCCTGGACAGGGCAATATCTACCAGATATAGAATCTAATACAGTGGTACAATAATATTAAGAAGTTTTTTCTGCATCACCAGGAGATGCCCTTGCAAGGATCTCCAGTGTCTTGCCTCCCCCCCTCACTCCTCCCCCATAGAAAGGGTTAAAATTTACATTATTTACAACTCTCCGTGGGTCTGCAGGTGGTGGCCCTGCCCCTGATCTACCTCTTTGGCTGACATCATCACAGAGAAAGCATTGGATTGGTAGAGATTGTCCAAGGAGTAGGGGGAAAATGCCTCCCTGGACAATCAGTATCTCCTCATAGAGATGCATTGAATTAATGCATGTCTATGAGGAAAGTCATGCATCTCCATCTGTGGAAACGATTAACATGAGTGCTGTACACTGTGCAGCACTGCACCAGTAAGCACTACCAGTGACCATCTGAGGAGTGGCCACTGGAGGTGTCCCTAGACTTTATTATAAACACTGGAAAAACACTGGAAAAAGCCTGCAGGGACTGACTATACTTATCAGAACAACTACATTAAGTTGTAGTTGCTCTGGTGACTATAGTGTCCCTTTAATGAAGACCAGAAAAAGGCAGAAATTTTAAATAACTATTTAAATATATATTAAGAAGGAGCCCATGGCAAGAAATATGCTAATTATTGCTGCAAAAATATTATGATTGGATGACCCAAGACAAGGTGTTTCAGCAACTAAAGAAGGTAAATATAATTTTAAAAAAGGTAATACAAATAGAAAGTTTCCCTTTCTTTTCAACCAATAACTTAGGTTGGGAGGTGGGAAATATGGTCAGGATGGTGGTACCAGCTCCACCAGATTGGGCTTGAACCCTAATGCAGTATCTATAAAACACAAAAGAAACTGTAATGGGAGAATAGCCCTCAAGGGGGAGTTCCCAAGCTCTGGTATAAATTCCAAAGGAACACAATATTGTATCAAAAATACCTAGTAAGCTAACTTGGAGAAGAACAGAGATACAGGGAAGAAGCACGTTAAATACTTAGTGGTAATATGAGACTAAGTATCCTCAATAAAGGGAAAAAGAAAACTTTATTTAACTTCTATCGAGAAAAGGATACAATGGTATCAATTGTCCACAGCATAGTGCCAATACGTGCTATATCCCCTAATAGTGCTACAGACAAATAGAATACTGGCAACTCAATAAAGTTTTCTTTTTCCCTTTATTGAGGATACTTAGTCTCATATTACCACTAAGTATTTAACTTGCTTCTTCCCTGTATCTCTGTTATTCTCCAAGTTAGCTTACTAGGTATTTTTGATACAATATTGTGTGCCTTTGGAACTTATACCAGCGTTTGGGAACTCCCCCTTGGGGGCTGTTCTCCCATTACAGTTTCTTTTGTGTTTCATAAAAATAAAAAAAAGGGGCCTGCCAGTATTCACCCACGAGTACTTAAGGAGCCAAGTGTGGAAATAAGTGAACCTCTGTTGTAATCTTTTATGATTATTTTCTTTTAGGAATTGTAGGATTAGAGGAATGCAGATGTGGTTCCTATATTCAAAAACAGTTCAAAATCTTTGCTTGGAAATTATAGACTCATGAACTCAGCTTCTGTGGCTTGGAAAGTATTTGAAGTGTTTTTAAAGGATAATATTCCTTGGGAAGAACATTGTTACTAGCAATAATCAGCATGGTTTTATGAAACATAGGTCATGTCTTCTACAAAGACATGTAGTCTGCATTCTACAAAGAATGACATCGAAATATAGATCAGGGTGTTGCAGTCGATGTAATTTACCTGGATTGTGGCAAGGTGTTCGATGCAATTCCACACAATTGATTAGTATTCAAAATAAAAGACATTTATTTTGATATTTTTTCTTGGGTAAAACATTGGCTTGAAGATAGAGTACAGAGGACTATTATTATCGGTAAATATTCAAGATGGACAAAAGTGGCAAGTCGTGTCCACCAGGGTTCTGTTATGGAAACACTTCTATTAAACATATTTATCAGTGATCTTTAAATAGGCATTGAAAGTCATGTTTCAGTGTTTGCAGATGATAAAACCTCAGTAAAGTAATACAATGTGAGCTGGATATTAATTAACAAATTTGCTGGAAAGGGATTTAGATAAGTTGGGGGACTAGGCATTCAAATGGCATATGAAATTTAATGTAGATAAATGCAAAGTTATACACTTCAGGGGAATGAATGCACAAGCAGTTTACACTCTAAGCGGTAGTGAATTAGGGATAATAACACACGAGAAGGATATGGGAATTGTTATGAACAATAAACTAGGCAACAATGTGCAATGTCAATCAGGAATTGCTAAGGCCAGTAAGGTATTGCAATGTATAAAAAGGGGTACTCATTTGCGGGATGGAAATATAATTTTGTCTCTTTAAAATCAATGGTAAGACCACATCCTGAATATGTTGTAAAATTTAGGAACCTGTTCTAAAGAAGGATATTGTGGTACTGGAATATGTTCAAATGTGGCCTAGAAACTATAAAGGGATTAATAAAAGGGATGGAACATTCAAGTAATGAAGAATGGTTAAGAATTGAAATCTGTTTAGTTTAGACATTTAGCACCTCACAGAGATATGATAACATTATACAAATATATTCAGGCCAATACAAACCATTGTCTGCAAATCTATTCATAGACAGGACTATACCAAGGACATAAGGTCACGGATTTAGACCATAAGAATGGAGATTTAGTCTAATGCAAAGAAAAGGGTTTTTACAGTAAGAACAATAACGATGTGGAATTCTGAAGTGGTGGTTTTAGCAGAGTTTGTACAGATGTTTAAACAACATTCAGGGATATTATTTTTAATTTGTGGGGTAACAGCATCTTGATCCATGGACAGATCGTACTGCCATTCCAGGATCTAGATGGAATATCTTCCTAGTTTGTTGTAAAAATGTAAAGCACTTCAATTTGTTTTGTTTTTGTTTTTTGCCTTCTTTTGGATCAACAGCAAAAACAGATATGAGAAAGGTTGAACTTGATAAAAGAATGTCTGTTTTCAGTCTAGGTAACTATGTAACTGTTCTACCTACCTGTAACGGAGCTCCCTGTACTCCGACCGAGTACCCTCCATTGATGGATGCTCCTAGCGCTTCCTGAGGACTCCAAACACTGCAGCAGACACCACAACCACCGCAGACTCCACAACCGCCGTAGCCTAACTGGAGTCTCGCCGTCTTCCTTCCACCCTGAATCAGCTTCTGTCCTCCAGGACCGTGTGGGGAAGACCTCTCCTCCAGGACAGCATAACAGGAACAGCTCTTAAAAGAGCTAAGTGATTAAAAGCTCAGGGGAGTATACAGAGCATAGCAATCCCCAGTGTGATATTGCAGTTCCCTCCAATAACGAGACAAGGCTACGTATTGAGGGTCAAGAAGATCTGTTTACTTGGCACCAAAGGGCCTTCTTTTATGCAGGTTTCCCTGAGATAGGACCACCCACAGGGGTTTACAGAATAACCAACCATAAACGTACATTACAGAAACACTCCCAGCAATTACACACAAAAATCCTCCCCTCTGCCTGTGATCTAATTATGGCACACAATGCTTAACAGAATTAAACACAGGCAGTAAAAATACAGTTTTTATACATGTATTATAACTTTAAAACTACACATCCAATCTTCATAAAAATTACATATTTGGAATCAATCCATTCAGGGGAGCAACATATTAAAAAATGGCACAAATCAGACAAGGGGTTCAAAAGTGAGCAAAAGTATCTTTTGGCAGCATGGTTATCTGGCCCAAACCGGTTTTACAGAGCCCTCTATCCAGGAGACAATGGGGAAAATAATCCACTTATATCCAGGGATAGAGGCAGACTCCATTAATAACATGTTAGCAAAAGACACTGAAAAAGACACATAAATACCTAAGTCCTATCATACTGAACAGAACCCCCACATTCAACCTATCCCCAGATGGCTTGGATCTGAGCGCTCAATATATCCAAACAGCGCTCAGATCCCACAAATACAGTCAAATCGCTATACCCACTAGGTCCATAGTCATGGGGCAGAAGGCTGGCAATTAGGCTTCTCCATAACACAGTGAAGCAGGGCAATTTGTCAAATAAAATAACAGTTACAAATGGCATTCTGTAACACTACTTATTACCCCCTTCCCAATCACAGCAGCCACCTATTATTTCCACTCTCACTTCCCCCTCTTTCTATTCAGTTGGTTACTCATATCATTTTGGCAGCCTGTAGTTTAATTGCACATAATTGGAAACAAAATGTCTGCCCTTCCCTACAAGTAGAAAAGACCAAACTTAATTACAGTTTGAGAAACGGTCTATTGATTCTCTCCCTCAGAGATTACTGGTGCAGTCAGATTCCTTGGTGAATGTGACACTTGTATTTATGTATTTATTCAGTCTATGGCTGTAGTATATTTGTCCATAGGATATTGTGCTTCCTTTTGCTGTGTCAATTACTGTATTAGTAATTAGTTTCCTTTATGTTTGTGGCATTTCTTTTTTCCTTGCACTTTTTCTTATGATTTTGTGCTATTCTACTTAAATATATACTAACATTTTTTTTCCATTGTTTTTCATTGTAAAATCTTAAAAATTTAGTAAATCGTGACAGAAACAAAACAAAAACATAATTTATATCTCTATGAAAACATGCATGCATTTAATTATGCTTGCAAAAGTTGCAGATCTCTTGTCTGCTATATTTGTAAGCCCTCCCATTCTTTCCCAGCCCAGACATTTTGTGGCTGCCCATTCACAGACTTTACAATGCAACTGTATAGATATATAGACAAACAAATGGATAAAGCTGTACAACCTAAGAATGAAAATTAAAAATACATAGTGTAATATAGTACAAAATATGTAAAATAGACATGCTACTATTTTCCATTCACAAGATGTTGAATGTGAGATCACCTTATAGGTGCCTCCCTGGATGGCATTGGGGGGAGGGGCGGGCAAAAATACCTCTTTTCAACTTGCTGGTATTTGGATTCAGGAGCCAGAAGGAACATGAATCTGGTAACGTATAAACTTTTTATATAGGCAAATAAAATAAAATAAAATTGAATAATAGGCCCAGTCCTACGCACTTTGTTCTATTAATATAACTTCCTCAGGGACCTCTAATAGTAAAAACATACAATTGCCGATAATCAAGCCGACAATCAATACAATCAATTGCCAAATATCAATTAGTTTCATTGTCAATAAAGCAACTTCCTTGACAATTATGACATTTATCAGGAGGTTGAATTGGTTAGCCACCACGTACCAATTTTGCCTCATGTGTGTACATGTACCAGGAGTCAATAATGTAGCAGTTGATGCATTGTCTTATTTCAACTTTCAGGACTTTCCCAAGGCACATCCAAGTGCAGCAACACATGCAACAGAAACATTGAACTTTAAGGATCCAATCATGGACTAAATAGCCTTATACCGCATAGTAGAAATCTAGTACAGGCAGTACTTTCAGGAAATATAAGAATGTCATACAGTAGGGCGTTCAACATTTTTAATAGGTTTACAGCTGAATTACATATTCCAGACTTAATCTCAAAGGCATCTTTTGTAGCCTTTACAGCTTTTTGCCAAGATTACACCTTTCACACAACACTATGAAACTGTACTTTACTGGGATACAACATCATATGTAAACTATATACCCAAGTAAACATGCTTTTCTGTCATCATAACAAAATAAAAAACATACTGAAAGAAATGTATAAATCTAGTCAGCCTCAAACACCTAAATAACTTCAAAGGTGACATATTTCGTTCCTTATCTGACTTACTAGACTCCTCTCCTTTTGAGTCACAGACTAACCTTGTAATTAAGATTGCAAATTACTTGACATTCTATGTGTTTACTAATGAAAACTCCACTAAAACAGATAAATATCTAAAAGTCAGCCATTTCTTTAAACATTTAGACCACTATACACTATCCCTGCCCCATACGAAAACCATCCAGATGGGTCAAAGTTTTGAAATTACAATTTAACCTACTCATAATAAATGGTGCCCTGTATTAAACCCCAATTTTTCTTCAATCCACTATTCTTCACTACTCTGTTCTTACTACCACTAAATTCATGCTGTATATAAAAATTTTACTAATTAGATTAGGCCTGAATTGGACACTTAATTCAGGACACTCATTTAGGTTATGAGCAGCATCTACCACTTCTAGTAGAAATGTCCCAATCCAAGTTTTTAACAAATTGGGGCACTGGAAATCTTTAGCATATTATCGTTATATTCCTCAAGCTAACATGGAAGTCAGACAAACTTTTCAAGCTTTAATAGAATTGTTTTTTTTGTTGTTGTTTGAAATAAATTATGTATTTGCATTCAATTTTTGCCCTTTTTCTTTTACAGGCAAACTGATACATCAATTTCAGCACTGTAGCAGATGGCACCAGGCGACCCTACAAAAAATACTGTATAAAGCTGCATACGTGTATCTGCTGTAATTTCTGTGTATTTAAAAAGAATTGTATTCCTCTGATTGTTCGGTAGTTTCATTCCCTTAGTTTATTCGAATGAAACTACCGAACAACCAGACCTCCCTGTGTGAAGTGTGTCCTCAATTACCCGTTGCAACATTGTTGCGAACGGGTAATTGAACAGTAAGTAGCCGTCCTTTGTTCTCGGGGGTGGCCGCCATTCGACAAACGAACACGTGGCGGCGGCCATTTTAAAACTCCCGAACAGCGGTGTTTTGCCGTCGAGTGTCTGGAACTAAAATCGGACACTCGAGTAGGCGAACACCGCTGAGACCTCCACAGCCCTGGTCCGTTCGGTTCCAAACTACCGAACGGCCCCTCGTTCGGTAGATAGAAAATACCGAACGAGGGGATTCAGGCGAACCCTCCCTAGCCTCTATAGCTAGAGGCTTTCGTGTATTTTATTCCCTTATGCCAGGACCGACCGCAAGGCCCATTCACATGGAACCGAATTCGGCTATCTCTGTTCGTGCGGTCGGTCATTTTATTCCCTCCATACTTTTCCCGAACCCCTGGTCTGATCTGGGTGATTTTTGGATATGTTGTTCACCCAGATCAGGGCTACCAGGGGATGTATGATTTAAAGGGGTACCCCTACGTTTAGGGGTACATCCAGAAACGGGGGGAATTGGTGTGCTGGATAAGGGGATTATGATGCTGGCTGAGGGGAGGGGATGTGTGGGAGGTTACCAGGACAGGATTGGCTACTGTAATAATTACTGTAAATCCCTCCCTTGCATGGGAGCATGCTTTATAAGGAGACTGTGATTAAAGGCTTGTCAGTTATGCTCCTGAAACTGTGTGTCGTCCAGTTATTGGGATTGCTGTTGGGATATTGCTGTATTTTACCTGCTGGAAACCCTGCCTTTGGATTTACTATTTACTTGTTCCTGAGTCTCACTTGGATTATAAGCGGAGATAACCTGGGTAATATTGCATCTCCGCTACAAGCACACCAAAACGTTTTGTATTTTACTTGTACATGTTACATTTTACATGTACATGTAAGGGCAGGAGCCTAGAGTTGTGGCTAGAGCGGCTAGTTTGGGCGATAAAGAGCACTACCCACCTCCCACTATACAGTAACCGTATTGTGGTTCACGTAGCATGTATCCCACTCTCCATTCCCAAATTCAGAACACAAATCTGAACTAATTTCTTTATTTTACAGCCCTGCCAGTACATCTGTTTTGACACACCACAACTGACTTTTCATATGTTACATTTTCTATGTTAAGCTTTTTAAAGCTTATAGCTTTTTGTGTCCTGACCCTTCATTTACTATTAACCCTCATTTCCAATTTCCTTCCACTCTATTTATCTCCCCCCTCCCATTTTCCATAGAATAGTATATTACTATTTTGGTTTTAATTTAGCTGCCTGAGGTTGTGAGTCACATGACTTGGAGAAGTTGTCTCCTTTTTTTTCTTAAGACTCCTCTGGTTATACTCTTCCATTTTAGTCTGAATTTGGACCCTAAGCACCTCTTCTCTTAACTGTCCCAATAATTATATATAAAGCATATATTTTTTAATATTCTAAATGTTGCAAGTCATGTGACTCACCACATGATGCCATATTATTGTAGATTCCTTTTCGTAATCATAATATATTAACATTTTGCCCACTTTTTCATGTTTCACTACTTTTTTCATATTTTATTTGTATTAGCTTATTTTATCATTATATCTTAATATTTTTATGATCCTCAGAATTTGATATGTATTTATGCTAATCAATTTGTGGTCATGTGATGATACTGATATAATCTGACCACAAATTGTGAAGGTCTGCTATATAATAGGAAGTTCTTCAGGCCTGTGTACCACTTTGGTAAAGCCTATGTTGTGGCGAAATGAGTTAGTGTTTTACTAAGATTGTTTTTATTTAACTGTTGTTTTTTATTACCAATAACAATAAATACATAATGCATGGTTTAACCTAAACCTTCCTGTGCTACTAATTGTTTTTTTGGATTCCGTTACCTCGGTGGAGAATGTACAGCCTATACCTTCAGAATCGAGCAAACAATAGATGCTCTGCTCAATTCAAGTAAGTTACCATTTTCTTCTATGTATCTGTGCAACGGTGTGCATTACAGAGTTTTGTTTTTTTTCTGTTCCATATCCATATATAGAGGACATTTACCATCTACATATCCCACAGTGCAGATCTCCACAATACCACTCCATTTGTATTCTAAGACCCTAAGAATCCATAAAATGTGAGTGCATATCTATCTATTTATCAATTATCCTATTGTTGGACGTACTACACTTTATTGTGTTCTCTTGCCATAAGCCCCTCTACCAAATCACTTAAGGATTAACTATTTCTGATGCAAAAGGTACACCTATATCCACAAGCAATTATTTCACTCAAGCGCAGTGCCGGTGCAAGGATTCCCGCAGCCCTAGGCAAAGATCAGTTTTTCCTCCCCCTCTTGAATGCAACTACATTCTTTTGAGAAGTTTGTTCACTAAACTCTGAATTTTGGGGAATTGTAAAATGAATTGCATAGTTTAAGCAAAAACAACTGCGCTGTGACTGTAGCGGAGTTGGAGAATACTTCTAAATCAACTATTTTGGCCGAAATGTTGCCATTTGGTTTTTAACCCCTTCAGGACCAGACTGTTTTGGCCATGTTGTAGTTTAATGATCAGAGCTGTTTTAACACTTTTGTGGTGTTTGTGTCTAGCTGTAATTTTTCTCTCTCTCAATTACTGTACCCATACAAGTTATACATAGGTTTTTTTTTTAGGACAAAAAATGGGTTTCTTTACAAGCCATTATTTGTATCATGTCATATAATTTACTTTAAAAAAATAAAAATAAAACATGGTGAAATGTTTTTTTTACTTTTACTTGAAAAATCTTTTACTTATCTACAAAAGCTAATGGGAAAAAAACTGCTAAATAGATTCAAAATTTTGTCCTGAGTTTAAAAACCACCCAGTTTCTACCTGTTTTTTTTTTTTTTTTCAAGTTATAGGGCTATAAGTACATATAGGAAATTACTGTTTCAAAATATATATTTTTTAAAATGTATCAATAGTGACATTAAAACACTGCATACATCTCTGAATCACACCTCACATGTACACATTTTTTTAAAGTAGACAACCCAGGGTATTCAATATGGGGTCTGTCCAGTCTTATTTAGTAGCCACAAACATTGGCCAAAGTTAGCATTTATATTTGTTTGTGTGTTAAAAATGCAAAAAACTATTATAAACTACTAAAAAAGACTGAACATATCCCATTTGTAATATCTTGGGTTGTCTTCTTTTGCAAATGGTAGGCCATCATGGGGGTAATTCTCATTCCTGGGCTACCATCCACTCTCAAAGGCAACATAACCAACCTGTATATGGGCTGTATTTTTATACTCAGGAGACTTTACTGAACACAAAGATTAGTGTTTCAAAACAATAAAACGTATCACAACAATTATATTATCAGTGAAAGTACTGTTTGTGTGTGAAAAATGCAAAAAACGTCACTTTCACTGACAATATTATCACTGTAATGTGTTTTACTCTTTTGAAACACTAATATTTGCGTTCAGCGAAGTCTCCCGAGTAAAACAGTACCCCCCTATGTACAGGTGTTAGGGTGTCATAGAAAGTTACAGGGTTAAATACATTGCTAGCAAATTAAATTCTCTGGACCTTTGGCCTGGGTTGTCAGGCAGGTTCCTCAAATTGCAATCAATAAAATTACTTAATTATGTAAAAAATATTACACAAATACACACATAGAATTTAAATATATATACATATTTACATATTTGAAGTCTATGTGTAGAATTATGAAATTATTTATGTAATATTGTATATGGATATATATATATATATATATATATATATATATATATATATATATATATTGCATTATTTTTATTTATATATACATAGATGTCAATATAATTCCATTCTAAGTACATTTTGATATAAATATATATATGAGTGAGAAGTGAGAAGTGGCTTCTGCCTGGCCAGTCTGACATTAAATCAAAGTTGGTGAAGTGTTGGAGTTGTGATTCATCTTCCAATATTTCCTATCTCCACACATGATCTCTAAAGCTCACCCAGAATGGGTTCTTGGTCACCTCTCTTACCTAGGATCTTTTCCCCCAATTGCTCAGTTTGGCTGGGTGGCCTGCTCTATGGAGAGTACTGGTTGTTAAAAACTTCCCCCATGTAAGAATTATGGAGGCCACTGTGCTGTTGAGTACCTACAATGCTACATTTTTGTGTAGCCTTACCCAGATCTGTCTTTTGACACAATTCTGTCCCTGAGATCTGCAGAAGGTTCCTTAGACCTCATGGCTTGTTTTTTGCTCTGATGTGTATTTACAGCTGTGAGACCTTATACAGACAGGTGTGCCTTTCCAAATCATGTCCAATTAATTCAATAAAAGTGTAGCTACATCTCAGTCAGGAGAAATGGGATGCATCTTAGCTAAAATTCAAGTGTCATAGCACTTTAATACATCTGTCAATGTGTTTTGGTTTTTTTATATACTGTATTTGACGCACTTTTTCCCTCCTCAAAAGTAAGAGGAAATGTCTGTGTGTCTTATGGAGCATATGGGACGGGGGGGGAGTGGGTGGTAAGGAACACTATGGGGGGGAGTGGGTGGCAAGGAACACTATGGGAAAGGGGAGGGGGAAAGAAAGAACACTATGGGACAGAGGAGGGGAGCGGGTGGGGAGTAAGAAACACAGGGGAGGGTTTGGAAAGAACACTATGGGACAGGGTAGAGGAGTGGGTGGTAAGGAACACTTATTTTTTTCTTCTTCTTTTACTATAAAAATTAGGTGCGTCTTATTGTCAGGTGCATCTTATGGAGCGAAAATACGGTATATATTTGCAAAAATATGGCATTTGTTTTGTCGTTATGGAGCATGATGAGTGTAGTCTGATGTGAAAAAATATGTCTGAGTACTCTCTGAATGTGTTTAATTTTTTTTAATCAGTTTCATGTGTGTTAACTTTGTCATTTAAAAAAAAATTATACGTGAATCACATAATTTAATAATATAAGCAGATATACCAATGAAGTTATATTGTTTATCTTGCCATTAACAATAATCATTATAATATGTAGAAAAAACAACAATAATTTCAATAATAACACAATTAGTGTTGCATAAATATCAACAAGAAACAATGCTTTAAATATTTTAGTGCTAATAAGTCAAGACCTGAAGACATACATGATAACTGTCCGAAGCTAAATGTTTTATTTCACATCAATAATTTAACATTATTTATTATGCCATGTAAAAATGACAAAATAGAATATAGCTATGGTAATTACACATTATCAGCACTTACATATTTTCAGCCCTGAATCTACACTCAGATGCAACACTATAGTACACTAACCTGCTCCTGATCGCTGAGGTACTCTTTGGAGGGAGTCTGCAGCTTTATTGAAGCACCTGTGGCCTGAGCTTGATTTGCGTCCTAGATGCTGTGGGTGATCCCTGGAGGGGGAAACAGCCAATCTTCCAGCTTGATCACACCAGTGATTCTGACACCAACAGCTACCTTGTCCCCCTCCCCTCCCCCCTCCTTTGGACCAGTGGGGGAATATCCCGGTCCCCACCAAAGAACGCTTACCAATGCTAAAAAGCACATACAGACTTACCGCAATTATTGTCAAGACCTTGCAGTATACCTAAAATGGCTGCCACATCACCAGAGCAAATGACCTCTCTATGGGAATACAGATTTAATGCAGCTTTCGACGCAATCTGCTTGGCCTTCTGGGATCGAATCAAGTCCCTACCTTATCTGGAATTGAGGAAACCGCCGTCAGAGCCTTGACGCCCTGCTTGTTTTCTGGGCCGAGAGCCTAGATGGACACTATGCCCATCAGCCATCCACAACCCTGTGGGACTGTTACAGGCACCCTGCAGGATTCTAGCCCTACCGCTGGAGATGGAGGGCTTTGTGGTTTAAAAGCAATGGCTTATACATCGGCCTGGGCTTGGGGAGCAGAGAAGTTGGTGCACTGGCGTGTCAATCCTTTGGTTATGTGGGATTCAGTGAGGCTCAGAAGTTGCGAAGGAGCAGTACTCCTTACTTGATGGCAGAGCTGGTTCCCAACTAAATCCTGGGTGTGGTATAGGCTGACGCCTGCATGCTGTCCCTTATGTACAGCCTTAATTATTTTGTTATACTTTGGAACCACTGCCTTACTTTTATTTACAATTTTTTGTTTCGCCCAAGTGCACTTATTTCAGTAAGGCAGATTGGTCTTAGTTACTGATTTTCACATAGTCTAATATGCTTAATTAATCCTGGGGTACATTGCCATTAATTTACTAATAGCTAAAACCAGCAATCCTGATAAACACCTGGCGATTCTTATCATACCATTTACCCAAGCACAGGCCATAAATTAAGTAAAAATAATATAATTTTCTCAAATCTTAATATCAGTTTGCATAGCTGGTTCTCTTCATGTTTATTGTGGTTTGTCTACTGACATATCTTCCTGCTCATGTTTACATTACAAACATTGTGCATGTTTTCTCTGTTACCCAAAATGTTATGTATGATGATATGCTTGAGGATTGCTGCTGGGGCACCCCAAGCTTGTCTGCATTATTATTATGCATTGCAAAAACAAACAAACCAAAACAATAATAAAGAAAAATAGAAAAACGAAATCAACCTATATTCCATATGAAAGAGGGAAAAGCTCCAGGCCCAGATGGGTTTCAGACTGTATTTTATCACCGGTCTATTTGATTACATCAGTACATCCCTGTCTTTTCCAGCTGAAATGTTGGAAGCATCTATATTCCCTATTCTACAGCTGTCAAAGATCCCACTATTGTGCATAATTATAGACCTATATCCTTGATCAATCTAGACATCTAAATATATTCTAAGATTCTACCACAAAGATCAAATTTAATAATGTCACACCTAAATCATCTGGATCAATCTGGCTGAATCAGATTGGTCAACAAGAACATTTGATCACTCTGTATGCTGACGACATATTACTGACATGTGCATCTCCAATAAGCTCAGTACCTAAAGTATTGTCAAAATATATGGTTCATTTTCAAATTATAAATAAAATTTACTAAAAAGTACATAAGTCATAGCTATGTAATTAGCTAAAACACAAATTAAATTATTGGAACGTTCTATTCAAATGGGCTGGTTAAATAAGAGGATAGACTAACTAGGGATACAAATTTGCCCCACCCTTGAAGAAATCATTTCAGTGAACTATAAACTTCTAATAGACCATGTGAAGGATTTTTCATGTATTTGCCTGTGGGCCCTGAGTTAAACCTTCTCCCTGCTTTTTAAATGCCTGTATCCGTTCGGTTCAATATGTATGTACCACTTTAAGAACCAAGGGTATGTGTGTGTAATGCATTGCAGAACATTTTTAAAAAGTTGACTCCCTGAACGATGTTTCGTCTGGTTACTGGGGGATTTGGGATATTACCTTCTATACCAGCGGAGATCTGGGGACTTAATATTGCAGTCCCGTTACAACTGGTTGGCAGCGGCGGGATTTTCCCTTCTACTTTTCCTTTACACCAGGATTCCAAGCAGACACTGGGAACAGTGAATGGAAGGCTGGTACACCCTGCTTAAAAGAAATACACTGAAAGAGCTACTGGAAGCTCGTGGAAGGATTGCTAGCAACAAAACCAAGCAGGTCATTATAGCAGAGTTAATGGAGCTAGACCGAGAGAACTTGGTTGCAGCAATGCCAGCTGTACAAGAGATGGAGACACCAGTGATTCAGGAGGAGGAATCACCAGCCAACAAAGAAATGAGGGAGAAGCTAGCATGGTTCGGTCCGAACCCAACGGCTGACATTATTCTGAAAGTAATGAGCCTTTTAGCGGAGGAGGCTAAACAAAAAAAAAAACGCCAGCTGGTAGTTCCACGGAAATACCGGCGGGAGTTATTGAGAATTGGGCACGACGTTCCTCTGGCAGGACACTTGGGAATACGCAGGACAGGATATCGGGTAACCCAGAACTTTTTCTGGCCTGGGGTATCCGATGACGTCCGGGCGTATTGCCAGACGTGCGAGATATGTCAACGCGTAGGTAAGAAGGGAGACCACCCAAAGGCTAAACTGGACTCCATGCCTATAATTGAAGAACCGTTCACGAGGGTAGCCATGGACATCATAGGACCCTTGGCCCAACCTAGCCGCTCCGGCAAACGTTATATCCTCACAGTGGTAGATTACGCCACCCGTTACCCCGAAGCGGTGGCCCTTTCTAACATACAGGCTGAGACGGTGGCAGATGCGCTAGTCCGGATATTCTCCCGAGTGGGCTTTCCCAAGGAGGTACTGTCCGACCAAGGTACACAGTTCACAGCCGAGGTAACCCAGCAGATATGGAAAGTCTGTGGAGTTAAATCCCTGACTAGTTCCCCATACCACCCCCAGACTAATGGCCTGTGTGAACGCTTCAATGGGACACTAAAGCAAATGTTGAAGTCGTTCACGGGGGCGTACAAGGATTGGGAGCGGTTCCTGCCACACCTTCTCTTTGCCTACCGAGAGGTGCCGCAGGAATCAACTTAAAAGATGTGTATGTATGTAGTTAGAAAAACATTGAGATAGCTTGGGTGGGCAATATAAACATATTGAAAGCCTTTGGTCTTTCTCAAAACAGCTGGCCAAATTAAATATTAAAGCAAAAGTAATTAACTACATTTTATCTACTCTTTATAAAATCAACAAAAGAAAAAGAAAAAATGATATTTCATATGCATCCCCCATACAAACTATCTCACTATATAAAGAAAATATATCAACATGGAAAGCATATGGAATCAATCTAATTTTAGACCTTTACATAGAGCATAACCTTAGCACCTTCATGGATCTCCATATAAAATCTAACCTTCCAACAGTTGAATTATTTCACTATTTAAGAATTAAAATTTTTCTTATCAAGAAAAGCCTCTTATGTACATTTGAAATAAATGTATTCTATTGTATGCCCCTTCAAATCTAATTTAAAAAATTTACACTATTTTCTCCTCAGAGATTAGTATAGACAAACCAAAGTACATACATAAATGGGAACAAGAGTCTATTAGTCAAAACCAGATACATATGTTGTCTCAGGCATCGCAAAAAAACAACCCACTGTTGGTAGGAAAGCAACCCACTGTATCGGTTTATAAGAACAGCATTATAAACACATTGATGGTATTTAGTTACAATGCAATTGAAAAAGTTTGATGGAAGAACTACTGATTTATGCTGGTGGTGCTGGCCTTTAAAATTTGCCTGGCAAGATATTGTAAAAAAACAAGAAACTCCCTCATGGGAAGAAATACAGTCTCAAATATCCCACCAAGCTTCAGCAGAAATATATATTTTTATGCCCTGTGAAAATAGATAACAATACATATCCAAACTAATCCACAAATATGCATTAGTTATCCAACCATGTTCAGATAAACTTTGTTATATTCATTACAATGCATATAACTCTACAGTACTAGGGATCAAGGGGGGGGTGGGGGGGAGGGAGAGAGGGCTTGCTGTGATGAGTATGTAATTGGTTTTGTTTTGTTTTATAATGTATTGCTTATTACTGACTGTGTTTTGTCATTGTCTATTAAATGTCAATAAACATTTTTAAAATAACAGGAAAAAGTAAAATGATTATGAAATTCCTTCACAAGGAGTAAAGGATACATGAACTGAAAGAAAAACAAAACAACAAAAAACAGCATTATCAATATATGGGGTGTACGAGTACCAATAATAGCATAATGTAGTACATCCAGCACATAGAGGCATGCAAAAACAGGGGATGTGGATTGTATGGAATAAAAGACAGGGATGAGAAAAGGGAAGAGAAGTAGAAGAGGTGTGACAGATCCATCTGTGTAGAGACTGGGTTGCTGGATTCGTCTGTTTGTCTGTTTTTGCCTTTTCGTGGAATTACCCGTTCGTATGCCTCTGTTCAGTGAATTGACTTTTTCCGCCGAATGAAACTACCGAAGGGACGGCCACCCAGAAGAGAAGTGTGCTGCTGGTTAACCTATTGATCCCAATTAGAACGTTGTGGTTAACCGCAGACACTTCTCAATTAAGAACCGAATACTGGGTGGTCGTCGTTCGTATGTCGACCACGAGGCGGCGGCCATTTTAAAACATGCGAAAGACCAGCGGTGTTCGGCATATATTTCATGGAACTGAAAACGGACACTCTTTCTGCCGAACACCGCTGAAGCCGTCGACCTCTCCTTCTCAATCGACAGAAGGATGCGAACACCGGCCATTCGGGAGGTTTAGACATACGAATGGACTTACCCCAGATAGCCTTCCCATAGAGTCAATCGCATACCAAAGGACTGTAACAGACTTTGACTCCATGGCGATTGAACTATGCGTATGGGATCTGAGCGCTATTCACCAATAATGTGCACTCAGATCCAGGCTATCTGGGGATATGTGATACGAATGGGTAGCATTCGACAGAAGCCAAGTTATATATTTTTATGTGTTTTTCTATATTGTATTTAAAATGGCGATTTGTCCTTGTCTTGGAGATAATTGAATTACTTTTCAATTATCTCCAGGGCAGAGGGGAGGGAATACTAATGCATGCTGGGAATATTCTGTGTCTATGGATCCTAACTTGCCATATGTCTGTCTGTTATTACAGTCTCCCATTTGGTCCCCTAGGGGAGTGTCCACCAAGTGGGAAACCTGCTTAAATACGGGCAGGTAGCCCACAGTAAAGGAAGTTCTTGTTTTCCCCGCAATGCGGAGCTTGGTCTCGTTATTGGGGGGATTTATTACCGACGACTAGAGACTGCTAGATGGAATTATTAGCCGCTTGGGAGATATATGCGTTCGGCTACTATTGGCGATTCGTGAGTTTGGAGCTCGTGGAGTGAAGTGCCCGTACGGATCCCGTTCGTGAGTTTACAGTGTTCCCTTGCTTGCGGTTCGCATGATTGTACTGGATATGCATGCAGCCTATGCTATTGCGAAAGGGGAGCATTCACTAAACGGCGGTTTGTACATTTAATGCTGAGGGTACCGTAACAAGAGGAAAATGGAGAAGTTAGCTAAGAAAGATGAGGGGCAAGAGAGCCATGGAATGCAAATTTTATGAAAGTTTCTATTGCCATCACCATGTTTATTTTGAGGATGTGGCTCTATGACAATGCAAGGTAATTTTAGCTGCTAATTTATTTTCAGCCCTCGTAAGTGGGTTTAGAGGTAAGTAAAGAACAAGGATCATAATAGAAGGTTTAAACAGGGCAGTAGAGATAAGTGAAGAAACAGCAGACTAAAATTTTGAATTCTGGGGCAAATCTACCTACAGTGGATGTACAGCACTTCCAAGGCTTTTGATGTATTTTAAAAAGTGGGTGAGGAGTGAGATACCTGTGTAGAAAAGTTTATATATAGTTAAGGATGCACTATGTGCTGAAATATCCTGACAATCTGTAGGGTCACCTGAAAGATCAAAATCCTCCTCCCAAACTGAAACATTGCAACATAATTTGATAAGGGTAAATTTGGACAGAATAAAGAGTAAAAGTGTGGCCCAGACATCAGGCAGATACACATATTCAAATGGAGTATTGCGAGCTACACCAGGCAAGCAGATTACAGGAATAGAAGCAAGGCAGCAAAGTTGCACATAGTGAACAAAATCAGAAGAAAAAAGAAGATACAAGTCAGAAATATCTGAAAAAGGAAGGTGAAAGCCTTGATAAAAAAATAAAATAAAACAGGGAGATATGATTTTGGTCACAAAATGTCTAAATAGACGTGGCTCTAAAGGGGGTAAGACATTTAAAAAATGGGATAAGAAACAAAAGGTAGGTTAAGTGGCCCACAGATATAGGGCGGCCCCAAAATCATCTTCATTGTGTACCCAAAAATCCTTGCACCGGCCCTGACTGGAGACATTAGTCATTTTTATACTTTGGTACTTGGACTTTTACTTTAAGGTCCCTCTAGTCTCTGACGGATTCCAGTCTGAATGGTGTGAAGGACTACTTACTGAAACATATATTTTTCTGATAATCACTGAATATAGTTTTAGAACTTTTAGTTAAACTACAATTTATTATTCCTGGAATGTACTTCTTTCAATATATAGTTTTTATTGAGTTTTTCAGGATAGCGTAACCATGGGATTCAGAAGGGAAGAAGGAAAGGGGGACAAATACACCAAAGTACGTTTAGTTTGTGCTTTTTACTCATATATGAAGTAGCTTAATCGGTTAACTGTGAACAGCATAACAGCAATGTACATATCTCGAAGATTCATTATCAAAGTAATAATGGTAAGACTGTGTGAGATCTGGTATCAACAACAATATACAGCAGTAACGATTTCAGTGTTCATGTTCTTAAGTGTCGATACATCGGAGATTATTATTGTGCTTCAACCACCAGGACGGACCAGTTACTCGTCTATGCCTGCCAACTGCTTTGTGTAGGCCTGTCACTCAGCGGTCATCTTGGTTTGGCATGGATGGCTAGAGCAACACACAGTTAAAGTTTCTTGATGGGTGGGGAAAAATGGTCGGGGAGGGGTAACAGCAGGGCTTACTGTACAGCTTGGGGAAGGGTTATGGTGGGGAAACCGATGGTGTGGTAGGTTCGCATTGTCATTATGTTGGTATCATGACTCGCTGCCTGTGTACTGGGCCTCAGCTAGTCTTGAGACGTGCCACTACAGTAATTTAATAAGTCAATGTGCGTGCGTGTGTGCCCCTGGTAGCTACATTTGCACTGATATTCACTCCTGTGTGTTTGCTAGTCTTGTGGTCCAGCATTCCCACTCCCGCACCCATCTGCTTTCGCAACCTTGTATCTTACTGGCTATTTTCTTGTACCCACTAATTATGTCTACTCTGCTAGTAATGTGGGAGCGCCCGTGCACTTCCAGTGGAACGCTAGATTTATTTTTGCAACCGTGAGGATTATAAGGATTACCTTGTGGTAGGGGTGGTTCGCTATACCGGGAATCATGTGCAAAAGATAGCATGTCGACTGTTTGGGTATAACATATTGTGTGACATCGGAGATAAGTGTCCCTACCTGCTCCCAGTATTTGTCTAGGGCTGGACAGAACATTGTGTAGCATGGTGTAGCATGGTGCCTATCTGCCCCCCGCATCTCCAGCACAACTCCGATACCCCCTTGTAAATACGTGACAGTTTATAGGGCACCAAGTACCATCTCATGGTGATTTTACAGAAGGTCTCCCATAGAGAGAAGATTCTTGAGGCTCGTTTAGTGTTTGCCATGGCTTTGAGCCACTGTGACAGAGGTATGGGGCATCCCAGCTACCCATTGTGTCATGTAGGGTAGTTTTTCTAGGGTCATACCTCGGATGATGGCTTTGTAACAGAGGGCAAGGGGTTTCGTGGTTTTGGATGTAATCAGTGGGTGCCCATTCAAAATTGCTTCTTTGGGCTCAGTTTGCGCTCTTTTCAACCTGTCTAAAAGGATGCTTTTTACTCTCAGGTACAAGAATAGATCCTTCGACGGCAACGAGTACTGTTGTTGGAGGGTTGGGAATGGCTTAATCTTATCCCCCTCTAAAAGGCTGGATACAGTGCAGATACATTTAGTGATCCATGGATCAATCGTCAGGTTGGGGGATAATGCTACTAACGACCTTACCGGAACCAATCGGAACAGGGTTGCAGGGCCGATAATGGCTGAGCACCAGGATTTCCAGGCGTGCAAGAGGAACTTTGAGCACTTTAAAGTGGTTATTCCCGTCTCCGGGGTGGTGTGATGTGTCCACAGTGAGCTAGCAAGGTCACTTGGGTGTAAGCAGGTGTTCTCCAGGGGTAGCCAGAGCGGAGGTTGGTCTGTGTGTGAGTTTCGCATGATGCCCAATCCCTGAGCAAGCGCGGAGGCCCTTTAGTAGGCTCTGATGTCAGGTAGCCCTAGACCCCCTCTTTCGTAGGGGAGCCCTAGCTTACGCTGTGCCACTCGGGGTGGTTTCTTCTTCCATATATGGGCATTAATGGTAGCCTGTAATCGAATAATAAGTTTAGTTGGCAGTGGGATGGGCAATGTGCTTTTATTGAGTTTATATGGCTAAGCCACGACATTTCCAGGTCAACCCATTTTACTAGTGATGTTTTGATTTTGTGTAGTACCTGCTGGTGGTTTTCTTTAGTTACTGTTTGGAGTGATTTCGTTAGCTGGACCTCAAGGTAGGACAGAATCTTTTTCCGCCAGACAAAGGTGCATAGTCTTTCCAAAGTGGCCACTGTTGTCTGAGTGAGGTTGATAGGGAGAGCCTGGGTTTTAGATGTGTTGTTCCTATAGTATGAGACCCTACTATACTCTCCCAGAAGATTCAACAGTCTCGAAATCGAGTCTGCTAGGTTTGAGAGAAACAAGAGAATATCATCCGCGAAAAGCGCTAGCTTTTTCATTCCCCCCGGGGTGGTCAAGCCAGAGATTTATGTGTTTTGGTTTATTTGGCATAGAAGAGGTTCTAGGCAAAGAATGAAAATAAGCGGGGACAGTGGGCAGCCTTGACGTGTGCCATTGTATATAGTGAAGGGTTTGGAGAGGAATCCCGTGCTAAAAACTTTGGCCGTTGGCTGTGAGGTAGAGGGCCATAATGCTGGCTATAAAATTGGGAGGGAAGTTCATTCTTGCCAAGGCGCATTCCATGTATCCCCAGTGCAAGCGGTCAAACGCTTTTTCAGCGTCCAAAGTGAGGTCAGACCACCCTGGGAGGAGCGGTTTGTCCAGTCTATTAGGTTGAGGAAGTGTCTTGTGTTGTCTCCAACTTGCCTGCCAGGTACAAAACCCGCCTTTTCGTCTGATATTAGTGAAGTGAGTAGTGGTTTGAGTCTTGTTGCCACTAGTTTGGCATAAAGTTTGACATCTGCATTAAGCAGAGATATCGGGCGGAGATTGGCACAAAGGGTAGGGGGCTTATTAGCCTTGGGCAGCGTTACTATATAGGCTTCTAGCATATCTTTTGGGAATTCACCCATCGTTTTTACGTAGTTGAAAAGTGTGGTGATCTGAGGGGTCAATTGATCCACTAATTTTATATAGTAATAGTTGGATAGGCCATTGGGGCCTGGTGCTTTGTGAGTTGGGAGCGACAATATTGCCTTTCTTACCTCCTCCTCTGTGAATGGTGTTACTAGCGTTGCACATTGGTCTTGTGTCAGCTGGGGTATATGTGCCTGGTCTAGGAAGAAGTCTATGTCCACAGTGGATGGCTGGTATGTCCCCGGGTTGAAAACTAACTGGTATAGGGACTTGTTATATCCCGCCAGTTCATTGACGATGTCCTGGGGTGGTATAGCCTAAATCCCTGTTTGGATGTGATGTAGTGGATTTTGGATTGGAGATGCCTTTGTTTCAGCTTGTTAGCCAATCTTTTGCCTGCCTTGTTGCCAGTAATGTTGTAGGGAGGGGAGTGTGTTTTGCAGTATCATTAGTTGGTTGTGGCTCTGCGGTTGGCTTTATTGCTATTTTCCAGCTCCATGATTTCACTTTCAAGGGTAGCCTGGTCAGTTTGGTGTTTTCTTTTTGCCCGTGCCCCTAGTTGGATAAGGTGTCCCCGTATCACCACCTTGTGTGCCGCCCATTGGGTAGTGAGGGGGGTCGTGCAGTGTGTGTGGTCTGAGAAATACTGTGTGAGTCTTGTCGATATGTTTGTGAGGCAACGTGGGTCGTCAAGCATCATTTCATTCAACCTCCATGTGGCCCGTCCCATGGCCGGGTGTGGTGCTTTCAGTGTGACTAGAACAGGTGCATGGTCTGACCAAATTATAGGACCTATGAGCACCTGGAGTGCGTGCGCTGTGGTTTGCTTGTCAAGGAGGCATAGGTCTATTCTGGAGTACGTCATATGTACCTGCGGGTAGTATGTGTAGTCTCTCATTTGAGGGTTTAAGCCACGCCACCCATCGTAGTAGTCATGTGTGTGGATGAGGCCAGCTAAGTGTTTGCCCAATGAGATAGTTGCGCTCTTGGGCTTTTGTTGGTGTGCCCTGCTCGTGTCTAAGTGTGGGTTCGGAGAGCAGTTGAAGTCGCTGCATATTATCGTATGACCTGATTTGTATTGGTCGACTTTTTTGAGTACCTTGCTCAAAAAGGTTTTCTGGGTGTCGTTCAGTGCATATATGGACGCCACCGTGAGCTGAAGGCCGTTCAGCGCGCCAACTACTATTGAGATCCGACCGTCCCCCCCAGCATATGGTTTAGTAAGTGAAAATGCCCAGTCATCGTGAAAGTAAATGGAGACTCCCTTAGATTTCTTGTCGGCCATCGCATGGAAGGCTTGGGTATAGTGTTTAAGTAGGAATCGAGGGGGATTGCGTGTGCAAAAATTAGTTTCCTGCAGGCACGCTATTGCTGCTTTAGACCTCGAGATGTTGCACGCCAAAAGCTGTCTTTTGTGGGCCCGTCAGAGTCCTAAGGTCCACGGCCTCCCCACTCAATCCCTCGACCCGCGGCAACACCACCGGCTCAGCCACTACCACGGGCCGAGTTCCCATCTATTAGGCCGGTCCAGTGGGCATCTTAGGGACTATGACGTGTGACATACGGGTTAGTTATAAGATGAGGCCCGGGACCACCGAGGCTACAGCACACCATTATGTTAGATTTCTATAATAATTAAGAGTTAACCTATTGAGACCAAGTGTAATAGGAGACCCGGGTCCGCCAAGATAGCGGCGCAATCATTATAGCCAAAATTCTATATCATTTAACATTTAACCATTGAGACTATGCATACCTCCCTGTTTGGGACCATATATCTAGCTATAAACTTAACAGCTCACAAAGTATACGTGTTGGCAGTTCTGTTATGTGACTGATAGTCCTGTGGACAGTCTTAGTTAACACTCCTGGGCGATCCCGCCATCTGCCATTCTCCCTGCAGGTGTCTTGGGGATTTAGCAGCTGGTGCAGTTGTTGCTAGTAGTGGGAAGAGGCCCCATTCCTTTAGGAGGCGCATCCCCACCTCCGGTTAGTTTGCCACGTGGTTTTTCCCGTTTCTCCACATGAGGACCTTTGTGGGGTAACCCCATGAATATGGAATGCCGTGGTTACGTAGGGTTTTCGTGATATTGATTCATTCTTTCCTTCTTGACATCATTAGTGCAGATAAGTCCGCGTATAATTGGATTGCCGTGTAGGAGTCCAGTAACATGGGCAGCTTCCTAGCTGCGATGAGCAACGCATCTTTCGATTTGTAAAAGTGGAATCGTGCCACTGTGTCCCATGGTGTATCCTGGGTGAGATGTGAGGGTCGAGGCAGTCGGTGTGCTCTATCCATCAGCCAGTCACCTTCTGCAACTTCTGATACTAGGGATTTACACAGCTCTAAGAGATATTCTTGCAGGGCGTCCCCTGATACAGACTTCCGGCACCCCTCTGAAGTGGACATTGTTCCTCCGTGAACGGTCCTCGATGTCTGCCAGCTTGCACTTGAGCTGTTTGTGCTCTTCTGTAAGCTGCTGTAATGTGTCTACAAGCTCATTCTGAGCGGAGCAGATTTCCTCCGTGCGAGCCTCCATGCAATTAGTGCGATCACCGATATCGGCCAGTTCCCGCCTTATCTCGCTCGTGACTTTCTTAAAGTCAGATTATAACGTGACACCAAAGTACTGTAGCATAGCGTATAGGTGCTTTTCCTTGACCGGTGCATCTGTTTAGGGGCCCCCATCCTGTTGTTTGGGTAATGAGTCGGCTCCCAGGGACGCCGGAAGGCTGTTGTCGCCATCTTGCGTAGGCCGCGTGTGGTCTTTTTTCGTCGTCATGCGGACCTGGTCGGTAAGTTTAGTTTGCTTTGCCGGTGCCATTACTTTCTCTTGGGTCTGGGGTGTGCTGTCAGACTACTAGGCAGTAGTTTGCTACGGTTTATCAGGATTTTAGGGTCGTGAGGGACTGGTACTTCTACTCCATGTGTCCACTTGCCTCAGCAGTTGGCCACGCCCCCGGAATGTACTTCTAACATACTTTTCGTGGAATTGTTATGTACCAAATGTCTTCCTGCAATGCCCCCACGATCATAGATAAGAAGAATACGCTATGCTCTCGATTACATGTTATTAATAACGTTTACATTGTCCTCTTTTTGCTCTCCCATTAAACTGTAGAAATTAACTGGCACTGACAACCTGTGTCTGTCTGATTTCCCAAGCAGACACCATATTATCTAATCTGGAAACCTTAAAGTATATTATCCAGTGACAATGGTGGTCTGGTAGACAGCAAGTTGGGTTCCAAGGTGAGGTGTGACTGCTCTAGGTAGAGGGTCACTGGTGGCAAATTATAGGAGTGTGCTGTTTTAGAATATCATAGTGACCATCACAATGACATAGGGTACACATGGTTTTACACTGAGGTCTCCAGAATATTAATAGTTTGTGTAGTTTCATGTGTTCGGGTAACTAATGACTTGGTGGGAATCTACTAGCGCTTATGATTTTAAATAGAGATACCTGCATTCAGATGCTAGCTCTCATGGGCCATCTTTATTGGCCCTTCCTCCAGAAGTCGATTTTCCAGGTTACACGTTCATGCAAACTATACATTTCTTATTACATACTTATTAATATAATCAACATACTTGTCATAAACATTTATTTTTTTTTGCAGTCTTTCACTCTTAGCTCTGCATACACTTTTTGAGGGGGCGGAGCCTGAACTGCAAGCTGGCCAGACGTGTTCTCTGGGAGCTCCTGCCAGCATAACCTTTAAAGCTAGTAAAATCATGCAAACATAGCGGCAGAAGACTCCAAAAGCAGCACAACAAATACCTCTAATGATTGGGGACATTGAGGTTCTCCCAAAATTTGAAAATTTCCACATTTGTTTGTCTTCTGGCCCTGTGGCCTGCTGAGACTGCGGACCCGACGACTGGAAACGAAGCACAGCCACTGAAACACAGTTACACCCCCCCCCCTATGGCGAGGTGCCCACATCCTCCACTCACGCCCACAGATCGCACCTACCCATCGTGACATGATGACATCTGGTAACAGACCCCAGAACCAGGTCCTGTATGCGACTAAATGTGAGAAGAGTGAGGCGGCAAGGCGGGACAGAGCTCCCACCCAGGGCTGGTGGGGATCAGAAGCCACTAGACACACTAATTACCTGCATAGCCTGGAAACCTCTGTGCCCAAGACCGCGTGGCAGACCCAAAATGGCTGCCGTACCAAGGCTCTCACTGCAACAAGACAGCATGGAACACCAGGACTGGAGACAGAGCTTTGAGGCCAGATTCGATAATTCCAAAACATGCAATAACCCCATAAAAAGTATATCCTTGGAACCGGGGGATCTGGGTGAACCCCATATCCAAAATTCAACCAGATCCGTTCAGTACTTTGGAAGATACAGTTTAATGCAGATTTTACAGAACATATGCAGGTTATATAAAAAACAATTACTGTATAAGGTGTCCCCTGTTGTATAGTCCAAAACCACTGCACAATGTCTTTGTGCACCAAATACCGGCGAGATGGTACCGTGTTGAAAAGTCCAAACAGTGTCTGTGAGTTAAAATGGCCGCCATCCATTGTTCTCACCATGTGCTTCATCCATTGTTCTCACCATGTGCCTCTGATACAGGAAATGGTGGCCACCCAGTAACTCCACAGTATGTCCCCAGATGGTTCTTAAAGGGCCAGCAGCAGCACAACACAAATCCATTATGCCCAAATCATGTCTTTAAAGGGCAATACATCCCAGGGGCCATAGTCACATGGCAGGAGGCTGGCAATCAGTCTTCTCCAATGCCCAGTAGCGAGGTCGGTTTCGCCACAACTAGCATATTTTATTATACACTAGTATGGTTTACAATCAATGATAAATACAAAACAGATTATATTAAAAGTAAATAAAATTATAAAAAAAAAAAAAAAATGTCACCTTTTTTCAGCTGTGAAATTTGAACAGATTTTTACTATATTGTAAAATGTATTACTGTAATGCCTTTGTAACATAATTAGTTGCATAACAGATGAAAAACCCATCTGTGATATTATAATTGTTGAATTATGCTTAATTATTCAGCTACATTATTTTTATTTCCTTGCTATTTCTGATTCTCTCATTCTTCATTCATACTGATAGATATCGGACTTCTTTTTGAAGCATTATGATTTTACATGCTTCCAGAGGCGAATGAAAAATTAGTCTTTGTTCAAAGTAGAAAATGCCATGTAAAAAAGGATAATATTTTAGTTAATGTTTTTCTCATGTAAGCACATATTCGTACATATATGGTAATTATTCTCTTAACTATCAACCAACAGACTAAAGACTGAAAATGTCTCATGTTTAAAATGGCAACAGAATGTAAAAAGAATGTCTGCATTTGAGAATAATACCCACATACAATAAATACAGTAACAACATTAATTTCTAAAAATAAAGGCAGTTAAAATTGCCATAGCAATCTTTATCAATCACTAACCTAATCTAATGTCGACAATGAAATGGTAAAGTAAATTTACTCCTCTCCCTTTCCTGAATATAGGAATGATATAACCCATTTAAATTTCTTTACGAATTTTCAATTTTCAGCAAATTTAAAGGCATTGTATCAGTAACTAGTGGCTTCTGACAGAGTAAAAATATTCTTTGACAGGTTCGCAATCACTACTAGAGTACAAAATTAGTGAGTGAGGCTTTATAGACTAGATTCCATACTGAAAAATACATAAAAATGTTTATACTCAATTGAAAGAGTTTAAGCAGCAATAAAATTAATGTTCCATTCCAGTCATCTGAGAAGGATCTTGTGACATGTTCAAAAAACAAGCATAAAAAGGGCCATTCATTCTCAGGATTGAAATTTAATGTTGCCTCTTTTTTTAAAATCATTGGTAAGAGCACCCCTTGAATATGCAGTGCAAATTTAGGCATCTTTTTAAAGAATGATATTTAGACACTTGAAAAAGGCAGGCTGCAAAATTACTAAAATACATCAAAGACTTTAGTTATGAGGAAAAGTTAACACATTTTAATCTGTTTAGTTTAGAAAAATAACACCTCAGAAGGGCCCTGTGATAACAAATGTTCAAAAGTACTGTTTCTGCTCCTTGGACTTTTAACTGGAACAGATTCAAACATGTGGCGGTGGCCATCTTGAATTGTCCAGCAGTGTTTTGTCGTTGAGTGTATGGAACTGTTTTGGGCATGGGACCATGTGCACGGTGGGGCAAAAATAAGACTTCCAGGAAATTCCTGAACCCCTGAACCGATCTGGGTGATTTATGTTGTTCACCCAGATCGGGGCTATCAGGGGATGGGACTTTTGTGGTGATATGTTGTATTTTGTGATACTTTTTGGGGTTTTAAAAATTTATGTTTTTTCTGCTTCGAGTTAATTGAGTTAGTCAATTGTCTTTGTTAATTATATCACAAGCAGAGGGGAGGGATTGTGTACACTGTATGGGAGTGACTGAATGTAAAACTATGTTTTTATTGGCTTATTGTTCCTGTGTCCCTGTGCCCCACAAGGTCCACCTTGGTGGTAACCTTGTGGGGAAAACTATATAAAAGACCAAGGTGTTCAATAAACCCTTAGATCTGCTGAGTTCCTGCTTTACCCTCAACATAGAGCCTCGTCTCATGTGTGGGGAGAAAGGCTGCATCTACCCTGGGGATTGCTATATCACTATACTCCCCAGGGATTATAATCACTAAGCTCTTTTAAGAGCTTGTTCCAGCTTCTCTCTCTGGGCCATGGACCAGCAGGCGAGGTGCCCACATCCTCCACTCAAGCCCACAGATGGCACCTACCCATCGTGACATGATGACATCTGGTAACAGACCCCAGAACCATGTCCTGTATGCGACTAAATGGGAGAAAAGTGAGGCGGCAAGGCTGAACAGGCTGGACAGAGCTCCCACCCACTGGAATCTGGAGCTTTGTCGTAGGTCCAGGGTGGGTAGAGGACGGCGAGTTCCCAGCCAAGCTGTAACGCTGGATTTGAGGACTGCGGTGCTGATGGTGTCTGGTGGAGTGCTTGGAGTCCTCGGTGAGCAATAGGAGCATCTGTCGGCAGATGTACCCAACCGGGGTACAGGAAGCTCCATTACACTCTCCTTATACAACCAAGCATTCTGCCAGCATTTCCTGCTGCTCTATTACATTTTCTGCCTACCTTTAAGTCATCAGAAATAATCACCCCTAAATACCTTTTCTCAGATGTTGAGGTTGGGACTCTATTCTGTACTCTGCCCTTGGGTTTTACATCCAAGATGCATTATCTTGCATGTATCCACATTACATGTCAGTTGCCACAACTCTGACCATTTTTCTAGTTTACCTAAATCATTTGCCATTAGTCTTATCCCTCCTGGAACATGAACCCTGTTATATATCTTAGTATCATCAGCAAAAAGACATACCTTACCATCAAGACCTTCTGCAATATCACTAATAAAATATTAAAGAGAATGTGTCCAAGTACAGATTCCTGAGGTATCCCACTGGTGACAAGCCCATGCTTTGAATATACTCCATTGACTACAACCCTCTGTTGCCTGTCACTCAGCCACTGCCTTACCCATTCAACAATATTGGAATCCAATTAAAGATTCCAATATTGGAATTAAAGATTGCAGTTTATTGATAAGCCTTCTATGTGCAATAGTTTCAAAAGCCTTACTGAAATCTAGGTAAGCAATGTCTACTGCACCACGCTGATCTATTATTTTAGTTACCCAATCAAAAAAATCAATAACATTAGTTTGGCATGATCTCCCTGAAGTAAACCCATGTTGTCTCTGATCTTGAAATCCATGTAATTTTAGATGTTCAACAATCCTATCCTTTAACATAGTTTCCATTACCTTCCCCACTACTGAAGTAAGGCTTACTGGCCTGTAGTTGCCCGACTCCTCCCTACTACCTTTCTTGTGAATGGGCACAATATTCGCTATCTTCTGGGACTACTCCTGTTAACACTGATTGGTTAAATAAATCTGTTAATGGTTTTGCTGGTACACCACTAAGCTCTTTAAATAACTTTGGGTGCATTCCATCAGGTCCCATTGTCTTTACTTTTGACAGTTGAAATAGAACCTCTTCCTCTGTAAACTCACATGTGAGGAGAACTCGGTGATCCAGTGACTTTACCTTAATCTCATGTCTTATTAAGAACTTTTGAACAGAACCTCATTACCATCATACATACTTTAGTGATTATCAGGTCATTTTTCTGCACTTTTAGAGTTCAGGCTTTTTAATTGATTATGACTTATTTGAGTTATCAATTAGTTCACCTAAATGTATATACTTTAGTTTATCATTTATTTTTCTTGTGAATTATGTTATATATTCACAATTAAGTTATCAATTAGTTCACTGATTTATATATACCTTAGTTTATATTTATTCTCTTGTGAATTATTTTGTATATTCACTTTTTTTTTCGTTGGTGTGTCACCATATACACTTTTTTCTGTGGCTAGCAAGAATCACTAGCTTTTATGGACTGCTAAGCGATCGTTGCGATACCACCAGATAGGGTTACAAATCTTTTGTAATATTATCCATTTTTTAGCTTTGTATCCTGTTTATTAGAGATCCACAGGGTCTCTCTACACACTGCCCTATACCCTATCTTTTAGTGGTCCACAGGATCTCCTTACACATTTTTCTATTGACAAGCTATTTACCTGTGAATGTGAATATGTTGGTTTATCATTATACTTACGTATATTAGAATGTAAATACTTTGTTTATCATTATATTTTTCAATATAATTTCCATTTAGGATATTTTGATTACATTTTAGAATTACGATTAAAAGTTATATTTTAAGGGCACTCATTTTCTCTCTTTTTATGATATATACATGTCCTGTTTCCTAACTGAGGCCCCTTTCCTTCATTTTTATCTGTAAATACTGAACAAAAATATTCATTGAGGCAGCCAGCTAGACCTTTATCCTCTTCTACATACCTTCCTTCTTTTGTTTTTAATCTAACTAATCCTTGTTGTACTTTCCTTTTCTTATTTATGTATCTAAACAATGTTTTGTCCCCTTTTTTACTGACTATTGCTATGTTCTCTTCTGTGTGTGATTTGGATGCTCTTATAACTTGCTCTGCCTAATCTTATAATCATTCTGTCTTCCTCACTCTTGTTTTTTTTTAAATTTTTACTAAATGCTAACTTTTAGTTTTTTATTATTTTGGCCCCATCTGCGGAGCACCACTATATTTTTTTTTTTGCTTTTACTGACAAGCCTAATGCAATTGTCTGTTGCCTTCAGCAGTGCAATTTTTAAATAATCTCATTACTCTTGGACTCCATTTAAATTGCTCCAGTCTGATAATGACTCCTTTACACATATTCTAATTTTAGTAAAGTCTGTTTTTCTAAAGTCTAATACTTTTGTTTTTGTGTGGTGTGATTCAATCACTGTTCTTATATTTAACCACACTAAATCTAGTATGGCCTCTTCACGAGTTGGCTCCTCAATGACTTGTTTTAGAGACAATCCCAGTAAGGAGTTTAGACTGTGTGTGCTCCTGGCACAAGCAGCTATTTTGGTTTTCAATTCATATCAGAAAGATTAAAGTCACCCATTATGATAACAAACATTACACTGCAGGACATGATTAAAGACAATTCACTAATAGCACTGCATGATCTCACTCTCGGCAAACCACCTACAAGTATACAACAATTAAATTAGTCACAAGTGAAATATTTCATGGGGAGCCAGAAGTTGCTGCCAGAGGGAAATAGAGAACTGACAACTTTTGAACGGCTGTGTAAAACGCACCCTTTAAAACAAAAATTGTTATCTACAATGTATAAACTACTATTATATTCCAACACAATTGACACAACGGGGTTCACTTCCAAGTGGACTAGAGAAATGAATATAGACATTTCAGGAGAGCAATGGAAGCACATTTTTATTAGAACCCACAAAATGTCCACTGCAACCACCAATCAGGAAATCAACTATAAACGCCTGACCCGCTGGCACTACACGCCCTCCAAACTAAGCAAAATGTTTCCAGGAACACAAAATATTTGCTGGAGATGCGGGCAGGGGAAGGCAAATCCGACACACATCTGGTGGCAATGCCCTAAAATTAATACATTTTGGATTTGCATACATAAACTCATACAGACTATTATGCATAAACAGATACCCTTCACACCCGAACATTTATTATCTATACTGCCACTCCATGATTTCAATAAAAAGGAAAACTACCTGACATCCCAATTGCTCATAGCGGCAAATCACCTTATTCCAGTATATCATGGTATCATATATCTGTATCATATTATCATATCACTGTATCATAGGCAATTCCCCCCTGGGGCAGACTTACAAAAATGTCAGGTGTAGTGGGGAAAGAGTGATATTATCACTATATTTCTCACCATTATCTAGCCTAGGCATTGAGGACATTACTTGGGTACTCTGCTCTGCCTCACTAGTAAAGAGTTGCACTGATGACACAGAAAATCTCAGCTGAGATCTCTCTTAGTTGATTCTTGGGGGGGGGGGGCTACAAGAAATAGGGGGTAACAGGCAGTGACAGCAAGTCACAGTGCTTGCATGTTTGAACAGCACACACTGGACTCAACACAGTCAGAAAAAAAAATAGAATTTTCTTGCTTCAGACAGATAAGAGAAACCAGTATTTCTTTTAACAACTGTATATTAGTAAACATACCCAATGTTGCATTTGCATCAAGCCAGGTTAGGCAAAATAATATTTTCCTTGGCACCAAAAGAAGGATTTTCTTTCTTTCAAACAGTTAACAATATATATATATATATATATATATATATATATATATATATATATATATATATATATATATATATATATAATAAACCCCTGCATTCCAACCCAAAAAGTTTTTTTTTTAAATTACCCGGTGCTCTGGTTGCTCAATAATATAAAATGAAAAAATATACCGGCACCCAAGGATTTTCAATACATCTTCTTCTTTATTCTGAGAAATACATCATCAACGTTTCAGCTCCCCTAAGGAGCTTTCATCAGGACACCATGAAAGCTGATGAAAGATGAAAGCTCCTTAGGGAAGCTGAAACATTGATGATGTATTTCTCGGTATATTTTCTTCTTCAATTTTATATATATATATATATATATATATATATATATATATATATATATATATATAAACAGTTTTAAATATATGACATTTAATACCTGTGCATTGGTGAAATAATATCACACTAGGATGGATGACAAAGAATCTGCCAAGTGACAATCTTTTATCTCTCACTCAACGTTATCTTTAGTGCCCCTGGGAGTATCAGCTGCTAAATACAGCATAAAGCTAAAATTAGTCCCATACTAAAAGTAATCGCACAGCCTAGGCAAAGTGATTTTTTTTCCTATTTCCACAGTGTCCAAATGAAGTACTGTATTCTCCAATCAGTTAAAAAGATACATTTATATATACTACATATTGATGAAGTAGTCTCACACTAAACTGAATGATAAAATGCCTGCCAAACTCCTATCTCCTACACAAAATTATACCTAGTGCTCCTAGCAGTACTAGCTGCTAGATGCAGCATAACATTAAAGCTTGTCTCACAGTACTTGACAATGACACATGCCATCTCACATTCCAACACATTGTATCACTGCTGGCCTGTCTCCCTCAATAGTCAAAGTCAAAATGTCTAGAAGAATTCTGCTTGGAAGTATAGTTGTTTTATTGCACTTTTTTTCACCCTCTATTGGTCACTTCACTTGATCTATATCTATAAGTCAACATTTGGTGACTAACCCCTAACCATTATTTTTGTTTTGTTACTTCTAGATTGGACAAGAGATCAACCTTATGTGATTGGGCATACCTTGTCCATCATGGCAAAGTAAGCTGTTTATTTCCCCTCACACCAAAAACAGCTTCTTCTGCATTCTATTAACATTTTGTCCTGTTGCCAAGAGCAGCAGTCACAAATAAAAACAAGCATGTTCACCTGAAATGCTGGTACAAGGTTGTTCAGAAATTCTTCTAATCACCTGATCAGCCTAATTTCAGCAAAATTGCACTTAGTATCAAAAACAAATCTCTAAGTCTTGCTCTGAAACGTGCACAGCACACACTCACACTAGCCTGAAATAGGAATTAATTTCTCCAAACAATGAACAAAAATAAAATAAATAAAAAATAATTGTTTACCTAGTCTCACTCTAGCATCAATTAAATTATTGTATTCACCTATCTCCAAATTTAAGTTGTTTCAAGCAACAGTAACAGTACTAGTTATCTAGTGAGAAACATCACAAAGCTAGGCCAAGTCTCAAACAAGAATCAATGACCCAGGCTATGAAAAAGGAATATATTTTTGCTTCTTTGTTACTAAACACAACACACTCCCCAAATGAAAGATATTCTTTCACCATATTTTATACTGGCAACCATGTCTCACACTAAAAACAATGGAAAGAATGTCACTCTTCCATTCAAAGCTGCTTGCAAATAGCTAAAAAATAAGTACAGCTGCAAATTATTCTTTAGTATCACACTAGAAACAATGACCCAAACTAGGTAAAATTATTTTATTTCTTTTTACTGAATGCCTCACACTCCCCAAAAGAAGAATTTGTGATCACCAAAGGGTAAAAAAACCAAAAAACAAAAAACAAAAAATGTATATTGGTAACCAAGGAATAATACAAAATGTCAGTCTCCTCTGTCGAACTCAAGTGATCCTGGCATTACTAGCTAAGCAATCTCACTAGATAAAGCTGCAAGATAAGCTTAAGTCTCACTCTTGAATCAAAGAAGAAATTCTTTGTTACTGAAGATACCACACAACCCTAAATCAAGGATTTACCTTCACCAAACTGTTAACAAAAAATAAATACATGAAAACATTTCCAGGGTTTGTGGATGGGGTAATGCCTAATTTCTGGAGGAAAGTTGCGGAGTCTTACGTGGAGGTGAGTTGATAGGTGAGACTATCTTTAGTGGGTAGCAGAGTATGTGAGAGTCAGTGGCGTCTCTAGGATTCATTTTTAGGGGGGGCACATGGTGGGCCAGGGACAAAAGTAGGGGGGCACATTTAACCCCGCCCTCACCGCAGTTTGACCCTGCCCCTGCCGCATGTTAAGCCCCACCCCCGACACAATGTGTTTTGTTTTTTTAATAATCCCTGGTGGAGGATTCATTATTTTCCACCAGGGATTATTAAAAAAAACAAACACATTACCCTTGATACAGTGCCATAGTTGCCAACATTTGAAATAAAATTCCAAGGACATTTTGCAGCACAGCTATCAATTAATGTCTGTGTATAATATCCCTGGACAGTCAGTGCTCTCTGTATAATACAGGGTTGTGCGTATAATAAATTGGGACAGTCAGTGCTGCTCTCTGTATAATACAGGTCTGTTTGTGTATAATATCCCAAGACAGAGAGCAGCACTGACTGTCCCGGGATATTATACAGACACAGGCCTGTATTATACAGAGAGCAGCACAATACAGGACGAACTGACTAACACAGGATATTATATACACACAGATCTGTATTATACAGAGAACAGCACTAAAGTATTATACAGATAGCTGAGCATATACCCTATGTCCCAATCTCTAGACTACTAGTACCTGTCAACAGCAGCTCCCAGACGCGTGTAACAGGGCTAAAGTGTGCGGCAGTTCACACAGATGATTTAGCGGTAAAGTGCACTCACTGGCAGAGCCAAACTGGGAATCCCTGGGAATCCAAAGCAGCCCTGGAAAAAAATGTATGCCATTCCTACAAGTCTCTCTCTCTCTCTCTCTCTATATATATATATATATATATATATATATATATATGTATATATATATAGTACAGTAAGCACACAAGTTCACTGACATGTGCAAATAAGCTTACTGACAGACAAAACTCTGACTCACACACAAGCTTACTACAGACAAACTCACTTGTATAAACAGAAGGCTCACTACAAAGAAGCTCACTGACACACACAAGCTCACTAAAGACAAGCTCACTGACACACACATGCTCACTAAATAGAAGCTCACTGACACACACAAGCAGTACTATTTTAACAGCATTAAGGGCCCCCGGGCAAAGCAGTGCACTGGGGCCCTTCCTACACAACAACTCATAGGAATTTTAATTATTGTTAGACTGCTGAGTCTGTTGTGCTATTTGGAACAGTATGAAATTCTAATATCCAGAAAACAATATGGATGCTGGTAGACTGGCCTGGACATTACGTAATGCTGTTTCAACACAGGTCAAAGGAACTTTGTATTTTGTAACCTTAAGAAGTAAACAGGAGGAATACTTATCTACAGTTTAATTTGTGAGCTGTAGGTGTACAAGGGTAACGAGAACAATGGTTTATTACTCAATGGGACTTTACAATCCGAGATACTTAAACTCACAGAGCTTCAAAGGGGTATACAAACTATGCAATTGTTTGTGCATAAACATCACAGGTAATCCAGAGTGTTTGTCAGCCATACGAACCCAAAGTCTGAGGTTGCTTCCATATTTTCAGGATATTAGAACTTAAATGAATCTATTTGAATCATGCATGATATACAAATGTAAACTAAATGTGTGATTACCACAGTAATGTCTATAACTGCATCCTTGACTGATTTAGGGGTAAAAGGTGATATAGATATAATAATTAGTGATGTCCCGAACGGTTCGCAGCTGAATAGTTCCCGGCGAACATAGCGTGTTCGCGTTCGCCACCGAAGGCGAACATATGCGATGTTCGGTCCGCCCCCTATTAATTTACTAATACTAAGTAAAAATTACTTAGTATTAGTAAATTGTGCCCCTACTCGCAATACCGCGAGTAGGGGCATGTCTATTAAACAGTGAGCAGCCTGTGGCTGCTCACTGTTTAAAAAAAAAAAGGGCCCCCCCCGAGCGGTGGGTGGGGGCCCTAAAAATACCAATAGGGGGGGACCTATTGTCCTCCCCCGGCCCCCACCCCTGAGCGGTGGGTGGGGGCCCTAAAATGAACAATAAGGGGGGACCCATGATAATGATGGGGGGACCTACTGCCCCCCGGCCCCCACCCCTGGGCGGTGGGTGGGGGCCATATTGATAATGAGGGGGGGACCTACTGCCCCCCCGGCCCCCACCCCTGCGCGGCGGGTGGGGGCCATAAAGATAATGAGGGGGTGGGACCTACTGTCCTCCCCCCCCGGCACCCACCCCTGGGCTGCGGATGGGGGCCCTAAGTAAATTCCCCCCCCCAAGGTGACTAGGGGTCCCCAAGCCCCTAGTCACCCCCCCAAAATAAAAAGTCCCTACCTACCCCCCTCACCCTAAAAAATAGTGAGGGGGAATAAAATAACTAACCTGTAAAATAAAAGTAAACTTACCATTTGACGTCTTCTTTTTTCTCAAATCTTCATTTTTCAGCCCCAAAAAAGACAAAATAAAAAACCATCATAACCGTCTAATTGAAAATAAAATAAAAATCCCGATCACAAAAAAAAAAAAAACCTGACGAAAAATAAAAAACCAGAGCGCAAAAAAATAATCCATCTTCACCCATGGAGGGCTCCGCGCAGACTGAGCTCTGCAGGGCGGGGGAAGGCTTATAAAGCCTTGCCACGGCCTGCAATTAGGCTAAGAACACTCTGATTGGTGGGTTTAAGCCAATCACAGTGCTCTGTGTCATTTTACACAGTGTGGGAAAATTTAACTTTCCCACGTTGTGTAAAATGACACAGAGCACTGTGATTGGATGGCTTGAAATCCATCCAATCACAGTGCTCTGTGTCATTTTACACAGCGTGGGAAAATTCCAAAGAACTTTCCCACACTGTGTAAAATGACACAGAGCACTGTGATTGGATGGCTTGAAATCCATCCAATCACAGTGCTCTGTGTCATTTTACACAGCGTTGGAAAATTGAACTTTCCCACGCTGTGTAAAATAACACAGAGCACTGTGATTGGATGGCTTGAAATCCATCCAATCACAGTGCTCTGTAACATTTTACACAGCGAGGGAAAATTCCAAAGAACTTTTCCACACTGTGTAAAATGACACAGAGCACTGTGATTGGATGGCTTGAAATCCATCCAATCACAGTGCTCTGTGTCATTTTACACAGCGTGGGAAAATTTAACTTTCCCACGCTGTGTAAAATGACACAGAGCACTGTGATTGGATGGCTTGAAATCCATCCAATCACAGTGCTCTGTGTCATTTTACACAGCATGGGAAAATTCCAAAGAACTTTCCCACGCTGTGTCTGTGTTATTTTACACAGCGTGGGAAAATTGAACTTTCCCACGCTGTGTAAAATGACACAGAGCACTGTGATTGATGGATTTCAAGCCATCCAATCACAGTGCTCTGTGTCATTTTACACAGCGTGGGAAAGTTCTTTTGAATTTTCCCACGCTGTGTAAAATGACAAAGAGCACTCTGATTGGCTTAAACCCACCAATCATAGTGTTCTTAGCCTAATTGCAGGGCGTGGCAAGGCTTTAGACAGTAGATCCCCCCCCCTAATTATCAATATGGCCCCCACCCGCCGCGCAGGGGTGGGGGCCGAGGGGGGCAGTAGGTCCCCCCCCTCATTATCAATATGACCCCCACCCGCCGCACAGGGGTGGGGGCCGGGGGGGGCAGTAGGTCCCCCCCCTCATTATCAATATGCACCCACCCGCTGCGCAGGTTTGGAGGCCGGGGGGGCAGTAGGTCCCCCCCTCATTATCAATATGGCCCCCACCCGCCGCGCAGGGGTGGGGGCGGGGTGGACAATAGGTCCCCCCTTATTTTTCATTTTAGTGCCCCCACCCACCGCTCAGGGGTGGGGGCCAGGGGGGACAATAGGTCCCCCCCTTATTTTTCATTTTAGGGCCCCCACCCACCACTCAGGGGTGGGGGCCGGGGGAGGACAATAGGTACCCCCCTTATTGTTATTAGGGCCCCCACCCACCACTCAGGGGTGGGGGCCGGGGGGGACAATAGGTCCCCCCCTTATTGTTATTAGGGCCGCGGGGGGGAACAATAGGTCCCCCCCTTATTATTAGGGCCCCCACCCACCGCTCAGGGGTGGGGGCCGGGGGGGCAGTAGGCCCCCCCTCATTATCTTTATGGCCCCCACCCGCAGCCCGGGGGGTGGGAGGAGAGTAGGTCTCCTCCCCCCCCCCCTTCAACCTGTAAGAGTCCCTGTGGGTTTTAAAATTCACCTGCCCATTGAAGTCTATGGCGGTTCGCCGGGTTCGTCGGGTTCGTGAACATTTGCGGAAGTTCGCGTTCGCCGTTCGCGAACCGAAAAATTCACGTTCGCGACATCACTGATACTAATATAATTAGATTCTATTTTTCTTTGTAAAGAGGAATGTATCAATCAGTTAATCATACAGGTTAGATTGATACAGGATATAGACATGATGATTAATATAACCAACCCTGTTTCAATCAAAGAATATACATAACCAAAGACAGATATTTAATGTTATTTGAAATATCCTCAGTATCGGTGAATTAAAGGTAAATTCATTTATTTAACCAGGTCATCAATGATCTAATTCAGGTCTTCATACCTAGGGAAATAGTGCCATCTATTGATGAAAGTCCTAAGGGCCACATTAATAATTAAATATTAAGATACGCCCATAACCAATCAAAAGCCAGATTTAAGTCCCAGGTACCGCCCATTTACAAACAAGGGGCAGGAACTGATAAAGGGAAAATAATGGTTACATAGTGAGAAAAATAAGAGAGAGGGGATATCTTCAGATCATCTTTAAAAAAGAACAAAGGAGAAAACAGAGGGAGATTGACTGACTAAGGGCAATAGACTGCGTTACAGACCAGAGCACCCAGGGAGGAGAATCCCAAATTGAATTCCTTCATCCTAGACTCTTGGTAATGTATAAAGGTTTCTCTTTACTTTATATTAAATAAATGGGACTATTGAATGCCCTATGTGTCAATATTGTGAACTGATTCCTATTGATAGAACAGTTATAGCTCATTCTACCTGCAGCCTGAGTCAGATATAACTTCCTAAGTCTTGATTCCTTCTTAAGAAGTAGATCAGTTTAGAAGTAGATCAGTTCAATATATATATATATATATATATATATATATATATATATATATATATACTAAGGCTATCAGAAACCTTATATAAACAACTGTAGTTAACCTGATGGTATATACTTGGCAGGGTTGGTTGATATTTAACTAATTAATAAATGACAATTGTATCATTAATGCAAGGGGTGTCATATGAATAATTCTATATAGTGGTTCTGCTGTGAAGTTTGTAATATATTTTATTGTCCTTTGCTGATAAGATTATAGATGAGACAAAGTGTAATGTTGACTCTTAGGCTTGTCACAGACACAGACTGCTGAGTCCATACACACACAGACTGCTGAGTCCATACACACACACACAGACACAGACTGCTGAGTCCATACACACACAGACTGCTGAGTCCATACACACACAGACAGCTGAGTCCATACACACACAGACACCGACTGCTGAGTCCATACACACACACAGACACACACACAGACTGCTGAGTCCATACACACAGACTGCTGAGTTCATACACACAGACTGCTGAGTCCATACACACACAGACACAGACTGCTGAGTCCATACACATACAGACTGCTGAGTCCATACACACATAGACACAGTAGGGGGGGGGGACATGGCCCCCTCTGTCCCCCCCTAGTGACGCCACTGTGAGAGTCCCCACTTATAGGCGACTCCCACTGAGTGTAAAGTTTAAGTGACCCACTGTAGGGACCTTTTTCAAGATAAGGGTGGATCGGCACAGGTTCTGTAGGAAATGGAACTGTATCACCTTGAATAGCTATGGTGTTTGTTCTTCACTGCCTCCTGGACCGCCAACTTGACTCAGAACATTAGAAAGTGCACCAGCACATCATGAGAGGCCCCGGCCAGAGTCTTGCTGGACTTAGTGAGCTGAAAATAGCTTGTATGCTTTTGGCAGAACATTGAGGCTGCAGTGATGCCAGTAGGTGACATATAAAATGTGGCAATTCATATTTATCGACTGTTTTAGCAATGCACCTAATTCGGAGGTTACATAGTTACAAAGGCTGAAAAGAGACATGTGTCCATCAAGTTCAGCCTTCCTCACATTTGTTTTTTGCTGTTAATCCAAAAGTAGGCATCTCCATGAGTCTTCTAGGGTATCTAATCTGACCTGTACAACTTTATGGGTTGCTTGTAGTTGTTGGATCAGCCTCTTGCTGTTCTCATGCTAGTGGGCTATGGATGAAATGTTCTGTTCAGTTGCCCATACCCTGACCATGACCACAGTCTAATAATATCGAGGTCAGCATTAAAGAAGCACAAATATTATGCATGAGGGCCCTGATGTCCCCTTTTGTGCACTCAATGCTATAAGAACCCCAAGCAGCAGCTTGTAGCTAGATACAACAGAAAGCTAAACCACATTTCAAACTAAAATCAATGGCCCATGATATTTCCCACTCCAAGACAAGCACAGCAAGGGTAAAACACATTGTATTACTGATGGTCTATCTCCCTCAGTAGCTGCAGTCAAAGTGTCTGGGGAAATTCAGCCTGGAAGAATAGATTGTTTTACTGCTCCTCCTCTATCGGTCAGTTGTCAACATTTAGTGTCTGTCCACTAACCAAAAGTCAGCTCTTTTTTTGCTAACTGTTTATTGGACAGGAAATCTAGCAAATATGGTTATACAGACCTCTTCTCCAAACTGGGAAATTGCTTATTTGCCTCTACCGCCAGAAATGGCCTCTTTTCCTTTCCATTCCCATTCTGAATTAAGAACTGAACAACATATGATCATGCTTGTGGGATCGCTTCCCCTAAGATTCTGGTGTGTGACATCTTGGAAACTGGAATTGTTCATCCAACATATTAAATTTAATGTAAGGCTTTGGTTTAATATTTTTGAATAAGCTTTTTGTATGATTTCACATGTTTGGATAAACTTTGAATTTATTTAATATTTTGAAAATGATCTTAATATTTTTATATATTGATTAATTGTTTTTTTAAATGTTATATATATTTTATATTTTAATATTTTTACATTTAAAAAAAGAAAGAAAAAATTTATCCAAAAATATTAAATCATTTGAAACACATACAAAATATTAAATTGATGCCTAAATGTCTATGGAAATTCAATTTGAAACTCCAACGGATCTTATCACACATTTGTCAATAATTTTTATTTTACCACCTACAATATGATTTTTTTTTAATGAAAATCTAAACTAACCAGAATTTCTAACAAATGATTTCTGTTAATGAACACAGCTGCACATAACTTATATATCAAATTATTTATCAATATTCAGTTGTCAGTGTGAAGATAATGTTTCAGAATGTTTTACCTATATAGATGTGCAAAATATAGTTAAATACAATTTGGTGCTAACAACTTACAGTACTTAACCACATACTTATATTTTCTTTTTGCTGATGTTTTACTGTGAATTTGTTGATAAATTTAGAAATTATTTGGAAGGAAGCTCATGCAAGACACATTTTTGCTCAACTATTACCCTAAAAGCTTTTGGAGTTGATTTACTTTCTACGTCTTACGTTTTGACTTTAATTATCTGCTTCAAGTTGTAAGGACATAGCCATATCTTAGATTTGCATTGCATTAGGGTATGTTTTTTTTCTATCTCAGCTGATCTTGTCCTATGTAGTAATTTAACACAATTCTAATTTTCTTTTTCAAGCGGGTGCTCTCTATCAGTGAGTTATGTGCATTCAAGTGGTGAATCTTTTGAATCTTGTTAAGCTTTACTGCCTTACAGCTCTTGCTGATGGAATATTTAATCACAAAAATGAGTTGGCAGATATGAATTATACAGTGTGGTAAGCTTTGCAGTATGCGTCTTTACTGGCAATTGAGAAAGAGGTGAATTTGCCATTTATCAGTTATATCTTGACAGCTTTGTGTAATCTTCTGTTTTTTTTAACTTATTTATGAAGATTAAAGGTGTTTTAAATCAACAATTCCCTGGTAGATATATAATCTTTATTTCCAAAGAGGCCATTTTTTCATAATTTACATAGGCAAAGTTGGTAAAAAATAAATAAACAAAACATTAAAAGCAACTTGGAACACTAACTCCTGAAAACGACATATGTATTAATGACAATTTTAGAGAGTTACTATGAGGGACTGATTAATGAATTCATTTTTCAATATGTTTTGGTTAAAGGAACACTATAGTCACCTAAATAACTTTAGCTTAATGAAGCAGTTTTAGTGTATAGATCATGCTTCTCAGGTTTCAGTGCTCAATTCACTGTCATTTAGGAGTTAAATCACTTTGTTTCTGTTTATGCAGCCCTTGTCACACCTCCCCTGACTCTGATTGACACAGCCTGAAAAAAAAACTGGTTTCACTTTCAATCAGATGTAATTTACCTTAAACAATTGTACCTCTTTCTCTGTAAATCGAACTTTAATCACATACAGAAGGCTCTTGCAGGGTCTAGCAAGTTATTACCAGGGGGTACGAAAATCTAAATTAAACAGAACTTGCAATAAAGGAAGGATACATTTTAAATGACTATTTACAGGATACAGGAAGTGTTTAGGAAGGCTGTGCAGGGAGGTGTGACTAGGGTTCATAAACAAAGTGATTTAACTCCTAAATGGCAGAGAATTGAGCAGTGAGACTGCAGGGACATGATCTATACACCAATACTGCTTCATTAAGCTAAAGTTATTTTATAGTTTTGAAATTGTACTTTTGTCATATGGCTTGTTTTGCAATACATAATTCTGATCTTTACCGTTAAATTAATGAAGAATGGGAAAACAGAAAGAAAATGAAAATATGAAATTAAATAATAATACAAATAAATACGTTTTTTAAAAAGTGACCCTTTTCCCCAAGGGTTTTATGTTAGTTACACATAGTAACCATTATAAACCTACTTTTAAGTATCTGTGTATCAGTGCTAGTATATACAGTTGGGAACTAATCCTGATACTATACTATTTCAGCAAAATCCATAGTTCTCCTGTGTTGCACATAGACTTATGGGATCCCCATACCCTACAACCCTAGAATTTATTATTATTATTTTTTCTAACATATTGCTCTGATAGAAATCTAATCACCAGATTACAGCCTTATACTGAATTACTCAGGGATATCTGGTGAGTCATTAAGCATTTTGTTGTTAGATAATGCAACTTTTGAGAGACTTTCCTAACAGCTACAATCTTTCTCCACTACACACAGAAAGTTAGGAGTACCAATTTGTTTTTTTTGTTCTTAGTCTAACGTGATATGTTGAGTATTATTATCCCTTGTTCTGTTTCTAAGTATATACTCTTTAATGCATCATTGTTTTACAAATCCCAGAGCTAGGGAATGATAAACAATGTTTAAATTTAAGAAATAAAAGTTAAAGGGACTTCTCCATTGCCAGGAAAACATATAATGTGCATGCATAAAAACTGCAATAATTACACATGTAGGATTAAGTGTGGTGGGAGTTAGCACCTAGACCACTCCAATGGGCAGAAGTGGTCTGGGTGCCTGGAGTGTCCCTTTAATGTTTAGTTCACAATTGATGTTTTACCACCACCCTTTATCTATTTTATTTCAAAGCCCTTTAAAAAATAAATAATTTGGGTCAACAGAATTGCTGTTTGTTGAGGAAGAATTTCCGTAACAAAGAATATTCGGAAAAGCCATTTGGGAAGCCAGAAAAGCAGGAAACCTGCTACTTATGATTGTGCTGACATGCAAAACTGTCTGGCCTAGTGGGTATGCAATATAAAGCATTTTTTTTAATGAGAATTCTGTGTTTCCAAAATTAGATTATTATATATCTGGATTTAAAAAGAAAAGAAGAGGAGAGAGAGCATAGATTTTAGAGTGATTGTAGTTTTTTTTTTCCTTTTGCTATCTTGTATTATGGAAATTGACTAATTTTAAGTACAAAATAGGTGATTTATCCAAGAAGGAAATAGAAAGATCAGTTGGTAATTGACACCTGACAAGAACAAAGTTTCCCCACACATCCAATTTATATCATCAGTGACCGTCCTTCATTGTGAGAAAAACACATCCTTCTCCAAACTGAGTCTACAGAGAGAGGAGACACCGCAAGAGTTAGCCAGGCAAGACTAACCACTACAATGAAAGGCATTTAAAAAGGGGAAGAGGAAGGGGACAGGCCTAACACATGAAACTGAACAGACGCCATCTCTGTAAGCTCTTCATGGGCCTAGTAAAACTCAACTAATATCTTCCTACAAACACGCTATCCAGCTCTGACACCTTGAAATTTGAACACTGATAGATGCCTTTCCAGTTCACCCCGATACATTCCAAACAGAGGCGCCAATCCGGGGCCTACCAACCTCCGACGTCACAAGGCCTAGGGACACTCCTTGACAGCTTCATAGAGGCATACAGTCCAAACACACTAGAGCAACCCTGGTTGACTCCACTGCCTAGTACCTCCACTATAAAGTGCCGTACACAAAAGCCTGACAGAAACATTAGGGCAATGCTCCAAAGGCCCACAACCATGAAGCCACCACCGGCGGAGGGCTGCCACACTGCAGCTGCTCTAATTCCTGGGTCGGACAGCCAGGAACTGGAGAACGAGCATACACCCTACACCAAGCAACTACAAAGCCTACAATATGTAGATAGCTTGGCCCCAACCACCAAAGGGGACCTTAAAATACTCCTTGTGGAACTACATAAAATGATGGCTGCTGACCTTGCGCTCGTAAGAACAGAGATCCAAGCTAACACTGAAAGTGTAAAGGCTACGGAGGAGGACATCTCAGGCATCCACAACACAGTGACTAACCTGAGTGGCTCAGTCCAACACTGTTTTACTCACCACCAAACTATGTCACAGCGATTGACTGCCCTGGAAGACAAACAATGGCGCAACAACATCAAGATCCGAGGCATCCCTGCTGCAGTAGGGGCTGAAGAGCTTCCACATTACATCCAGAGGCTGCTAACATCCATAATCCCACCAGCACTGGCCAAAAAAATAATCTTGGATGACACTTTTCAGAATTACCAGCACTGCCAAACCTTCTGACTCAGAACCGAGGGATGTGATTGTTCGCTGCACATCCACAACTGACAAGGCTCGCATCATGGCAGCTGTAAGAGGCAAAACTGAGCTGACCTTTGAGGGCGCCCCACTCAATTTTTTCCAAGACCTTACTAGGGCAACGTTACAGTAGCTCAGAACCCTGGGTCCTATCACAACTCACCTCCCCTCCACCAGAGTGCCTTACTGCTGGGGGATTCAGGGCACCCTTCTGGTAACCCAAAATGGAACTGCCCACATGCTCCAAACACTGGGGAGGCCCCCAAGTTCTACACGGCACTGGGACTATCTACACCCGTGGAAAATCCACGGCAAGGACGTGGAACCCTAACACTGTAGTCCCCTTCATCCCACGAACCTATGGCTCCTCTTCCACAGGGACTTAACTACCTGACATATCTACACTGAGCCCAGTTACCCATGTGGTAAGAAGTCCTAGGACCGAACCATGGCTCAACCTAATGTTTCCTGTTTTATTTTAGTTTTCAGTCTTGTTTCCAACACTGTTATAGCTATTGTTTTGCGTTTTATAGCTATCTTCAGCCACAAGCAGGCCTTTAAAGTAATAACTTGAGAGAGAGAGAGTGATAGACTATATGGTCTGATGGAAGAGATACAACTCCCTCCCCTCTCCCCCCCGAGACCCTAGAGGTAAGGGGTAATATTTTTAATAGCCATACCTGGCTACGCGTTAGCATACTTGTAGGTCTTATCCACCATCCATAAAAAGCCTACACATAATGCCACAACAGTACCCCCCTGCTCCGGCAGGTAGTAGCACGTGTTGTATTCTCCACAAATCATCTTGTCACCACCAACATCAATAAGTGGCACACACCTGAACCAATCTCCTAATGTAACATCCTTCGCATATTTGATAAATCTCCCGAAGCCACCTACCACACCACGCTAACATACTCACACACTTGAAACTTCACAAGGTTGCTTAGGGCACTACACACCTAAGAAATATAAAATTGGTGTGTAACTCTGTCATGTATTTACTGATTTTGTTGTTTACAATTGTAATAACATACTGGGAAACGCCTGTACAAAACAAGTACTGCAAAAATAAAGAATTATTAAAAAAGGGAAGAGGAGCAGCAGCAGAATTACATTTTTTTTTTACTAATATTTAATGTTATGTTTTTTCAACTTTGAAGTGAACAGTGAGGGACCAATTAGATCTCAACTAGTAGATGATGAATCAATACCTCAATCAATAGTATTAAACTGAAGAGCAGAGTAACACAGGTTAGGTAGATTGAACTTGAGGAAGGCTATTTGCTCCATCAGTTGTGGAGATATTTGTTAACATTGGGGATTTGGAATGTTCCCTACAACAGAGAACACTTGCTTATTGTGGACAGCAGTTGTTGGAGATGATAACAGGAGGCAAAATAGGTTAATTTCAGAGGCACTAATCTTTTTTGGGCTGCTTGCTCTAAATTTGCTGCCAATAAACTACCAACAGTATTAGGTCAAAACTTTGAAGTACCACTCTGCTCTTTTGGAGTTATGCTGCTGGTGCAGCTTCTGGGACTAGTAGACAACAGCAACTAATGAGGCCTAACAAGGCCAAAACATTGGTCTGGGGGGTGGGGGGGGGGAGAGGAAGGCTGTATCTCATGCAGAGAGAGCTGGCTGGCATTTGCATCTGGATCAGTCTTTTGGGTCGGATAAATCTGATATGCAAATGGCATAGATTCCATCTGTAAAACCAACAAAGCTTGGGTTTGTGGTCACCAATGGGTCTGCTAACAAGGTCAAAGCTCTTCAAGATGGTTCATTTGTAGATGTGCTCTGTTCAACACTCATCCTATATCTTGTAGTGAAGGGTGCAATTCAGGAAGCCAACACAAAGGTGCATTAAGGGCATTAAAATTAGACAAGAATAGGAAAGCTTGTGGTAGTTCTTACTACATTTAGGAACATGATAGGCAATTTGAGCCACAGTAATGCCAGTTTGGGACAGGTAGTACCCTGGTTCACCCACCTTGCCAACATGATGGATACCGCCCTGGAAAACACGGATTGCATTTCGGATATAGTCTGCTTTTTTAGGTGGGATTAATCTTATATGCATAAAGCCAAGGTTCTCTTTCAACTGGCACAAAATTTGCTAAAATTAGCTTGAGATCTGTGTGGGGACCAAACAAAAGGCAAGCTACTGGACCTAGCATCAGTTCTACACAAATTGCAACTCATCAGACAAGTATTGAGCAGCCTTAGTTTACTGATCCCTACTGCTACATTTGTGTGGAGTGTGCCACCAGGAACAACTTCCGTGTTTTCCAGGATGGTATCCATCATGTTGGCAAGGTGGGTGAACAAGGGTATTACCTGTCCCAAACTGTAATTACTGTGGCTTTAAGCTCCTCCCCTTTTTGTCTTTCCTATATATGTTTTGATATTTCTATACACTTTCTTTTTTTAGGTGTTAGAGCTAGTAGTAAAAGATATATGAATACTTCTTATTTGGTTTGCAAGCCCGTGCCAATCCTTAGTAGTATCAACGCTTGGAGATCTCATTGAAGATTTTAGCTATTGACAATATGGGGAATAATGTCATGAGTTACATTAAGAGGGAGTGTGGGATCCCTTTTCATGTAATTGAGGATGTATGTGGTTATCCATTTTATATAGGGGAACAATTATGTTGTGTAGAAGTTATTTGTGTTGGTCCTGAGGGGATAACTGAGACTGGGATAGGAAGTAAATGAGAATAGGATAGAATTCTGAATGTACAGGTGTTGAATACAACATTTAAAAGAAAACTTCTGTATGAATTACTCAGAAAGGAACAGATAGACATAGCTATGATACAAGAGACTTACTGGAAAAGGGAAGAGAAACCTAGATAGAGATATGAGATGTATGAGGAAGTCATACAGGCATCTCTATTGGGGGTGGGGGAGAGAGGAGTTGCAATTCTTCTTTCAAAGTGGCTTAATAAAGAGATACTATACACAGAGGTGGATAAAAAAGGAAGATACCAAATTCTAATGTGTAGGATAGACTCTCTAATATATACTTTTGTTAATCTTTTTTGCCAAATGTATTATGAACTAAGTATCTAAAAAAGGTAATGGATAAGGTTGAAAAAGTTAAAATGGGAATTTTAGTCATTACAGGATACTTTAATTGTGTCCAATATACGGTGTTGGATAAAAAGATCAAAAATAATAGAAAAATAAATAATCAATTAAATAAACAATCTAACATATTGGGAAATATTATGAAATAAAACAATTTGTTTTCCTCTCTAGAGTAGAAAATCAAGAACTTATAAAAAATTTAATAGAATTGTATTTTAAGAAAAATAGAACTGAAGGAATGTTCCATTTAATGATTTGGTGCACTTTTAAAGCTGTAGCAAGAGGATACTTAATAACACTTAAAAGGAGAATAAACAAAGAAAAAGGTGCTTCGAGGGAAGCGCTATATATAGAATATTATAAAATCATCCAAAAAAATATTTAACCAATGAAACGATAAAACAACTAAATTAACTAAAAACTAAGATAAATGAAAAAGAAACTGAAAGAATTAATAAAAATTTGAAAGTGAACTATTACCAAGATAATAATAAAATAACTACATGGTTAACTAAGAAGTTAAGAAGGAAGGTAGGGAATGACAGAATATGTATTTAAAAAAAACAGATAAAATATAGAACCCAGAAAGCATAGGTAAAATCTTTCAGATCTACTATGAAGAGCTATATGATATATCAAAACAACCTAAGGGACATCAAATATCTAAATACTTAAAGGATATAGAACTACCTTGTGACGGACCGCCTGGCACCCCGACTGGGTGCCTCCGCCAATCACTACTTCCTAGTAATTATGAGCACCATAAGCACTGCACTGGAACACCATAACCACCGTAGACCCTTAGCTGCCGCAGCTTGGCTGGGGTCTCGCTGTCCTCCACCCACCCTGGACCCAAGTAAGGGACCCAGCTTCCAGTGGGTAGACCTCTCCTACTCCAGAGAGTATAGCAGGATAGCTCTTACAAGAGCCAATGCTGTAATCCAAGGGAATATAGTGATATAGCAATCCCAAGAGCGTATATAGCTGTCCCTTCCACACATGAGACGAGGCTCTATGTTGAGGGTGAAGAGGAACTGTTTAATGGCAGCCACAACTGGTCTTATTTGCAAGTCCCCATGCAAGGGGTTTTCCATAACATAATCCACTGGACCTGAGAGAGGACTGTGACAAAGTACACACTATCATTTCATTGGCTCTCAGGTCCAGGACACTCACACACAAAACAAGATAATCCCTCCCCTGTGCATGAGAGATAATTGAGTCAGGAACGGTACTAAACTCAATTATCTCCAGGCACAGAAAACATATATATTTACAATAACCCGAAAGTACCCCCAAAACACATGGAAACCCTACAAAAGTCATATCCCCTGGGGGACCAACATATCCCAAAATCACCCAGATCAGTTCAGGGGTTTTGGATTTCCATGGAAGTCATAATTTTGACCGACCGTGCACATGGTCCTGTGTCCAAAACAGAGAACTCTATCACCATTACTATTAAGACTTATTTGTCTATTCAGTTCATTTTGGTATCTGGCTCAACTGTGGAAAGAGCTACTTTATCGTTGATCACAGCTAGACGATGTCAGACTTCTCTTAGATAGCCTTTCTTTTGTAGCCAGGCATTACCAATAGACTGAATTTTCATGCTAGTACATCCTGTCTTAAGGGTACTAGCAGGTAGGCAATCATTTTCTGTAACACAATTACTCTCCACTATATTATGTAGGAGTGACTCAGACTACAGGGGCCTACATATTTGTAGGAGGTCTATTCCCTTAAGACACAAGCTACAATTTACTTTGCTGCTTATAATTCTTAGTGTGGTGTTGTAATAAATCTGGGTAGTTGATCCAGATAGCTGCACTTGACATTTTATAACTGTACATTTGGATGATTAGGATGCAGTGTTCTGTCAATATTTCACACACTGCATTTATTGCCAAGCTGAGCCTCAGTTGAGATTCTGGCAACACTAGATAGATACATTTGTTTTGTATCATTCTTTTTGACACATAGTTCGCATATTGTCAACATTACTATTCCACTGGGTTTAATCCATTTAGCTACTGTGTCTTTTCTGTCTATGTACACTGGGCTTCCGGCAGCTATCTCTCTGGGGTGTATTCCTAAACCCTGGAGTTTTGTTTCCACCCAGATTCTGTCCGTCAGTTTATCTGTTTTCACTCCCCCTCCAATTGTATATTACCCTCGCTCAAGTTTATTTAGTCCATTAATAGCGCACTACCACACTATACGACATAAGTGTGGTATGTGTGGCATGTGTGCGTGTGTTTTTTAGTTTAACATTAAAGAATTTTATTGATTTCACTTTATTATTATTTTTTTTATCATTTATTTGGGATAGATTCCATCTGTAAAACCAACAAAGCTTGGGTTTGTGGTCACCAATGGGTCTGCTAACAAGGTCAAAGCTCTTCAAGATGGTTCATTTGTAGATGTGCTCTGTTCAACACTCATCCTATATCTTGTAGTGAAGGGTGCAATTCAGGAAGCCAACACAAAGGTGCATTAAGGGCATTAAAATTAGACAAGAATAGGAAAGCTTGTGGTAGTTCTTACTACATTTAGGAACATGATAGGCAATTTGAGCCACAGTAATGCCAGTTTGGGACAGGTAGTACCCTGGTTCACCCACCTTGCCAACATGATGGATACCGCCCTGGAAAACACGGATTGCATTTCGGATATAGTCTGCTTTTTTAGGTGGGATTAATCTTATATGCATAAAGCCAAGGTTCTCTTTCAACTGGCACAAAATTTGCTAAAATTAGCTTGAGATCTGTGTGGGGACCAAACAAAAGGCAAGCTACTGGACCTAGCATCAGTTCTACACAAATTGCAACTCATCAGACAAGTATTGAGCAGCCTTAGTTTACTGATCCCTACTGCTACATTTGTGTGGAGTGTGCCACCAGGAACAACTTCCGTGTTTTCCAGGATGGTATCCATCATGTTGGCAAGGTGGGTGAACAAGGGTATTACCTGTCCCAAACTGTAATTACTGTGGCTTTAAGCTCCTCCCCTTTTTGTCTTTCCTATATATGTTTTGATATTTCTATACACTTTCTTTTTTTAGGTGTTAGAGCTAGTAGTAAAAGATATATGAATACTTCTTATTTGGTTCGCAAGCCCGTGCCAATCCTTAGTAGTATCAACGCTTGGAGATCTCATTGAAGATTTTAGCTATTGACAATATGGGGAATAATGTCATGAGTTACATTAAGAGGGAGTGTGGGATCCCTTTTCATGTAATTGAGGATGTATGTGGTTATCCATTTTATATAGGGGAACAATTATGTTGTGTAGAAGTTATTTGTGTTGGTCCTGAGGGGATAACTGAGACTGGGATAGGAAGTAAATGAGAATAGGATAGAATTCTGAATGTACAGGTGTTGAATACAACATTTAAAAGAAAACTTCTGTATGAATTACTCAGAAAGGAACAGATAGACATAGCTATGATACAAGAGACTTACTGGAAAAGGGAAGAGAAACCTAGATAGAGATATGAGATGTATGAGGAAGTCATACAGGCATCTCTATTGGGGGTGGAGGAGAGAGGAGTTGCAATTCTTCTTTCAAAGTGGCTTAATAAAGAGATACTATACACAGAGGTGGATAAAAAAGGAAGATACCAAATTCTAATGTGTAGGATAGACTCTCTAATATATACTTTTGTTAATCTTTTTTTGCCAAATGTATTATGAACTAAGTATCTAAAAAAGGTAATGGATAAGGTTGAAAAAGTTAAAATGGGAATTTTAGTCATTACAGGATACTTTAATTGTGTCCAATATACGGTGTTGGATAAAAAGATCAAAAATAATAGAAAAATAAATAATCAATTAAATAAACAATCTAACATATTGGGAAATATTATGAAATAAAACAATTTGTTTTCCTCTCTAGAGTAGAAAATCAAGAACTTATAAAAAATTTAATAGAATTGTATTTTAAGAAAAATAGAACTGAAGGAATGTTCCATTTAATGATTTGGTGCACTTTTAAAGCTGTAGCAAGAGGATACTTGATAACACTTAAAAGGAGAATAAACAAAGAAAAAGGTGCTTCGAGGGAAGCGCTATATATAGAATATTATAAAATCATCCAAAAAAAATATTTAACCAATGAAACGATAAAACAACTAAATTAACTAAAAACTAAGATAAATGAAAAAGAAACTGAAAGAATTATTAAAAATTTGAAAGTGAACTATTACCAAGATAATAATAAAATAACTACATGGTTAACTAAGAAGTTAAGAAGGAAGGTAGGGAATGACAGAATATGTATTTAAAAAAAAACAGATAAAATATAGAACCCAGAAAGCATAGGTAAAATCTTTCAGATCTACTATGAAGAGCTATATGATATATCAAAACAACCTAAGGGACATCAAATATCTAAATACTTAAAGGATATAGAACTACCTTGTGACGGACCGCCTGGCACCCCGACTGGGTGCCTCCGCCAATCACTACTTCCTAGTAATTATGAGCACCATAAGCACTGCACTGGAACACCATAACCACCGTAGACCCTTAGCTGCCGCAGCTTGGCTGGGGTCTCGCTGTCCTCCACCCACCCTGGACCCAAGTAAGGGACCCAGCTTCCAGTGGGTAGACCTCTCCTACTCCAGAGAGTATAGCAGGATAGCTCTTACAAGAGCCAATGCTGTAATCCAAGGGAATATAGTGATATAGCAATCCCAAGAGCGTATATAGCTGTCCCTTCCACACATGAGACGAGGCTCTATGTTGAGGGTGAAGAGGAACTGTTTAATGGCAGCCACAACTGGTCTTATTTGCAAGTCCCCATGCAAGGGGTTTTCCATAACATAATCCACTGGACCTGAGAGAGGACTGTGACAAAGTATACACTATCATTTCATTGGCTCTCAGGTACAGGACACTCACACACAAAACAAGATAATCCCTCCCCTGTGCATGAGAGATAATTGAGTCAGGAACGGTACTAAACTCAATTATCTCCAGGCACAGAAAACATATATATTTACAATAACCCGAAAGTACCCCCAAAACACATGGAAACCCCACAAAAGTCATATCCCCTGGGGGACCAACATATCCCAAAATCACCCAGATCAGTTCAGGGGTTTTGGATTTCCATGGAAGTCATAATTTTGACCGACCGTGCACATGGTCCTGTGTCCAAAACAGAGCACTCTATCACCATTACTATTAAGACTTGTTTGTCTATTCAGTTCATTTTGGTATCTGGCTCAACTGTGGAGAGAGCTACTTTATCGTTGATCACAGCTAGACGATGTCAGACTTCTCTTAGATAGCCTTTCTTTTGTAGCCAGGCATTACCAATAGACTGAATTTTCATGCTAGTACATCCTGTCTTAAGGGTACTAGCAGGTAGGCAATCATTTTCTGTAACACAATTACTCTCCACTATATTATGTAGGAGTGACTCAGACTACAGGGGCCTACATATTTGTAGGAGGTCTATTCCCTTAAGACACAAGCTACAATTTACTTTGCTGCTTATAATTCTTAGTGTGGTGTTGTAATAAATCTGGGTAGTTGATCCAGATAGCTGCACTTGACATTTTATAACTGTACATTTGGATGATTAGGATGCAGTGTTCTGTCAATATTTCACACACTGCATTTATTGCCAAGCTGAGCCTCAGTTGAGATTCTGGCAACACTAGATAGATACATTTGTTTTGTATCATTCTTTTTGACACATAGTTCGCATATTGTCAACATTACTATTCCACTGGGTTTAATCCATTTAGCTACTGTGTCTTTTCTGTCTATGTACACTGGGCTTCCGGCAGCTATCTCTCTGGGGTGTATTCCTAAACCCTGGAGTTTTGTTTCCACCCAGATTCTGTCCGTCAGTTTATCTGTTTTCACTCCCCCTCCAATTGTATATTACCCTCGCTCAAGTTTATTTAGTCCATTAATAGCGCACTACCACACTATACGACATAAGTGTGGTATGTGTGGCATGTGTGCGTGTGTTTTTTAGTTTAACATTAAAGAATTTTATTGATTTCACTTTATTATTATTTTTTTTATCATTTATTTGGGACAGATTCTCTGTTTTTTTGGCTATGCCCAAAACGGTTCCAGGGAATCAGGGCTACCGGTCAGTCTCTCTTTCTGGAGTACAAAAGTACATAAATCATATGAATGTAGTCTTTTAAAGTGCATTTGGAAAGGTATTTTGCAGGACCCATAGTCCTGAGGCAGGAGGCTGGCAAGCAGGCCCCTCCAAGATCCCATGACAAGGTTCAGTTCGTCACATACCTAAAAAACACATGAACAAAATACATTTAATAAATGCACCTTTTACTAAGCCAGAGTTTGAACAAGTAATTGAAAGATTTGTCGATTTCAAGACCCCTGGTCCAGATGGTTTGACTGATAGATTCCATAAGGTTTATAAGGATATACTGTGTGAACACCTAGTCAGTGCTTTTAATGAGATCGTGGAAAAGGGTTGTGGACCAAAAGAAATGCAATATGCAAATATACTGCCAATTCTTAAAAAAGATACAGACCCCCAGAAACTATCGTCTGATCTCTCTAATAAATGTAGATTCTCAACTGTTCTTAGCAATCTTGGCAGAGAAGATAAAGATAATAGTTTCAATACAAGATGTTTGATTAATATATTGGACTGGGGAGAGAGATTGGGCAATCCCCTTCTGACACTGTCATTGGATGCTGAAAAGGCCTTTGACAGGGTCGGATTGGGATATATGTTTGAGGTATGGGAATCTATGGGTTTCCGTGAATGGACAAAGGCAGCAAATAAAACCATATCAAAATCCAATGGCTAGACTGGTGGGAGTAGGTTTATGTTTTGACTGGTTTTCTTTAGGTAATGGTACCCGTCAGGGTTCCCCCCTCTCACCGATACTATACATCTTATCGATGGAGCCTTTAGCAATAAGAATAAGGTCAAACCCAACCATCAGAGGTGTCCCAGCAGCTATAAAAGATCTGAAGATGTGTATGTATGCTGATGATACCATAGTGACCCAGACTGACCCTATTGTTTCTGTTGTTCATTTAATGAAGGAGATATTCCAGTATAGTGAGATATCTAATTATAAGATAAATATAGATAAATCTGAGGTTATGTTTAAAAATTGTGATGCTGATATAAAAAAAAATAATTATTGGACATGTATGGTTTTTGGAGAGGCCAAAGGGAGTTTTGACTACTTAGGTGTTATGCTTTCGGATAAAATAAATAAAACTGTAGAATATAACATTTTGAGACTGATTAGATCAACAAACCTAACCTTAAAAAGTGGAATACTTTGTTACTGAGCTGGCTGGGTAGAATTAATATTATCAACACTTATATACTTCCCAAGTGGACTTATTTTTAAAAAAATGATTCCACTAGCAGATAGTTGGTTAGAAATTATTCAAAGAAGTTTTAGAAAATTTTGTTTCGAAGAGGAAGAGACCCGTTTGGATCAGTTGACAAAAATCCCGAGTTAAGGTGGCATGAATTTCCCCAACATCAAAAAACATTATGAGGCTAGCATAATCCATCACATACAAATTGTAACTAAAAATGAAGTGAGAGAACCAGGATGGTTTATATTGGAAACTTAATCATTGAATAAGAGTGACTTAATTATTATTATTTTGATATTATTTATATAGTGCCAACAAATTCCGCAGCGCTTTACAGTGGGTGGACGAACAAACATGTTTGTAACCAGGCAAGTTAGACACACAGGAACAGAGGGGTTGAGGACCCTGCTCAATGAACTTACATGCTAGAGGGAGTGGGGTAAAGTGACACAAAAGGTAAAGATAGTGTTATGCTAATCACAGTTGCAAGAGAGGAATCAGTCAGGAGCTATTAACAGTTTCATTGATATGCTTTTATGAAGAAGTGTTTTTTTTAATGATTTTTTTTAAGGAGTGGAGACTGGGTGAGCATCTCACAGAGGAGGGAAGTGAGTTCCACAGGAATGGTGCAGCCCTCGAGAAGTCTTGAAGTCGAGCATCAGAGTTGGGAGTACGGACAGAAGATAGACATAAGTCTTCAGCAGAGCGTAAGGGCTTAGATGGGACACACTTGTGAACTAGGAAGGATAGATAGGTGGGAGCAACACTATGTAGAGATTTAAAAGAAATAACCAGAATTTTAAATTGAGCCCTTTATCATACAGCAAGCCAATGTAGGGACTGAGAGAAGGGTGAGGGGTGGGAGGTGTGGGTGGACAGGAAGAGTGTCTTCTTGTAGGTGGTGGTGGGGCACCATCACTTGAGGACTTACTCAGTGGCTCAATGTCAGAGGCAGTGATAGTGTCACTTTCTTGCATAGTGTCACTATCACTGCCTGCCAGAATGGCATATGCCTCCTCTGCGGAGTAGCGACGTGCCATTCTAGGGGTGACTAATCAATAATTAATAAAAAAAACTAGGGGGGAAATTACTAAATTCCTACCTGCCTAACACCCAATACCAACCCTCAAAAACCCACAAAAAATAAAATAAATGTACTGATCACAGTTTAGACTGTTGCGTTCAGTACTGAAAGAGTCAGCCTGATCAGAGAGCCCTTTGATCACAGTGATCACTGGTATAGTACTGTACAGCAGCGATACTGTACAGTACAGTGATCACGGCAGCAGGGAAGGGGTTAAGGGAGATTTGGGTTGCTGCAGCTGACAAAGGGTTAAAAAAATGTAAAAATTACTTTTGGACCCTATATTTTTTTTTTAGAATAGTACAAATGTACTAACAGACCTAATCAGGTTGATCACAGTGTTAATGCTGTGATCAGCACTGAAAGGGTTAAAAATATACATTTTTCTTTTTTAGAAATTTTACTTAATTTTTACAACTCTTTCTCTGAAAGGGAACACCAGCAACAATCTCTCTGCCTCTCTCTCTCTCTCAGATCGAAGTGAGGTGAAGAGAGGGGCAGAGACAATGTGTCAGCCAGTGATTTAAAATCATTGGCTGACCCATTGTAACAATGATCACAAACTTCAGATCGCCACTGATTGGCCACAGGGGGGCTGCCTGGGTTGTAAGGCAGGTGCCCCCACTGCGTACTGCATTTTGGGAGGGATCGGGGAAACGTGGGTAGGCTGAGTGATATGCCGCCCTAATGGCGTTTAAGCCCATTAACATAGCATGACGTAACGGTGTTAACGGGTAATGGGTTAATAAATATGTAGGGGGTTAGAAAAATACCCCTTTCTGTCTCATTAGAGATTTTTATCTGAAGCTGAAAGAAGCAAAGTGAACTGTTAGTGTAAGACTCACCAAATAGGTTTGCTTGACGTAGCAGGGGAGCTTACACTCAAGAGGCCACTGGTGTGATACTAAAAACCTCCAGTTATTGAAACGTGCATAGGGATTTAGCATAGTGTGCAAATAACTCTTTTCTTTGTTCTTTATTGTATGTATTGGGACTGATGAAATATGCACTAATTGGATATTTTGCTCATAGGCGTTAGCCCTGCCCAAGGATGTATGTAAAAATGAAGTTGGTGATATACTGTTGAAGAAATTTACAGTTGTTGGGAAGTTAATGAAATCATTCCCAGTTAATTAAGTTACTCCCCAGGCTCACCATCACCAGGGAGGGAACCTATTGTTATCGTTGATGATTGTCCCTATTAATATGTGTCTGCTGTCAAAATAAAGTCTAGTTGTTGACCCCTTCCCCAAGCCTCAGCTGTTTTTGGGGAAAAGGCTATATTCACCTGTTTACTTTCCAGCAATCAATAGGAAATCTCCTGCAGAGGTATTTAGTTAGGAGATCATTCACAAACTACTTCTAGGCATTCAAGGTAAACTTTTTTTTTTTTTTTTGAATATTTAATCTTTATTTTATATTTTTTTATCCTTATTAAATACATATATTATACAAATACATATATCATACAAATTTACAATACACAAACAACATAGCAGCAAAATAGGGGAGGGAAGAGAAAAATACATCAGAAAAAAAGTTTCCATAGTTGAGTGGTAAAATCATCTAGATAAGTCTCATAATTATTTACAATGGTCATGGGATTACTCTACTACTAATTGATCAACATTATTTTCTACACCAATCATCTCAATACATTTTGACCAAACAGAAACCTTATTACTTAGTCTTTGTTTACTTAGCATCAACTCCATTCTAATCTGAAACTCGAGTTGAATTTTAACTTTCTTCCAGGGGACTTCTAAATCCTTTTTCCACCATCTCGCAATTACTATTTTAGCAGCTAAAAAAAGATGTATAAGAATTGCTTTTAACTAATATGTCAAATGAGGCCAATTTAGATGCAACAGAACTACCTCTGGAGAAATTATCAACTCGAGTTTTAAATTATTGGATATAAAATGCTGTATTTTCAACCAAAGATTCTTTAGTTTATGGCAATCCCACCAAATAAAATTGCCTCTAATACTATTACATCTCCAACAGATAGGATTAGTTAAAGGATACATTTTATTCAGTTTAGCTGGTACTAAGTACCACCTATTTAGAACTTTAAAGTGAGTTTCTAATAAATTTAATGAATGTATATTCTTCTTAACATCCATCATTGAAAAACCCCATTGATTCAAATTAATATCAATGTCCAGTTCTTGTTTCCAAACCTGTATGGCAGTAGGGTTTATATCTTTAACCATTGATTTAATTAATATCAAAGCTTTGGAAAGTGGCTTATTAATTTTTTTTGACGTGAATAGTAAATCTATCAAATCAAATTGCTCAAATTAGATTTTGGTATTATAAGGTGTATATTCATATAGCTTTTAAGTCTTAAAAAATTAAACACCTCTCTAGGAGGAATATTATATTCCCCTGATATTTGAGCAAAGGTTTTGATTGATCCTTCTATCAATAATTGGTCCAGAGTCTTTATCCCTTCTTTTTTCCAATTGTTTAAATTTAAATCTTCCACTTGTTTTTCTCTAGTGTCTAACTCTAAGTAACTTGGAACTTTTTTTTCTATATTCATTGCTTTTTTAATTTTTAACCAGTTTTCTAATAATTGAGTTAAAATGATACTAGCATACTCTTTTCTCTTTAACGTTTTATTTATATTCCAAATTAAACAGTCCAAGCTAGAGACTTCTCCTGCCTTCAATTTCATTTTATACCATCCCTCATCCTTATTTTCTTTAATTTGCATTCTATAAACGTGTAGGATAGTAGCTGCTTTGAAATTATTCATTATAAATGGATAGTCAAGTCCACCTTTATGTATTTGCTGCGCTAATATTGACTGCTTCAATCTTGGCTTCTTGCCTTTCCAAATGTATTGAGTAAAACTTCTTTGTATTAATTGAAGCCAATGGGTTGGGATATGGAGAGGTAACATTTGAAACATATAGTTCCACTTTGGTATAACATATGAGTTGATAACATTTATTCGTCCCCAAAAAGTAATCTCTAGGTTTCTACGATCTTTTAACCATTATTAAGGTCTAATAATAATGTTAGGAAATTTACTTCCATAATCTTATTTATCTCTCTAGTTATTTTTATTCCTAAGTAATCCATACTTTCTTTAACCCAGATAAAATCATATTTATTTTTAATCTCTTGTTGCATCTTTTTATCAAGGTTAACATCTAATATCAGAGATTTATTTGTATTTAACTTATAATTTGATATATGACTGTATCACTCTATTTCTTGCATTATATACTCTAAAGAATTTTTAGGGTTTGTGAGAGTAATTAAAATGTCATCAGCATATAAACTGATTTTTTGATCGTCATCCATTATTTTATAACTGTAAATCTCTTTATTATTTCTAATATTCTCAGCCAATGGGAATTTGTTTTTTGTTTTTGTTGTTGTTTTATGATTGAATTTAAAAGAGAGTTCTTTCAAGGGGTTATAGTGACATTCAACTTAATGTCGTTGTAATAACCCCAGGCAAGACCCTCAAGAAAAAAAGAAGCAAGAAGAAACAAAAGACGAATTACTGTGCAGCGCGTGATGTCGCCCTACAGTGTAAGAATGTTTGTGCTAACTGTCTTTTGGAGGCAGACATAATCTTTTAAGCCCCGTCAACAGATAGATGGATTCCTCAGGCACCAGCACAGCAAAGAAAATAAAGTTTATAAAAGTCCTAGAGTCTCTAGATCTTCAGAGGCTTTGGACAACTCCTTACCTGACTCTCAAGATTCTAGGAGAAGATATGAGGAAGAAGGTGAATTAATCTTCTCTGAAGATGAGCAAGATAATTTAGAAGGAAAAATGGATTATGAATTAGTTGAGCTCTCATTATCAAGTTCTGGACAATCTTATGCAGAGACATCACCACTCTTTTAGCCACAAAGGTAATTGTAAGAGTAACTGTCCATAAAATATTTTGAGGAATCTATTCGCCACTTTCTTTGGTCCTAAAGCTATCAGGAGACTGGAGACCAATTCTGAACCTTCACGCCAGCATTTGAGTGCTTTATCTCCAAATGTTTTATATGGAATCCTTCTCTTTCATTACTGCTGTTGTGGATCAGTGGCTTGGCTGGCACCCATAGACCTAAAGGATGCCTACTTTCATATTCCAATCTCCCCAGCTCATCAAAGAATCCCAATGTTTGTGATTCTAGGAGTCCATTTTCAATCAGGGCAATGCTCTTTGGCCTAAGTACAGCTCCTCAAACATACAATAATTAATGCATCTCTATTAGGAAAGTTCTGTGTCTCCATGCAGAGAGTGGAGACACTAAATGTAAGTGCTGCCCTAGGAAGCACCTCTACCAGCCTCTGAAAAGACAGTGTTTATTGCAAAAAGCCTGCAGGAAAATGCTATACTCACCAGTACAACTACATTAAGCAGTAGTTGTTCTGGTGACTACAGTGTTCCTTTAAGTTAAGTGAGTGCACTTCGTCCAAATCTCTGCATACTGAGTCCATTCACCACAAACCCGTGACACTTTGTAAGGACTTTGCTTTTGGAACATTTTTTATTTTTAGCATCAAGGCTTAGCTGGAGGGAAAAGAAGTGCGCTTGAGAGGAGTAGTGTGGGTGATTGCATTGTGTGACAATGGGAAAGAGGCCCACTCCTGAAACACAGAATAGATTACACAGATCACTGATGCCAGTGGCTATGTAATGATCAATAAATGCTTTCATCAAACCTGTTGGTCTTTGTCTCATATGCTAACATATTGCATCTAAAAAAAGTTAACAAAATAATAATAATATAAAAATTACATTCATGTATGATAGAGGATGTGCATAGAACCTGCATGTCTACATAATATAATCTGACATGCATTAAGGAAAGACATCATAGCTTGTATTACTGAATTAACACTGTGCTAATGGCAATTAAAGATTATCATTAAAAGGTGCAAATGGCTCCCTTGCCTTTGCAGGAAAACTACACATGGGAATTAGTTATAAACAAAAATCGATAATCTGACATTTTATAATTAAATGGCAAAATAAATGTTAAGGGAAAGTGAACTAAATTAGGAAAGTTACTTAGGGTGAAATTGAAAATATTGATTTTAATTTGCCAAACGTGAACTCTTTATACCCCGTGTGAGAAGACAATTAAAAGTCAGGTTGTTAATTCTGCAAAAACGTTAACATTAGATCAATAATTGTAAAACGTAAATATTAAGGTTATTTTTTTCCGACAACAACATTTTGAAGTCTATCTTTCCCTTAAGAAATATATGTTAGTTCTCATGTAGTTCTGGCTCAAAAAGGCACTGAAATGAATGCATAAAAATAATTTCCCTGTGTTACATAGACTGGTTTTCAAAAAATCTTGTATGCAATAATTTTCCTTAATGTCCCATTTAAGTGCTGTAGTGTCAACACTAAAATGTTAATGGTAGTGATACAGTTACATTAAGTTGAAAAAAACAAACAATTTTTTTTGCTTTTTTCAAAACTAAGCAACAGTAAGTAAACAAAAGCAGATTTTATGCTTTTTGCATAACTAAACTCTTAGAATAAAAAAGATACAACAATGGTTAGGAGTGGAACAAACCGCTCCACTAGAGTCGTAGTGGCTGTCCCAAAAACGAAAAAGGGAAAGAAGGACTAAAAGGTGGCAGATTAAATAAACCAGCCACCCATATAGACCTGGTATCCTCAACCCCTTAAAGGACCACTGTAGGCACCCAGACCACTTCAGCTTAATGAAGTGGTCTGGGTGCCAGGTCCAGCTACGGTTAACCCATTTTTTCATAAACATAGCAGTTTCAGAGAAACTGCTATGTTTATCAATGGGTTAAGCCTTCCCCTATTTCCTCTAGTGGCTGTCTCATTGACAGCCACTAGAGGCGCTTGCGTGCTTCTCACTGTGATTTTCACAGTGAGAGCACGCCAGCGTTCATAGGAAAGCATTGTAAATGCTTTCCTATGAGACCGGCTGAATGCGCGCGCAGCTCTTGCCGCGCGTGCGCATTCAGCCGGCGGGGCGTAACGGAGGCGGAGAGGAGGAGGAGAGCTCTCTGCCCAGCGCTGGAAAAAGGTAAGTTTAAACCCCTTTCCCCCTTCCAGAGCCCGGCGGGAGGGGGTCCCTGAGGGTGGGGGCACCCTCAGGGCACTATAGTGCCAGGAAAACGAGTATGTTTTCCTGGCACTATAGTGGTCCTTTAAGGACACATGACATGTGTGACATGTCATGATTCCCTTTTATTCCAGAAGTTTGGTCCTTAAGGGGTTAAAGGAGAAATTGCTCTAAATTAAGTAGTTGGACAATGCCTAAGTACAGAGCAAAAAGTAGAACTATCTAATCTTTATTGGTCCCTCATAAGGAACAAGAAATATAAAAAAATATATACAACTGTGTATTAACTAGGTGATAAACACACAAATAAATATATATATATATATATATATATATATATATATACAACTGTGTACTAACTAGGTGATAAACACACACAAACAAATTGTGATAGTAACTAATAAATAGCAAATGTTAAAAAGTAGGACCAAACATCCTGTCACTGTAATAGATCCAATTTATAACATGGATAGTGTCTGGATAATATGTTGCAAATAGTTGCATGAAAAAAGACACTCTGTGTAAACCACTAAATGGATCTTAGGCAGGGAGGGTATAAAAAGATCTAATATAACCGCTATAGTAAGGAACATTGGTTATATAGACCCTCCAGGGGGATATATGGAAGAGTATTAGGAAAACGGGTATTTATTGCAATAGGTGATAACACTCCCCAGGTATACTAAATCGATCTCAAGATTAGTACTGGAGGATAGAGATTAGCAGCGATTGCAATACCCTGAAATAAAGAATAAAAAATAAAGGATAAAGAATAATAAGTACTCTTATTCTTATGTCTCTGAGACAGTACAGAAGAAAAGTAAGATAATACTGTATACTGCTATAGTGAAACAAACTGCAGGTGACCCAAAGATAGGGTGTAGGTGATGGTCAATAGGTATATTAACCTAATAGCCATAATTTGTCATAAGACCAAGGCGATATCAGAGCGTCTCTGAATATTATAGGCAATTAGTGTGACCAAAAACCCAAATCTCACCCTGTAGCTCATGTAGTGCAGTATACTTCTGTATATATGAATAAGAGTTTATAGATATTGGATACCATGGAGCCTTACGTATATCAAACATAATTAGACCATATTTATATGAAAATCACCTGGCTTTCTATGTATCAGTCTGAGAATCTATGTTTCTTTAGCAGAGATAGAAAGGTGAATCAGTATGAATTATACTATTCAGGCTGAGATCAAATTACTTCCAGAACAGAGAAAAGTGAGTGCAGAGAAGCAGTCTCAAATTAGATGTTAGATGGATAGATTGTTTAATAACATGGTTAAGTGATACATAAAGTAGGCGTATATTTAAGTAAGCCTAAAAAGATCAATAACCTTATAGATAGAACAACCAGGGTGTTAGAGGTTCAAATGAAAGGTGCAAATGAAAAGCCTTCGTTGAGGCCTTTTGGTTGAAGGGTTTTTAGTTGATTAATCCAAAAGCTCTCCCTTTGTCTCAAGAACCTATCGTAGTTGCCCCTTCGTTTATCTCTTCGTACAAGTGTATTTACATGCGACACAGTGTCCACATTGGTAAGAACCCATGACTGGAGTGTTCAGCCAGGTATGTGTGGTTAGACGTTGGACTTGAAAGTAACTTGGAACCAGCAGCTCTCTGAGGTTTTTGCCTCTAAGTGCGGTAATTTCCACTTTTTTGCCAAGTATTTATTTTGGATGTGTATCTTCCAGTAGTAAGGGCCAAAACTTTTGTATGCCGTTCCTTACTTTGTCCCATCCTGCATCATATGTAGCTATCATCCGTGGTGAAACTTGGGAATTTGTCGGTGTTTCAGATTGGTTAGTAGTTAGTAATGTACCTCTATCAACCTCTAGAGCGCTCCTGTAGGCTTTTTTTAAGGCATTTATTTGGGTAGCTTTTATCCTTGAATTGTTGTCTCAAGATGTTAGCTTTAGGCTTAAATCCTCAAGGTCACTACAGTTCCTACGGCACTAAGATACTGCCCAGTAGGTATGCCAGATTTCAGGGGTCTGGAATGAAAGCTCTCCCAACGAAGGAGGCTGTTAGAGGCTGAGGGTTTCTTAAAGAGTGTAGTCATGATGGATTGGTTACTGATGGAGATTGTGAGATCCAAAAAGTTTAGCGTGTTTCCCCCAAATTCTGAGGTAAAACGTAGATTGAGATCATTTTCCTTTAGAAGAGATACAAATGCACTAACGTCTTCCCTAGTGCCTGTCCATATGATGAAAACATCATCAATATATCTGGCCCACATATGTATCAGGGGCCTATATGACAAAAAAAACAATCAGACGCCACAATTACTTCCTCCCACCAACCTAGATGCAGATTGGCATACAATGGGGCAGGAGCCGTCCCCATCGCTGTGCCCTGTATTTGGTGGTAGAATTTATCATTAAAGAGGAAGTAATTGTGGCAAAGGATAAATTCAAGGAGTTCCAAAGTGAACATAGAGTGTTCGTGAAAATTCGGTACCTTCTTGTCCAGATAGTATTGGACGTGAGGTATGGACGAATAAAGGACCACTATGTCCAAACTACATAGCACTACTGACTTAGGTAGTGTTAGGTTGGACAAGAGAGTTAGAGTCTGTTTGGTGTCCTGAATGAAGAATGGTAAGGCCTCTACATGACTACAGATGATTTTATCTAGGTAAATACTTCCATTTTGGGTAAGATTATCCACTCCGGATATTATTGGGCGTCCGGGGGTTTACCTTATTTTTGTGGACTTTGGGGAGGCAGTAGAAGGTAGCTATCCTTGGATTTTTGTTAAGGATGAAATCATATTCATCCCTGGATAACACCCCTCTACTGCAGCTCCTGTCCAAAATCTGTTTATAGTCACGTAGAAATGCATCAGTAGGGTCTGCCTTGAGAAGATGGTAAGTATCCTTATCCTTGAGTATCTTAAGAGCCATCCCTACATAGTCAGATGAGTTCATAATAACTATGTTGCCCCCTTTGTCAGCTGGTTTAATTGTAATTGTGTTGTCAAGTCTCAAGAAGTGGAGGGCTTTATTCTCTTGTTTTGTTAGGTTCATATTTGGATACAGTTTTAGATCCCTACATTTAATATTTTCTATCTCAAACTTAACAGACTCCAGAAAGAATTTGATATTTTTGAAACTCCCTATATTGGGTGTAAAACGGCTTTGGAGTTTCAAATTCGCCTGATTCATGGTGGTATTGGTGTCACTTTCATCTAGGAGAGATATTAAGGTCATTAGACAATCATAGTCTTTGTCAAGTAGTCCTTGGTCTTTTGTCTTTCTTTCAGTTTTGATTTGATGATATTTACAAAGAGCCGGTTTTCTGGCGAATAGATGTAGATTATTTATCCACATGAATTTAATATAAGCCGGAAATGGCACAAATGATAAACCTTTTGATAGGACCTTATGATCTGAGAGATTTACTATTTGTGAGGTGTTACTTAGAATCGTCTTCTCCTTATCCCTCTTCCCCCTCTGCCCCTGTTGCAAGTCTGGTAAAATGATTGTTGGGGTGGAGGATCGTCCAGTTGATCTAATTATAAAAGATAAATTACATATGGACAGGCACTAGTGAAAACTTTAGTTCATTTGTATCTCTTCTAAACGAAAACAATCTCAATCTACGTTTTACCTCAGAATTTGGGGGAAACACGCTAAACTTTTTGGATCTCACAATCTCCATCAGTAACCAATTCATCATGACTACACTCTTTAAGAAACCCTCAGCCTCTAACAGCTTCCTTCACTGGGAGAGCTTTCATTCAATACCCCTGAAATCTGGCAGTATCTTAGAGCCCGTAGGAACTGTAGTGACCTTGAGGATTTTAAGTCTAAAGCTAACATCTTGAGACAACAATTCAAGGATAAAGGCTACCCGAATAAATGCCTTTAAAAAGCCTACAGGAGAGCTCTAGAGGTTGATACATTACTAACTACTAACCAATCTGAAACACCCACAAATTCCCAAGTTTCACCACGCATGATAGCTACATACGATGCAGGATGGGACAAAGTAAGGAACGGCATACAAAAGTTTTGGCCCCTACTACTGGAAGATACACGTCTAAAACGGATACTTGGCAAAAAAAGCGTAAATTACCGCACGAACAGGCAAAAACCTCAGAGACCTGCTGGTTCCAAGCCACTGTCAAGTCCAACGTCCAACCACACATACCTGGCTGAACACTCCGGTCATAGGTTCTTATCAATGTGGACACTGTGTCGCATGTAAATACATAAAATATGACTCCAAAAAAGTCATGGACGGTGATGGGAAACAGTGTTTCAATATTAAGCCATTTTTTAATTGTAATACTGCTGGAATTGTTTACTTGCTTACATGTGACTGTAAGTTACAATATGTAGGCAAAACATTTAAACCATTCAAGGAGAGAATAAAGGAACATGTTAGGTCCCCCAAGTTAACTACTGATACTCCCATTGGTCGTCATTTGAAGGAACAACACTCTGGTAGCCCACTAGGGCTCCGATTCTGTGGGCTCAAACTTGTACGAAGAGATAAACGAAGGGGCTACTACGATGGGTTCTTGAGACAAAGGGAGAGCTTTTGGATTTATCAACTAAAAACCCTTCAACCAAAAGGCCTCAACGAAGGCTTTTCATTTGCACCTTTCATTTGAACCTCTTACACCCTGGTTGTTCTATCTATAAGGTTATTGATCTTTTTAGGCTTACTTAAATATACGCCTACTTTATGTATCACTTAACCATGTTACTTAATCTATCCATCTGAAG
>OW240918.1:101449020-101599194 GCA_933207985.1 Pelobates cultripes | reverse complement strand
GACTAACAGGAAGTGCACACTTCCTGTTAGTCCGGCCGGGTACAGGAGACAGCTGCTCCCTGTACCCGGACTGTCAATACTGCAGGGCTCGGCCACGCTACAGCAAAGGAAGCTGACAGGAGGGAGCTCTGAGCGCTTCCCTCCTGTCAGCCTCTCCTCAGGCTGCGCCCGGGCGGTGCAGTCCACCCACATGGACGCACCGCCCGGGCAAAGCTGCAGCCGCCTGAGGCTCTCTACAGAGCGCTCGGGTGGCTGCAGCATGGGGGGGGGGCGGCGGGGCTGGTCATGGCACCACCCACCCTGCTGGCACCCGGGGCGGACCGCCCCCCCCCGCTTCCCCCTTAGTACGCCACTGGGTCCCCCCCTCATTATTTTTATGGCCCCCACCCACCGCGCAGTGGTGGGGGTGGGGGGGAGGACAGTAGGTTCCCCCCCTCATTATCTTTATGGCCCCCACCCGCCGCCCAGGGGTGGGGGCCGGGGAGAGGACAGTAGGTCCCCATTATTTATGGTCTCCCCACCCGTCATGACAGGGTGGGGGCACAGTTTTTACAGTGAGCAGCCACTGGCTGCTCACTGCTTACTAGACATACCCCTACTCGCTGCATAGCGAGTAGGGGCAGAATTTACTAATACTAAGTAATCTTTACTTAGTATTAGTAAATGTAGCTGAAAGACCAATTTAGGTCTTTCAGCCTTTTAGTAGATAGCTCTCTAATACCGTGGGAATTAGGGAGTTATCTACTAAACGGCTGCAAGATGCAGCCGCGGATCGGAGTTTGCATGCCACAGTCCAGGTGTTAGTCCCCTTGAAACAACTTTTCCATCACTATTGTGGCCAGAAAGAGTCCCTGTGTGTTTTAAAATTCGCCTGCCTATTGAAGTCTATGGCGGTTCGCCCGGTTCGCGGGTTCGCGAACATTTGCCGGAATTCGCGTTCGCGAACCGAAAATTTCATGTTCGCGACATCACTAATGTTGATTCAGAAAATTTATTGAGTATTATTTGCTATATCTCTTTGTGAGACAGATCCTGTTTGACATTATGTATAAGTTCAGGGAAGTCTTCAGTCTATTTGCCAGTATTTTGGAAAATATCTTAATATATGAATTTATCATAGGAAATTGGATGATAATGTGACAGGGTGTCTGGATTCTTCCCGATTCTTCTTTATGGGATAAATCTACGCATAGTGAACTAATTAAAGGTCGGACAGTAACGGGGAGATTACATTCACAGAGGTTTTATAAAAAATTGTGGAGAAACTATCAGTTCCAGGAGCTTTTATTTTTTCAACCAACGTATTGTATTTTGAATCTCATTAATAGTAAAAGGTTTATGCAAAGATTTCAAATTCAATGGTTTAATTTTTGGAATCTTGTATTCTGTAAGAAATGTTTTAATTACACTTGAGTAGCTACATCTTTCAGATTATATAGAGGTGATAATAATTTCTAAATGCTTCCCCAATTTGTTTGGGGAAGAGAAAAAATGTATTTCTTATTTTAATTTTGTTAATATGATCATTTTGCTTTTTAACCCCTTAAGACCGGAGTGGCGTACTATTACGCCCTATTCTAAGCGGCTCTAAACGCCGCGGGGCGTAATAGTACGCCCTCCGGTCTTTTCCTACTTACCCAGTCGCTGGCGATCCCACACCGGCGATCGTGGTTCGGGGGACTCCCAGGGAGCCCCCCGTGGCACATCCGACGTCCTGGAAGCCTTCGCTGAACACAAATATTAGTGTTTCAAATCAGTAAAATGTATTACAACGATGATATCTTCAGTAAAAGTGAAGTTTTTTGCATTTTTCACGCACAAACAGCACTTACACGGACGATATTATTGCTGCAATACTTTTTACTGTTTTGAAACACAAATATTTGTGTTCAGCTAAGTCTCCCGAGTACAACAGTACCCCTCATGTACAGGTTTTATGGTGTTTTCAAAAGTTACAGCGTCAAATATAAGGCTTGTGTTTAATTTTTTTCACATTAAAATTCGCCAGATTGGTTACGTTGCCTTTGAGACCCTATGGTAGCCCAAGAATGAAAATTACCCCTATGATGGCATACCATTTGAAATAGTAGATAACCCAAGGTATTGCAAACAGGGTATGTCCAGTCTTTTTTAGTAGCCACTTAGTCACAAACACTGGCCAAAATTGGCGTTTTTTGTATTTTTCACACACAAACAAATACTAACGCTTGTGACCAAATGGCTACTAAAAAAGACTGGACATACCACATTTGCAATACCTTGGGTTGTCTACTCTTGCAAATGGTATGCCATTATGGGTGTAAATTTCATTCCTGGGCTACTAGACAGTCTCAAAGGTAACGTAACCAATCTGGCGAATTTCAATTTAAAAATGTAATGTGCTATATTTGACCCTGTAACTTCCCAAAACGCCATAAAACCTGTACATAGGGGGTACTGTCTTACACGTGAGACTTTACTGAATACAAATATGTGTATTTTATTGCAGTAAAAGCAAACAGTATTATGACATTGACCGTTAAAATGTCATGTAGAACTAAAAAAATAAAACAAAAATCGTGTTTTCTCCCATTTTTTTCATACTAAATTATGTTTCATAGCTAAATATTTGATATTAAATGAAAGCCCTGTTTTCCCTGAATAAAATGATATATAATAAGGGTGGGTGCATTTACTATGAAAGAGGTGAATTACAGTTGGACATACATGTAGCGCAAATGCCAGGTTTTGTTTACATTTTGTTTTGTTCACAACGTGTACATTTGGCTCCGTCCTTAAGGGGTTACATTTTTTTTTTTTTTTTAGAGAAGCTTATCAGTTTTATTACTGTTTAAATACCAGTTTTGCTTTAATGCAACCACATTTCTATTGATTTTCTCTTGTAGTTTGATTTTTTATAAGGTTCTGGATATTCAAAATAGTTTTAGAAGTGTTTAAATTTGGGGTGAGTTTGTTTATATTCTCTTGTTTGGCTAAGGAAATGTAAAGGTTTGTTAAAGGTCCTTCATGTTTTTTTTTTTAAATATGCGATCTGAGCTTAATAAACAGACCGTGCAAATAGCATTAAAAAGTACACCATATTGAGGTGAATGTTGTGTCCCAGTTGTCATTAAGTTAAATAAATTATTTAGCCTGTTCTATTAATTCTTCAGTAAAGGATGCTTAGGAACATAGTGATTAATTTAGTTATTTTTAATAGGATATTCTGTGTTACTTTTATCTTTTACAAAATTGGAGCATGGTCTGACCATGTTATCGAGCCAATCTCTGAGGAAACAAACTTTTCAGCGAATGTGTTTTTGTAATAAACAAATCAATCCTGATCTGACCTAAAACCATCTTTAACATTCAGGGTGTAAACGGACTTATGCTGTGACGTTTTACCATAATTGTTCGCTAACCTGGTTTCAATCGTATCTATCAGATCGTTCGCAATATGTGTCCATTTCTGACAGTGACTCCCTCCCTCTCCCAGTCACGTGTGGTGTTCCCCAAGGTTCCATTCTCGGCCTCCTACTATTTACATTATTTATAAATGATCTGCCTAATGTCTGCAAATCCTCAAATGTACACATGTACGCAGACGACACAGTAATCTATGCGAGCAAATCTGAGCTACCGCAGCTTGAGGCTGTGCTCCAAGATCAGTTTACAGAGGTAGAAAAGTGGATCGCAAAAAATAAACTCTTCCTAAACACTGACAAAACTGTCACAATGATCTTTGTAACTACCTAAATTACACAAATTACACAATTCCCACCTATCCATCAAAACTAATTCAAATAGCAAACTGACCGCAGTCCACTCTTTCAAATACTTGGGTATGTTGTTAGACCCAAATCTATCTTTTGGCATCCACATAGAAAACTTTCATCTAAACTGTACAGAAACAAATCCTGACTAAGCCCTACAGCAAAGGAAAAGATTGTACAGCAAATGCTGATGCCAATCATTGATTATGGGGATGTAGTATATGCATCTGCACAGCAGTCCCACATTAATAAACTCAATACATTGTAAATAACATAATAATAACTCGTTCTGCCGATTTGTGCTACAATGTAATTACAGGACCCACCATTATAACATACTAAAAGAACTAAACTGGCTGTCGCTGGAATCCAGACGCACCCTTCATCTTTCCAGCCTTGTGTTTAAGAGCTTTTCTGGGAAACTCCCACCCTACCTGAGCAAAATGCTCTCCTCGGCTGTTCCCACCTCGTATAACCTCCGATCCAATACCAGCACTGTATTTAGTTTACCTCAATACAAAAAGAAAGTGTCCCGATCCTCCTCCTCCTACAGAGCAATTGTGGAGCGACCTCCCGCACACTTTAAAATCTTCCCCAAGCCCAGAGTCCTTTAAGAGATCCCTCTCTACATACCTCAAAACAGAATGCACGTGTCATGGTTGATTATACTGTATATTTCTTACCTGTTCTATGTTAAATTTTGTATATATTGTGTATTTAATATTGTTTTTGTATTTTATTGTACCATAATGTATCAATGCAATGTTTTTTGGACACAGGACATACTTGAAAACGAGAGAAATCTCACTGTATCTTTCCTGGTAAAATATTTTATAAATAAATAATAAATACATTCTTTATCTGCTTTATTATTGCTTCATGTGTAAGGTTACTTTTCTTTTCTCCTCTCCCTTCTCAGTTCCTTTAATCTTCCCCTCTTTTATATCAGTTTCTTCTGTATATCTGTATATGTAGTGTAACAGAGCTCCCTGTACCCCTGGCTGGGTATCTCCACCAAGGACCACTTCGTAGCTGGAACAGGGGACAAATCGCAGCACTTCTGCCCACAGTCGCCATTGCTTGACTGTGGCCATGGAACGCTTCTTTCTGGAGCCGAATGGGGAATTAGCTCAAGTCCTTACAAGGACTGTCCCCGTTGAATCCCCTGCAAGCTGGAACAACAGACTCAGGAGTAAATCTTCTTTCCCGCCAATAATAGAACGACACACAGTGTAAGCCGGAATGGCATTTTAATGGAGGCACACTGGCCTTTTATGCAAGTTTCCCAGATACTTTTACATTTTTTTGCACAGGGTCCATAGTCTGTTGGCAGGAGGCTGGCAAGCAGGCTCCTCCAGGAGCTCGTGGCAAACTCAGGTAAAAAGGGGAGTTTGCCACATACAGCTATTCTGGTCTTATGTCATAAAGAGAACATACAAACCACTTAAGCTCAAAGTAATTTAAAATGTCTTTTTTTTCTCTCTAAGATTGCAACTATGGCACCTAAAAAAGATAACATTGTTGAAAGAAATGAGTAAATTAATTTATTCTGCTCTCCGAAACAACAAGATATGTCTAAAACACTTTCAAGAACTTTAGATTGTAAGCTCACAGGCTATCTAGCTAAGCACCTTGTATTCAAGAGCTTACATGGCTAGATATCAGCTTACAGGCAGGGCCCTGTCTACCTTTTGTATTTGTCTGTGTATATTGTACGTCCTCCACCAATTGTATAGCGCTGAGAAATCTGTTGGTGCTTTAAAAATACCAGTAATACATAAATAATAAATAAAAATGAAATTTGATAGGAACTAACAAATCTGCTGGGTGTGTTAGAAAAGAAGATACAGCCAACGTATTCGTCTCACAAGATTCACTTAATATAAGGATGGATAATTTATAAAAGAGAATCAAAAAAGATTTAGGCTCAAATATAATTGAATTGGAAAATTAGGTATCTCTTCTATGACAGAAATTATTCCAACAAGTAAATTCATTGCTTAAATTCCAAAATGATTTTTTTCAAGATACAAGCAGAAAATATTAAATTAAAATCTAAACACTGGATTACTACTTAGAGGAAAGAAAGAAAAGGAAGAAATATATGAGAGGGGAATAATGAGGATTATTGGTTTCTTGAAAATTAAAACTATTTACTAACTTAAATACCTAAATATGTTAATATTAATTATATACGAAGTATGAAAGATCATATAAAAATCTGTGCAACGCAGGTATAGGCTCATACATAAAATATTTTTTTTTCTTTCCCTGATATTTTATCAGATTTAAAATTGTATTATTTTAATATTGTTAAATGCACCAGTGAGGTTATTCTAAAAGGACAGATTAAGGGTATAAGGGTCTTCGTATCTAAATATGATAAATTGAAAAGGGCAAGCTTTTAGAAAAGCTATATGACATGATGTCATATGTAAAGACTTGGGAAAACAGAAGAAACACAAATGATATGCTTATTATGGCACCTGTCAAGGGGTGTGATATATTAGACAGCAAGTGAACAGTCAGTTCATGAATTTCATGTGTTCAGAAAATGGGCTAAGTAGTGATGGCATTTCTAAAACAGCAAATCTTATATGCTCTCAGTGTGCAGTGGATAGTACCTACCAAAGTAGTGTGAGGAAGGACAACCGGTAACAGGCATGAGGGCCATGGGCGCCCCAAGGTTCGTTAATGTATGTGGGGAGCAAAAGCTAGGCACTCTGGTCAGATCACACAGAAGAACTACTGTAGCTCATATTGCTGAAAACCATAATGCTGGCCATGACAGAAAGGTGTCAGGACACACAGTGCATTGCAGTTTGCTGTGTATAGAGCTGCGTAGCTGCAGACTGGTCAGAGGACACAATATTGTAGGTGTAAAACAAGTTACGCCTACAATATTAAATGTTACCCCTTCTGTTATTACCTCTGTTAATATAAGCAATTTAAAGGCTTAAAGGGAAATTATAAAAAAAAATTAGCACTAAAAATGCCTTCAATGGGGACTTGAGAGTCAGAACTTGATCATTGAGCAATGCAAGAAGGTTGCCTGGTCTGATGAATCAAGTTTTCATTTAGATCAGGTGGATGGGCGGATGTATGTGTATTGTTTACCTGGGGAAGAAGACATGACAGGAGGATGCACTATGGGAAAAAGGTAGGCTGGTGGAGGCAGTGCTATGCTCTGGACAATGTTCTGCTTTGAAACCTTGGGTCCTGGCATTTATGTGGATGTTGCTTTGGCACGTACTACCTCAATGGCAGTGGCCTCTTATAGCGTGATAATGCCCTCTTTCACACTGCAAACATTGTTATGGAATGGATTGAGGGACTTGACAAAGAGTTTAAGGTGGCTTTCAAATTCCCCTGATCTCAATTCAATTGAGCACCTGTGGAATGTGCTGGAAAAACAAATACAATCCATGGAGCTCCCACCTTGCATCTTGCAGTATTTAAAGAATCTGTTGTTAATATCTTGGTTCAAGATACCAAAAAACATGTTCAGAGGTCTTGTGGAGTCTGTGCCTCAATACAGCAGACCTGTTGTGGCTGCACAAGGGGGTGTACAGGATATTAGGCAGATGATTTTAATGTTGCAATGGATCAGTGTAAATAAAACAAGTTGCGCCTACAATATTAAATGGTACCCCTTCTGTTATTACCTCTGTTAAGATAAGCAATTTAAAGGCTTAAAGGGATATGGTAATTACACAAATATCTGCGTATTTTCCATTGAAAATTTCGATTTCGGTTATTCAATATCATTTATCAAGCATTTTTAAAACGCTGTTGATAAATGGGTTTTCTTGTATAAAAACTCAACTAAACAGTGTGGGCATGTCGCTTAAACACTGAGTGCTTATCAAATTATCAGTGCGGTCATGTCACCTAAACAGTGCATGCACATCTACCAAACAGTGTAAACATGTCTATGAAACAGTGTGGGCATGTCTACTAAACAGCTTACTAGAAGTAAAAATGAAAAACTAGCAAGTAGCCAATTATTGATCCACAGATACTTCCCATGCCTCCAACATTCTCAGTATTTAAAATCTATATTGTGCTGACTGTGGCAGGGGCAATCTATATTAATACTGACATGTTATTGCTAATTTAATAGCAATAATTAATTCATCATTACCAAATAAGTGCAAAACAAGGATAAAAAATATCTAAATATACACATGCACAACTATGAGAATTATTATTATTATCATCATTATTAATACAGTGCCAACATATTCCACAGCATTTTGCAGTTATATACTGGTATGGTGGTATGACTGGGATTCAAATCTGAGTTTCCCAGTTCAGACACAATTATATTACCATTACTTTAACCAGTTGATATTATATTTGTATGTGTTTTATAAATGTTTGGATCAATAACTACACATACTACAGGGAAAAGAATTAGAGGATGCCATAGGTGTAAAGTATGCAGAAATTCATTAGCTAGAAGTACACTTGATCTTGCCAGTATGACCAATGGGAATAACTTAACAATTAAGCACTCAATTGATTGCCACACAGACTATGTGATTTATCTGTTGCAGCGTCCGTGTGGCAAGCAATACATGGGAAATACGAAGAGGAAATTGAAAGTTAGAACATTGGTGCACCTTAGCAGTATTAGAAACCAACTGAGAACCCAGTCAGTTTAAGTTGTCATTGTATTGCCTGCTCTAAATTTAGTTGGCGAGATTTTAGTTTTTGTGGCATAGATCATATCAAACTTCATGGGAGAGGTGGAGATAGGGACTGGAAATTGGTACAGCGAGAGACCTTCTGGATCCCAAAGCTGGGTACGCTAAAATGTGGATATTAAATGTTTTCTGTGATTTATGTACAAGTGACCTATGAATATCATAAGCGCACTAGCACAATATATATTCATATAATTTATAATGTATTATATTTACTTTTTTATATATAGGTATGGATAGCCTTTGGATTATATATAATGATGTTAGAACTAGGTTCCACAATTTGGTATTATCTATGATCATTTAAATATGTTATAATTGATTGCATTTAATAGATGTTGTGACATTATTTTCAAATAATACATACTCTTGGAGTAACTTATATATTTTATGATTGGTTCTATTTAATTTTATGTTATGTATAAGGAACTCTGAAAAGGAATGTGTAAAAGTATAGTCATTTATATTACACTAATAGTTAATATTATATACAAATAAATTAAAAAAGAACAGTTCTAATAAGAAGCCACATTCTATAGGCTATTACTACTATACAATTTAATTATTGTAATTATCAATTAAAATAAAAACTATGGATCTGTATACAAATGCTTGGTGATAAATAAGTCTTTGGGGCTCTGATTGCTTATACTTTTTTGAGCCTTTTGGGCGCCCTTCCTTTTTTTTTTCACAGTATACTTTGGAAGATTCTATACAGCTGAACTAGAAGGTTACCACCCACTTGACCACCAATGAGGACTAAGAAAAAGCCCTACAGGGAGTGCAGAATTATTAGGCAAGTTGTATTTTTGAGGATTAATTTTATTATTGAACAACAACCATGTTCTCAATGAACCCAAAAATCTCATTAATATCAAAGCTGAATATTTTTGGAAGTAGTTTTTAGTTTGTTTTTAGTTATAGCCATGTTAGGGGGATATCTGTGTGTGCAGGTGACTATTACTGTGCATAATTATTAGGCAACTTAACAAAAAACAAATATATACCCATTTCAATTATTTATTACCAGTGAAACCAATATAACATCTCAACATTCACAAATATACATTTCTGACATTCAAAAACAAAACAAAAACAAATCAGTGACCAATATAGCCACCTTTCTTTGCAAGGACACTCAAAAGCCTGCCATCCATGGATTCTGTCAGTGTTTTTGATCTGTTCACCATCAACATTGCGTGCAGCAGCAACCACAGCCTCCCAGACACTGCTCAGAGAGGTGTACTGTTTTCCCTCCTTGTAAATCTCACATTTGATGATGGACCACAGGTTCTCAATGGGGTTCAGATCAGATGAACAAGGAGGCCATGTCATTAGATTTTCTTCTTTTATACCCTTTCTTGCCAGCCACGCTGTGGAGTACTTGGACGCGTGTGATGGAGCATTGTCCTGTATGAAAATCATGTTTTTCTTGAAGGATGCAGACTTCTTCCTGTACCACTGCTTGAAGAAGGTGTCTTCCAGGAACTGGCAGTAGGACTGAGAGTTGAGCTTGACTCCATCCTCAACCCGAAAAGGCCCCACAAGCTCATCTTTGATGATACCAGCCCAAACCAGTACTCCACCTCCACCTTGTTGGCGTCTGAGTCGGACTGGAGCTCTCTGCCCTTTACCAATCCAGCCACGGGCCCATCCATCTGGCCCATCAAGACTCACTCTCATTTCATCAGTCCATAAAACCCTAGAAAAATCAGTCTTGAGATATTTCTTGGCCCAGTCTTGACGCTTCAGCTTGTGTGTCTTGTTCAGTGGTGGTCGTCTTTCAGCCTTTCTTACCTTGGCCATGTCTCTGAGTATTGCACACCTTGTGCTTTTGGGCACTCCAGTAATGTTGCAGCTCTGAAATATGGCCAAACTGGTGGCAAGTGGCATCGCGGCAGCTGCACGCTTGACTTTTCTCAGTTCATGGGCAGTTATTTTGCGCCTTGGTTTTTCCACACGCTTCTTGCGACCCTGTTGACTATTTTGAATGAAACGTTTGATTGTTCGATGATCACGCTTCAGAAGCTTTGCAATTTTAAGAGTGCTGCATCCCTCTGCAAGATATCTCACTATTTTGACTTTTCTGAGCCTGTCAAGTCCTTCTTTTGACCCATTTTGCCAAAGGAAAGGAAGTTGCCTAATAATTATGCACACCTGATATAGGGTGTTGATGTCATTAGACCACACCCCTTCTCATTACAGAGATGCACATCACCCAATATGCTTAATTGGTAGTAGGCTTTCGAGCCTATACAGCTTGGAGTAAGACAACATGCATAAAGAGGATGATGTGGTCAAAATACTCATTTGCCTAATAATTCTGCACTCCCTGTATATAAAAATGGACATAAGGGGAGGTATACATTCTGCTTATTTTTTTCCATTTGGGAGATATTGCTGTTATTATTCTGATTTTATGTCATTTCACTGTTTTGGGTCCCTGTAGAAGTCCCACATAGGGACAAAACAAGTAGGACCACCCACTTTTATTTGTCAAAATTTTAAAATGTCTTTTAATATTTATTAAACTTATATAAATAAAAACTAACCTTTGGAAGAATTTTTGGAGTCCAGCTCTCCAGACTGCTGCCAACAGGGGAAGAGATGTGGACTAGCATATCAGGATTCAAGGGGGAGGCACCACATTACCATCTACATTCTTGTGAGTGCGTTTCTGGCTGGGCCATATTTTATATGCTGTACTGTATCACACTATATTAGTATTCATTTTTATAGATTTACAGATGTATCCTCTTTATATTTTGTTTTAGTTTGCTGCATTTGGGGATACTGCCTTGGATATCTCCAGAGGAACTTGTACCACTAATTTTTAAGATAAGTTGTTGTTTTTACCACATTATGCACCTAGTGGTGAGGGTGTGGGAACTGTGTTACTATACATACTAACATGAAAGTAAAACTGCAAACTCATCTAATTAAAAGACACACACATCACTCATTGAGTTAATCAATAACCAATAAAAGGAAATCTGTTTTACCAATTCAGTAAGGAGATGAGCTATGAAGATTCATATGTTGCATTCGGTTCTCGTTATTGAACTCCAGCAGCTTAGATCATAACAGTAAAACAACAACAATTAGAAACAGATAGAGGATATAACATTCCTTCACAGCTCAAGCACCTCCTCTGTCTTTGCTGTTCCTGATGTGCACTGGTCAGAGTATTTTGTTCCTTTGTGACTTGTTCCACTAATTGCCTTTTTCTATAATTGAGTTATTTGTATTTCATGCCCTACTGAGGCAAAATACTATATAGGCATCGCCCCTTCCTTGTAGCAGACCTAATTACAGTAATTACATTTGATCTTTGTAACACAAACTACGGTATCACAGAAGTACAGCTCCACTGTAGAGCTGGGGTGAACTCCATACTTCAATTTTATACAACTTATCTACCCTGTTGGCTACTAATGCAAGGGTGACCCACTCAATGGTACCTATCCCACCTGGCTAGGACACTACAGGGGTGACGCCCCTTCTTATATGAGACTGCTATTGTTTCCCATTCACTAAAGGAAAGCCCCTTTTTGTATTTATTAACCGTTGGTGTTGGTTGTTTTAGAAGGTGACCTTCTCTATTTTCTGGCACTACTCCTTAATTTCCCCACCAGGCTGTGGGGCCTGCCACCTCTGGGGAAACCAAAGTTGTACTAGTAACCTGGCAGCCTGTACTTGCTTGCATGTCCTGCCCCCTCTGACTATTTTGTTTATCATCGACAGGACTCTCCAAAACACTGAGAAATGGGTGATTCACTTTAACCCTTTAGGGACCAAACTTCTGGAATAAAAGGGAATCATGACATGTCACACATGTCATGTGTCCTTAAGGGGTTAAACCACTTGGACTTCCAGGCGATGATCGATGTGCTGTGGCAGAATCAGTGGAAAAGGCAATCTCGAATGAGCACACCCAAATGCATCTGGAGACTGCTGGTCAGTGGGCGACTATACCTCATGATCCCAAGGATGCCATGGACTCAGATTTCAAGGGATCACGTGCCTTTGGCCAAGTGCCACTGGAGAGTAGCTGGCTCAATTTCCTGGAGAGTTAAAGGGAAGGCCCCTCTTAAATAGCTTAAACAGGTTGAGATGCAGGAACTGCCACCCCCTCTCTTGTATAATGAGAGATCGCTCCCTCCTCCCTTCTTAGCTGTGGTAGACGAATGGCGAACAGATGGCTCGGCGTCAGAGGAGGAAGAGTGGCAAGATGTACCACAGGCAGAATCCTGCTTTGTCAAGGAATTTCTAAAGGATGGTTCTTCCCACTTGAAGGACTCTCACAAGATATTGGCTTCCAAGGAAGATTGGATGTACCTAGACTATCAAGGGATACTGTTTGATCTCTGCTTGATCAGACAAGCTGGATGAAAAATTAATTATGTGGTGTTTGCTGGACCATCTGACCTAATTTATTTACTTTCAGCTGAGAAAGCCATTGGAGAAGAAAGTATGCACATGGCTAAATGCCCTCGTCCACTGCTTCCAGACAAGATAGCAAACACTCCAGAATTTGACACCACGGTTTTGGTATTTGTGTCCCAATTGGGACGTGACCCCAACAAGTGGATTGAACAGGGCGTAAAAGCATTCTAAGACAAGCTTTTAGAATGCTCTGCCCTCTCCGTAAAATACTATATTTTGCAGACTTGGCTATCTCACAGGGCACACAATTGGATCACAATGATATCCGGAAGTGGGCCAAGAGCTCATACTGAATGCTTGGCAATATGAATGCTCTATATTGAATGGGTCAAGCCAGCTCTGCTGAAGATAGAAACCAAGCTACTTGACTTGGGAAAGAAGGAACTCAGATTGTTGGTCAACAGACTCCTGTTCAGAGAACCCTTTATCTCAGAATTAAAGAAACACATGAACCTTTTCACCACTCTGAGTAAGACACAAACATCTATGAAACAAGTGTTTTGATCACCTTCCGGCAGGGGTGCTTTTGGTAGGGCTGGTCAGCAGAGGGGCCAAGACACCAGCCGTTTCTGGAATACATGTGCCAGAACACACATTCCTCCTTCCTCCTTCTTTCCAACAGCATGGGCCAATTTCCATAGAGGCATGGACAGAACCAGAAGCATTGGAGGCAGAGGGTGTGAACATTTTTCCACAGGTGAGTCATCCTTGGATTCTATCTTCTACCAACACTATACATTGTTGTCCAGACCAGTGCCATCAAAGTACTCTTGTCTTTGGTACATAGACTTGGTGCTCCACTTTCTTTGGGACATAACCCAGGTTGCAGATATCTGAGCGTTGATTGCAGACATTCTTCCTGATGCCCTGTCTGTGCATGGTGACATGTTATTATGTTACTTGGAGGTTACCATACCTTTACGTGGGTCGAGTTCATGTGAACTCTTCATTTCTTATGTCAAACTGCACAAACTGGTGTTTACTATTAAAATGCCGAGACTTGTTCACTGGTTGTTATCTCTGGCAGTTGTGGAATCTTGTTTTGGTGCTCACTCTGGCTGCGGTGTGGCTGCGTTGCAGGCATTCTCGGCAGGGAGTCTCTTGCCAACATCATGCGCTCTGCAGATTAGACTCAGGAAGATATTTTTCTGAGTGTTTTATTTCTATCAAACTTCTCACACCTCTTTCACTTTTCTCCCACAGTGTTAAAAATGCAAAATCAGTTAAAGTAGTGTACCTATAATCTTAATTTTAGTAATAACAGGAAACAAATAGTTTCTCCCCTTTTTTTTCTTTCCATGCTGTTTTTTCCATGTTTTTTGTCTTTGATATAATGTTGACCTTGTTATTTTAGTAGAGGGTAACTGAGTCATAATGAAATGTGTATTTGATTAGATGTTTATTTTAGTTGTAGATTGGTTTTCCAGCTACCATTTACATAGTTTACTTAATTAATGTAACTATGCTTGTATTTGGATGTTGACAACACATCATTTCAGATGCCTCTCATGTCTTTTTGTTTCCTTTTTTTATGATTCACCTTCGTTATATGTCATGTTTGCCTGCCTCACTGTTCTCCTAAGGTTCCTCATTCCAGACTCTGATTTATGTTTTTGTACCAGTCTGTTTTTCACTTTTGTACATCAACTATATATTTTCGCTACATTAAAAGTAAAGGTGCTAGAGCTGTGAGGGCCTTTATATACTCTATCAGCCTGTTTCTGATTGGATGTTTTTTTTTTTACTGTTATGATCTGTGCTACTGTAGTTCAGTAAAGAGACTTTGGACACTATAGGCACCCGGACCACTTCAGCTCATTGAAGTAGCCCGGGTGCAGTGTATCAGGCCGTTGCAATTGTAGTTATTGTAGTTTTTGATAAACTGCAAAAATTAACTTGCAGGGTTAAATCCTCCTCTAGTGGCTGTCTACCAGACAGTCACTAGAGGCACTTCCAGGTCCTTTTAGTCTTTGCATGAGGACATCTGTTTTCCTAGCATTATAGCTTCTCTTTAATACAAAATATTTGCCTCCGGTCATTACTAAAATTAAAGGACCACTATAGGCACCCAGATCACTTCAGCTCAATGAAGTGGTCTGGGTGCCAGGTCCATCTAGGGTTAACCCTGCAGCTGTAAACATAGCAGTATTAGAGAAACTGCTATGTTTACACTAGGGTTAATTAACCCCTTAAGGACACAGCTTCAGAAGCTTGACTTACGCTTAATGACACAAGCAATTTTTGCATTTTCTTGCTGTTTGCGTTCAACTGCAATTTGCATCTCTCTCATTTATTGCACCGACACATATTATATACTGTTTTTTAAAGGACAGAAAGGGCTTTAATTTGATATAACATATATATATATAAATGCTTACTTATTATAAAAAAAATACAGAAAAATGCAAAAAAAATGAAAAATATTGTTTTTTTTTTACAGTTTTTGCAATAATAATGTGTGCATAATTAGTGCAGGTTAAGGAAAGTAATTGAAAATAAATTTATTTATTTGTTCTGATTTACAGAATATATAATGTGTCTGGGATTTTAAGTTTTTTTTGGTAGTTACAGGTCACAAAGCACAAGGAGTAAAATAAAATTTTAATGTGGAGCGATTTTAGAATTTGGTATGTTTGTCTTGTAAGCTTAATAGCCATAAAAGAAAACAAAATTGCCACACAAAAGTATATATTTATATAAAGTAGACATCACGGGCTATTTACCTAAGGTTGTTTTGACACTTTCTACGTAGCCATTTCACCGCCAACCTCTGCTAAATATTGGAGTAAAATTGTGTTCTTTTTGGTTTTTGGCACACAAACTTATAACAGAGAAATTCTCGTGTATATTTTGTGAAGTTGGTGTGTGCTATTCCTGTACAAAGTTTTATTTTGTGTTCAGTTATATCTGCTGAGTAAAATGACACCCCCATTGTATGTCTTTTGCACTATTTCGTGAAGTTACAGTGCCATACAGGATACCTGTCCTTTTCAGTATTCACAGTAGAATTTTGAGAGATTAATTTAATGAGCCTTAGCTTCCATTTGGGGTATTATAACAGTTTGACTGTTCAAAAAAAACCCACAAAGGCCTACCATTTGTAAAAGTAGACACTCCAGGGTATCTTATAAGGTGCATATTGTGCCTTAACATGCCCCCATTTTTTCACCAATATATGCCAAAGTATATGGTAAAAAAAAATTTTGTGCATTTTTTACATACGGATTGCATTTTTGCTGGGCGTTTTGTATATTTCATATGTGCCACTAAGTTCAAACCCCCCAAATTATGCTCAGCTAAGTCTTCTGAGTAAAATGACACCCCATATGAATGTCTTTGGCACTATTTCGTGAAGCTACAGTGCCATATAGGAGACCTGTCCTTTACAGTATTCACAGTAGAATTTTGAGAGATGGATTTAATGAGCCTTAGCTTCCATTTGGGGTATTATAACAGTTTGACTGTTCAAAAACCCCCACAAAGGCCTACCATTTGTAAAAGTAGACACTCCAGGGTATCTCATAAGGTGCATATTGTGCCTTAACATACCCCCATTTTTTCACCAATATATGCCAAAGTATGTGGTAAAAAAATTATTTTGTGCATTTTTTACATACGGATTGCATTTTTGCTGGGCGTTTTGTATATTTCATATGTGCCACTAAGTTCAAACCTCCCAAATTATGCTCAGCTAAGTCTTTTGAGTAAAAATACACCCCCAATGAATGTCTTTGTCACTATTTTGTGAAGCTACAGTGCCATATAGGAGACCAAGCCATATCCGTTTTTACCAAACTTTGAATTTTGACGCTGGGCCTATGTGCAATTTCCAAGCATCTTCGCAGGTTTTAAATTCAATCTACCCCACAAAGGCCTACCATTTCTTAAAGTAGACACCCCAGGGTGTTTCAAAAGGTATAGTTTGAACCTTAGCGTGGGATCATTTTTCCGCTAGCTTGTACCAGATGTAGTGGTAATAAGCATTTTTTCTGCCTTTTTGACATACAAAGTGAGTTTGCACAGTATATTTTGCAAACCTTATGTGTGCTACGACTGTATAATACTTCATATGTTGCTCAGCTATGTCGGCTGAGTACAGCAATACCCCCGTATGTACCTTTGCCAGGTATGTGTGGACATCGGAGGGGCACATTTGGGACACAGCCATTCCAGTTTTTTCAAACTTTGAATTTTTATGCTGTGCCTATGTCCCATTTTAGAGTATTTTACCAGGCTATATAATCCAAATTCCCCATAAAGCCATACCATTTCTTAAAGAAGACATCCCAGGGTATTTCAAAAAGGCATATTTTGAACCTCAGCGTGGGATCATTTTTCCGCTAGCTTGTACCAAGTGTAGTGGTAATAAGCATTTTTTCTGCCTTTTTGACATACAAAGTGAGTTTGCACAGTATATTTTGCAAACCTTATGTGTGCTACGACTGTATAATACTTCATATGTTGCTCAGCTATGTCGGCTGAGTACAGCAATACCCCCGTATGTACCTTTGCCAGGTATGTGTGGACATCGGAGGGGCACATTTGGGACACAGCCATTCCAGTTTTTTTCAAACTTTGAATTTTTATGCTGTGCCTATGTCCCATTTTAGAGTATTTTACCAGGCTATATAATCCAAATTCCCCATAAAGCCATACCATTTCTTAAAGAAGACATCCCAGGGTATTTCAAAAGGCATATTTTGAACCTTAGTGTGGGATCATTTTTCCGCTAGCTTGTACCAAGTGTAGTGGTAATAAGCATTTTTTCTGCCTTTTTGACATACAAAGTGAGTTTGCGCAGCATATTTTGCAAACCTTATGTGTACTATGACTGTATAATACTTCATATGTTGCTCAGCTATGTCGGCTGAGTACAGCAATACCCCCGTATGTACCTTTGCCAGGTATATGTGGATGTTGAAGGGGCGCATTTGAGACGCAGCCATTCAGTTTTTTTCTAACTTTGAAGTTTTACGCTGTGTCCATGTTCCAATTTGGAATAGTTTAGACGGTTGGTTATTGAAACTTCCCCACAAACACATACTATTTATTAAAGAATACACCCTGGGGTAATTCAAAAGGCATATTTTGAACCTTGGCGTGGGATAATTTTTTCTCTAGTTTGTTCCAGGTGTAGTGGTAATGAGCGTTTTTAAAATGTATTTTTTTACTTTTTATAACTTTTTTACTTTTAAAAACTAGTTTTTAAACTTTTGTTTTGCTTATAAATTTTTTTTAAACTTTCCTAAACTTTCTTAAAACTTTTTTACAGATTTAACATTTTTCTAAGCTATTTTTTTTACTGTTAACCCCTAACTAGCAGTACGCAGCACTAACAGTAAATTCCCCATTTTCCCATAACTCCCACCCACCCCAGCTAGCAAAATATATAGTTATAAAATATTTAAATTAATTAATTAAATAAATTGAACCCCTGAGGGTTAAAAAAAATAAATAAAAGTTAATCCTCAGGGGTTAAAAAAAATTAGATCACAGTATAATACTGTGATCTCTATTTGATTGCTGTAGGCAGTGATCGACTGGCAGGGAAGGGGTTAATTTTTATTTGGACTAGGTAAAGTGTGTTTTTTTTGTTTTTATTACTTAAATGTTATTAAAACATTTTTTTAAGCTTAATTTTTAACTTTTTAAAGTTTCTTTTAAAACTTTTTTAACGTTAACCCCTAGTTAGCCTAACGCCAAATCCCCCAATTCCCCACTAACTTCCACCTACCCCAGCTATCTAAATATATAATTTAAAAATAATTTAATTAATTAATTTAATTAATTTAACCCCTGAGGGTTAAAAAAAAAAAGAATTAACCCTCAGGGGTTAAAAAAAAAATCAGATCATAGTAAAATGTAATCCCTGCCAATTGATCACTGTAGTCAGTGATCAATTGGCAGGGAAGGGGTTAATTTTTTATTAAAATGGGTAAGGGGGGGGACACTTTAAATAAACTTTATTTTTTTAACAGCAGGGGGCAGGATCAGCACTGATCCGGCTCCCTGCACTTCACACAGAACCCGGAAGTGCAGGGAGCCGGTAGGTGAGTATACAGAGCACATGTGCTCGCTCCGACTTGTGGTCAGAGCGAGCACATGTGCTGGGCAGCTTGACCGGGTGCTCCCGGTATGCCTCCAATGCAGAGGCATACCGGGAGCACCATTAACCCCGCGATCGCCGCGATAGCGGCGATCCGGGGTTAATTTTACCGCGTGACGGACGAGGTCCGTCACCCGTCGTTAAGGGTCTCCCCTGTGTGACGGACCTCGTCCGTCACCCGTCCTGAAGGGGTTAAGTCTCTAGTGGCTGTCTCACTAACAGCCGCTAGAGGCACTTCCACACTTCTCATTGTGAAAATCACAGTGAGAAGACGCTGACGTCCATAGGAAAGCATTGAGAAATGCTTTCCTATGGACTGATTGAATGCACGCGGCTCTTGCCGCGCATGAGCATTCAGCTCTGACGTCAGGAGAGGGAGGAGAGATCCCCAGCGCCGAGGGAGCCCGGTGCTGGAGAAAGGTAAGTGTTTAACCCTTTCAGCCCCCTTCAGCCCGGTGGGAGGGGGGCCATAAGGGTGGGGGGGACCTAAAGACCCAATAGTGCCAGGAAAACAAGTTTGTTTTCCTGGCACTATAGTGGTCCTTTCAGATTATAGGTATGTTAATATAATCTACAACTATCTAGCAAAAGACTAGATAGTTATCTAGCAAGGGTTTTTAAAAAACTCAGTATGAGTCAGAATCACAGCAACACTTGTAACTGAAGGTTAAAAAGATCTACCACAACGGTTGTTATGTTATATCAATAATTAAGTTGTAGAACAAAATTTTATCAAACGCAGCTACAACTGAAGTGAAGCATTAGATACAAATTAAAAAAAAAATAACACAAATGTTGATCTCAATATAAATAATTAGATAATACATCTAAAGTACTTCTAATTAAATCACTCCAAACTAGTAATCTCAACTAAGGTAAGTGATAATCACTATTCATGGAAAAACAAATCCATGTAGAGAAACTAAATTAGATTATCTAATAAGAGATGGAAACCCACGGATAAAATTAGATCAAAAAATATCTAGCATGAATAGAATTCTTTAAACTTTAGAGTGTTGCAGCTTCAAGTGGGCATGAGTTATCGTGCTTGAAGCCATCTATCTATACTCTAATGTACACCTTCTCTCAAACAGATCCCTATAGTTGATTGTACAATTCCATCATTTGTACATAGAGAAGCACCACTGGCTTATTGAATAGAAGAAAAGTATCAGTCAGAAGCCAGAATATAGTCTGTTATAGTGGGATTAACAGTAAAAGGCACCACACATAACATATGCCAAAAGTAACAGCTTATCAATACCACCAAATAATATCTAGCCAAGGGCAATTCAATTCCACAATATATTTCAATAGCAACTCCCACCCCCTTGACATTAAAGCCATAGAGCTATTTAGAACAAAAATAACAATTTGAACATAAACTTTAAAATATACTCAAAATGTACTAATCATATGCATATAATGTGCCCACTACTTTCACATGCTAAATTATGAAATAAGCTATACATCATACAGTCCTATGTGAACTCCAATTTTAAATATAAAAGTAAATGTATACTTGCTAATTATTACATTAGAATGTTGTGCAACATTCTCAAGGGTTACTTGGAGTTATTATCATAGAGGCATAGGGCTGTACCTGGGATAGCGTGAATGTTAAGCTGTATACATTTCCTTGCATCTTGCAGCTTCCAGAAGACTGATTGGAATATATCAGTCCACCTTCTCCAAGGTGCTGGGACATGTCCTCAGTGTCCTTAGGATTCCGGGTCAGATGTTCACTTCATTTCTATAGTGTCCGATAAATTTTACATTCCATCCTAGTGAACGTCTCATCCTCAGACAACATCCAAGAGGTCCATATAGTTCTGATCTTGTGGTCAGAACATGCACCAGTCAGTTCAAAGTTCAGATGTCTATTCCCGGTGAGGGGCAGGGGGGGATGTAGCAGCTCAATGAGTCACTCCTTGAGGATAAATAGGGAGAGTTAAAAGTCAAAGAAGCAATAATACATTATTTTCTGGACAACTGTACCAGCACACCTCTATTGCGAGTACATGGTTGGTGATCCGTGGCCTGCAGATAAGGTGAGGAGCGGAGAACAAGCGCAAATACTATTCAGCTAGGGAGCAACTTATAAAAGACATAGCTGACTGGGAAGCATGGCATAAGCTCACACCGAGTGTTAGCCTGGAGATGAAGCTCCGGAAACTTAGAAAGGAACTAGACAGTATGCAACTGCAGATAACAGAGAGACACCTGAGAAAATTTAAGCACTGCTTCTACTCCCAAGATAACAAGGCAGGAAAACATCTGGCGGTCCATATGGAAAAATCCTTCTCCCAATCTAAAATATGAGCAACCCCTTAATGATGGTGGAGGAACTGGCCTCCTTCTATGAGAAACTTTATAACCTCAAGGAGGATACCATGATCACACAACCTACACAGCAGTCAATTGACCAGTTCTTAAACACAATCAGACTGCCACAGATTCATAACGATCAGGCAGTAGAGAGGGAGAGACCATTCTTGGAGGAAGAGGTTAGAGAGGCCTTAAAAACACCCTGAAAAATAAAGCACCAGGCCCGGATTCGCCGATCTATGCACGGACCATGGACTTATGCCGAGTGAGGTCTTTACACACTTAAGAATAAAACACATCTTCTCAAAACACAAGATTAGGTGTGTGGGAACAGGAACTGGATGAGCTCGGGAGGCTTTGTATGGAAAGGTTAAGGAAAGCTAGACTATTGTCACTTTGCTACAAAAGCTTAGTACAACTGGTTAAACCTACAAAGCTGTCCTACATGCAGCAATGGGAGTGGGTACTAAATTGTACGATAGAACCAAAGCAGTGGCACTGTGCACTATGGATGACCAAGGCAGCTACACACTGTTTGGGCTACTTGGAACCCACTAATAAAATTTGGATGAGTTGATACCTAAAACCTCAAAGACTGGCCTATATCTATGAGGGAACATAACAATATGTTGGATATGTGACAGAGAGGTGGGCTCTGTTGGTCACATATTTTGGCATTGTCAATTACATTTTTGGGTGCAGATCCAACAATTAATTTTATAAAAAGTAGGTAAAAATATACACCTAGAACTAGCTACTTGTCTCCTCCATGTTATACCCAGTGACATATCTACGACTATATCCATTGTGATAATTCACATATTGATAGCAGCATTCCAGATATAGCTCAAATTTTAGAAAAAGTATTCTGAACTCGAGAGTATAAATCTATATAGAGTGGCTGGCTTGTGTGAGAAAGGTACACAAAGGTGGGCTAAATGGCAGGAAAGCAGACAGTAAAACTGAATCTAAAACCCATGCAGCATCTGGATTCAGGTTGCAGTGCTGTATCTTGGAGGTCTGGATTGCAGGTGCCACCGCATACTCCATGCACACACATGTTAAGTTATGTTATGTTTGGTTACGTTATGTTCCTTGCTCAATCAAGAGGGACAAAAAATTTGGTAATGATTTTCAACACGAAAACTCACAGCTCACTGACCATAGGAAGTGAAGTATGGAATCCAACCACATAAATTAACAGAGCATTACACCCCTGCTAATTTAATGCCATGACATGTTACTAGCAAAGTGTATATACTTCAATGTATGGTCATCCATAACACTATGTGATGCATGGTTGTTTATAATGCTGTGAGTTGTGCAATGTGATGTTGTGGAAACAAAAACTTTATAAAAAAAAAAAAAAATCTGGAAGAAAAAAAAAATCAATTTTGACCAGCTAACTCATTTATTAAGTTTGACTGGTCAAAATTTGGATGCTTGTAAATCAAATTCAAATGTGATGCCAAAGCTAGTGACCTATGTGAAACATGTTCAATCATGTATGAACAGGACCTATCCCCTTGGAATAATGTCTTAATGGTAGCATGCCATATGGTTTTCTGCTCATTATAGCACCATTACAAATGTTAAAGATATTACACCGTCCATATGAGTCCAGATCTTGATGGACTTTATTAGTTTTTTTCAACCTAAACAACTATGTAGCATATATTTGAACTTTGTAGACTACTCTGAACTAGGTAGTCCTTCTACGCCCAGTGACCAAGAGATAATTATACTCAGAAAATATATTTTGCTGAGGGATTTAAAAAAAAAATGTTGTTACAATTTGAATCTGTTCAGTGCAGTATGATAATTCAAATTAGAGTTTTTTCATGTTCACCTATAATTCACTGCATTTACTGACCGCAACATTCAACTAAAAATATAGTTGGTATGAGATAAATTATTATAATCATACCTGAAATGTGCATGACTGTTTATGCAGAGATAACAATGGTAACCTAAAGGCAGTGAATAAATAATTCCTACTATTAATTAGGCTAGCTGATAATTATTTTGTTAAATTGTACTCTTAAGTACTGACACCAGTCAGGAATGGTCTTAGTAGCACAGTCAGGTCGAGAACTGCACACAATTTGAATGGACTCAGGCCTAACAATCCACAACATAGCAGTAAGAAATAATGAAAAAAAAGTCTTACTAAATTATTTCTTATTGTAGTGTTTTTTTTCCTGTTGAGCACCGATTTAGATAATAATAAAGAAAAAACAACAACAAAAAAACAAACAAACCTCAATCTCTAGAAACCAAAATGATTTTGCAAAGTCGTTTCCAGAGTGTAATTTTTATCTTCAGTGTTTTGTTTATTTGTTTAAGATCAGTAGATGTATTTTCATAGATCATAGATGTATTTTTCATTGATTTATTTTTTTATCATAGTAGATGATAAGGAAAAACTGTATATATTACTTTTTTTTTAATTCAAAGTGTTTTTTTAATAATGTTTATAAAAGAAATACCCTTATCAATAGTGGTAGAATTAATATAGAGAGGGCCCTGGTGCAAGGCATTTTTAGGGCCCTATTGTAAGTGCAAGGTTGACAAAAGGTGGATCCTCAGCTGTACAACTCTCAGGATGCTTTGTCAGCTGGAAACCTACTGTTTGTCCATCCTTGCAGGGCTGTATTTGTGGGCAGTGTCTGTGTATGACTGTAAAAAATTTTTTGTATGAAGTATGTTTGTGTGAACGTAGGTGAGTATTTGGGTTTAGTGTTGGTGTTTGAATGCAGTTTGTGTGTAGTTTTTCCATTTAAATACAGGTGTATATTTGCATGAAGTGTTGCTATTTGATTGCAGGGGTGTGTTTGTAAGTAATTGTGGTGACCACCCAGATAGGGACACGGGTCTCAAAGCCAAAAACATTATTTTCCCCTTCTCTGCTGGATTCAGTGATAAAGCTGCAAAGTGATTAAAGCTCTGGAGTAATTATAGCTTTCCAACACAGACATTTGCTGAGACGTAATGCTGGGAGTGAACTGGTTTAATGGAACATGGTACAAGCAATTTATACACATACACCCAGCAGGTGGTCTCCATACAGTTCAACACAAACTCCTTTCTGGCATCCCTGTGTCTGGGAGATAATTGAGTGTACTTGGCTTAAACTAATTATCTCCCAGGCACAGAAGTACAATGTAAAAAATACAAAACACCCCAAAATACACACAATTTTACAAGGGACCCCCACAAGTCCTATATCTTTGGATAGCCTGGATCTCAGCACCCAACATATCCAAATTGCACTCCAATCCCATGAATACAGCCGAATCGCCAGTGGGGTAAATATTTGACCGGGAGTCCCAAAATGAAATAAATACCGAACAGGTTTTCTGGCTCCTAGGTAGCAAACAATGCTACTGAACAGCGCTCTCCTGAGTTTAGAAACAAAGCAGGTGATGTAATAAGTTCAGCGGTGTTCGCAAGTTAATCTGTCCGATTTTAGTTCCATGCACTATGTCCGAACACCACTGCCTGCTTTCGTGCGACAAGATGGCCGTCAACTAATTTGCCACGTGTTCGCGCATGCGAACGGAGGCCACCCAACAGAACACTTGACTTAACTAGGTGCGAACATGATGATGGAGATGACAAGAGAGATCAATAGAGGTTAACAAATCGAGAGGTGGTCCGAGTATAGGGGGTATAAAGAGAGCAATTTGTCAGTTTGTTTGGTTCCTGAACCATAAGTTATAAATGAACTGCCAGCTGACAAGTTGTCTCGCCAGACAGAGTTCACCACTTAAAGACCAAATTCGGACATCCCCAAGTTGACCGGAAAAGGGTCAAGCCATGTATGCCAGTGCACCATGCAAGGGGGAGCAGTGTGACTGGATGTTCTGTCACATTGCTCCCCCCTTGCATGGTGCTCCGGCACACGAGGCTTGACCCTTTTTTGGGTTAACTTGGGGATGTCCGGATTTAGTCTTTAAGTGGTGAGCTTTGCCTGCCGTCGGTGTTCTACCGGGCCGGTAGTGGATGGGGAAGTCGTATGGTTGTGGCACTAGACTCCACCGCAGTAGTTGGGCATTGTTTCCGACCACTCTGTTAAGCCACACCAACAGGTTGTGGTTGGTTATGAGGGTGAAAGCTCATCCATACAGGTAAGGGGTAAGTTTCTTGAGAGCCCACACAAGGGCTAAACATTCTTTCTTCACTGCCGCGTAGCCTAATTCTCTAGGTAACAGTTTCCTGCTGAGGTACGCGACAGGGTCCTCTCCACCATCTTCTCCAACTTGACTTAGGACTGCCCCCAGTCCAAACATAAAAGCGTCTGTGTGGACGATAAAGCATTTGGTAGGGTGTGGGGCAGCCAAGACAGGAGCATAACTCAGCTCTTGTTTCAGTGACTGGAAGGCTGTTTTAAATTCTGGGGACCACAGGACCTGTGTTGGTAAGTTTTTCTTGGTCAAGTCAGTCAGGGACAAAATGTCTGTAATAACCAGCTGTCCCTAAGAATGCCATAACTTGTGTCTTGGTACGGGGTGTGGGTCAGTTTGCGATGGCTTCAATTTTGGCAGGCTTTGGTCTCTTCTTCCAACACTCCACTCGGTGCCCTAGATATTGTACTTCCACTATGCCAAGGTGACACTTATCGGGCTTCAGGGTTAAGCCAGCTTCTCAAATCCTGTCCAGAACTGTCCCTATGTGGGTCAGATGGACCTCCCAGTAGTCACTTTAGATCACTATGTCGTGGTCCGAGTATGGGGAGTATAAAGAGGGCAATTTGTGAGTTTGTTCGGTTTCCGAACCATAAGTTATAAATGAACTGGCAGCAAAAGTTCGGTGACTGGGTGTTTTGTCACAGTAATGTTGGTGTTCAAATAGAGAGATTGTTCATGTCTAGTATTGACATTTGATTGTAGTGGTGTATTTGTTTGTAATATTGGCATTTAGAAAGCAAGGGTGTGTTTGTTTGTAGTGCTGGTGTTGGAGTACTAAGATACACATATACTGCCACACATACTTATATTCAATTGCAGTCTGTGGCTAGTGCAGGCCCAGCTCCTCTCTGTGCCTCCTCCAAGTCTGCATGGTGCTATGTTAGTTGTGAGGAAGTGATCTAAGCTCGACACCCGATGGGCCACCTGGAGCAAGCGGGCCCTGGTCCAACTGCACCTTGGTGCACTGATGGTAAATTACATCTCTGATTCTCAATTACAGTGCAGGTAGGATCATAAACATGTTTTGCATTGAATCTCACCCAAAACCTGGGTAGTTTCAAAATACAGGAAAAGTGTTTTTATTCAAAAAATCTCTATGAAATTAAGTAGTAAAACACACACACAAAAAAGAATCGTTCAAATCATTCAGAACTCTAATGCAATCTAGTCTCCCCAAGGAAAAGGAAAATAATCTGGGAGAATTTTAACTACTTCTTAAACCAAGGTTCCTGCTCTCGAGCTTCAGTCCCTCCTAGATTCGCTGAACCTACCAAATTCACCAGAGACACTCCATCATCTCATGTCTACTTTGTTTATGGCCCAGTCTTTCGGATGATGATAATAGAATTTCTTTTGATGTATATTCTGACTTAACTTAACTTAAGAAATATTTTCTTGTCAGTTGGAATGGGAGGACCATGTGCATGTCTTCACTCACAGACCAATCCCCATCTATTTGAACTGATGTGGCAGCTCATTCTGTCTTTGCTCTATATTAGAAGGACATGATTCAGTAGCCAATGGCCTCCGGAGACTCTTACGTCACCAGCATTTCATAAAGCATCCACTCTGTTTGAAATGTATTGTATAGTAGAAGATGCACAGGTGTGAGGCAGTTTGTGGCATACAAAGGTTACTGTCCACAGGCCCCTAAAAGGAAACCTTTAGATGACCCTAAATTCCAGGCACTGTCTGATTTGCTCAACAAAACTCCTTTCGAAAATTGGCTTAATCACAAGTTCCATTACTATTCCTACTTATTATCCTGTTTTAATTGTTAACCACAACACATGTACGTTACACCCTTATCTCAATTAGGACTTACACCATCCTGGGCATATTCCCACTAGTGTTCCAATTGTGTCTTTATGTTCCACTCTATGATATTCCTTTCTCAAGCTCAACCACACACTAGTTGGGCAGGAAATGTACATTCCAACATACTTTCTATCAATTCATTACGCTTCTATTCCCCTACATTCCTTAGGGATAGATCAATTGCCTGTAAAAAGTATACGTGTTGACCATATTAAAGGTATAATTGTAATTCAGACCACCAGGGCCAACTCCTATCCTCAATCAGAGGTATTTGCCCATCGGCCCAACTCATAGCTAGAGCCTCGCTCCAACCTCTCAAGGTTATTAGATAGGGCCTCACCTGTCACGGTCACTCATTTAAATCTCTTACTTGTCACTGGGAGGCCAACATTCCTGCCACTTTGTTTGGTGGCCTCAGTCCCTCTGCCCAAAGCCCATTCAAGCTACAGCATGGAAGCTCAACTGTATAGCCTCATTATTGGTAACTGCAAAACCCCTGGCTATTCCCTCTTATGGATTTGTTTCCATTCCTAGGCGTTCCGCCGGCTTTAGTTTCAACTGTAGGCCCCTCCACAGTCTCTTACTGGTATACTGGACTTGATCAAGAAGGAGTTACCCCCCTCACGCCCCGTGCATGGTGTCTAGCATATCAGAGAGATTTGGTGCCCTTCCATGGAAGTTATGCCTACTCCCACTGGGATCTCCAGTCTCTCCTTGGTTTTCTGAACTTGCTGTGCATTTACCACAGGGTTGCTACTTCATCTCCTACTAATCAACCTCTCACAGGTTTTTCTACTGACAATTGCGCTGTGACACCTGATGCACTTTGCTCATACAGACTTGTTCAGATGGTTGAACTCCCACTGGAATGAAAAGGTCTGATTCATTCCCCCACGATCTGACAATTCCCTTGTTCTCTGGTCAAACACTGTTGCCCACACGGCATTTGCAGCCATTTTCAAGGATTACCAATTCCATAATATATGTACCTAGTGGCCAGCAATAAATCAGAACCTACCCTCGTTATTATAACTTCAGCCCCTTTCGCAGTCTACACCATCATGACCACCATACACATAAGAGTCTCCATAGAGGGGGCTATCAGGCAAACTCAAGCCACACAGAATGTGTTTTAACCCCCTCTACCACCCCACTAATAATAGTTATTCAGGTATTGACTAGGCTAGCAGCAATGGCGATATTACCTTGTCTGTTTACACATACCAAGCAGTCACAACATAACAGCCGATGCCTTCTTTCATTAAATTTTGCGTATTCTACCTTTCACACCCCATAGCTACCTTACGTCTTCTCTAAACCCCAACAAACTTGGGCCTATACATGTGGTAAAGGAAATAAAATATAAACTGGTATATATATTCTCTGTACACATAAATTTGAAATTCCTTATTTTCTGTAAAGGGGAATATCTTCTAAATGTCTTAAATCTTCTTACTAAATTACCTCAAATTCATAAAACTGTATCATATGCATTTCAGTTAGTCACCCTACATTTTAATGTTTGTCTGCCTTCTGTGTATTCGGGTACTCATTGGGCAAACATTGTTCGGTAATTCACTGTTTAGTAGATATGCCCCAAGGGACAGCTTGCATGCATTTAATTATGTAATTTTCATTGAGGTATAATCTGAAAAACCTCTAGCTAAACCTTCAGTTCTCTTGTCTGCTGCTTTTGCATTCCCTCACTTTCTAACACCACCCAGACTTTCTTTATACGGTCTACATGCATTAGGAACATCATTCAGTCATGTTCAGTTTAAGCAATGAAGTTTTATATCTGATGCTAATATTACTGAGATATTCTAGCATTATTCTAGCCTTTCCTGTTGCTTTCAGCCCTAATCTTCCATGCCAGCTGTGTATGCATAAGTATTTATCATCCTCCTAAGCATTCCAGATGCAATTCTTTTCAATGTATGTCTTATATCTCTTGTCTTTTTCTATGTATTATGTACGGCTGCTAGCCTGTTCAGCCACTGTGGCATTCTAGAGGCCTCTGTTCACGTTTTGATTCTGTTTTCCAACACCTCGTTTTATTGGGCTCAGTGTGTATGTATTATATGATGTTTATACACAGTTTCTGTTCTTTTCACCATTTCATAAACTAGATGATTATTCGTAACTATCGGGTTCTCTACCATCTTATCACCAACATGTTTTAGTTACATACACAAACTCCACAACCATTCTCAGAATCACATCCTACCTTCACCTGCATTAATCCCAGCACAGCCCACACTGCCACCCTGAAACTCAGGATAAAAATCGGGATACGCATATTTCCTACTCCTGGCATCATTATGCCTTTACAACATGTCCAATATGCCCTGTAATGGGCAACCTATCACAGGCTAATTTGGCTACTCGTTTGAGCATTTTATTGAAAACATTTATAGATTTTGGATTAAGAATACAATGTCTTGTTTTTGTTCTGGGTAGTACATTTATAGGCACCTAGTATGGATATAATTATTTTACAGTTATGTAGCGGTCATATTTTCTCAATCTTTTCGTAGGTTATAGACCTCTCCTCTCTGCCTCCTTAAGAGGATACTGAAGATTTCAGTTACAGGTTACAACCAACCATACAGAACTACACAAACTATTATACGAATTTGGGTATGTTTTTTAGCCACAGTGGCTCCCCCACAGTATAGACATTTTACTAGTTTATAGGGATGTAGGTGACCAATAGATGTTAAGTTTCTGGCATCTTAGCCTTGGAGTTAGTGGTCCCGCGATGGCAACACCCATCCTCCATGCATGAGGTATTATGCCCCCCGGGCCAAAACATAGTTAGCTGCCTTGCACAGTGACATAGAGAGGGCCTTACTTGTCACACCCAATCTATCTCATGATTTAAATGTCACCAAGAGGCCAACACCCCACCACAACGTTCGGTGGCCACGAATCCCCTCACGTCAAAGCATAGATAGAGCCTCTCAAGCCACTTGGCATCTAGCAGGTCCTCACCTGTCACCAACCTACTGAATTGCTTCATCACTTGGCAATAACTATCCAGCCAGTAAAACGATCCTGATCCAAGCTACTTATTAATATATTGCAGTATCTCTCAGATCCCTGTAAGAAGGTGATGACATGTCAGTCCCCAATACTCCAGTCTGGTCCATGAAAAGGTGATACCTATCAGGTTCTATCAGGTCATGGATCATTCCTCGTATTACGGCTGAGCTACGCAGATGGCGGGAAAGCGGAACTCTTCAGGCTCATGCGTGCCAATATGGACAATGCTGAAGCTGGAGTAGGCACGAGTTGCTCGAGCGACACCAACCTCCATGCAACATTCTCAGCACTCGTGTCCTCTAAGGGGTAAATAAATGAGAGACTGGAAAGACTAGAAATACGTTGTCGAACCATGCCGTCAACCGGACACTGACCTTCACTGGGTCCTCCGTACGCATGCGATCATAACACAATTCAATACTGAGCACGTACACCTGTACGTTCAAATATCAAACAGAATATTGACTGTCATGCTATCCGACTCTCTGTATGAAAGTTTTTAATAGGTGAATTAGGATATAGATAAGTTGTGATGCCACACCTATCAGACATATTGTGACATCATTATTATAATATAACATGTCATCTTTAAGTTGAGCCGGCCTTACCTCATACTCATAGAAGTTGCCATGACGGTCCTGCCATGGCTAAATTTAATCAGTTTCTACTAACTGTATAAATAGAAACAATAATGTATTTAATACAGAGGTAATTACTTCCCTTTTCTACTAACTGTATGTTTGTTCTTTCAGGGTGAATTTCACTACTATCATGTTCAGCATTTCAATAATACGTAGCTTGACAGCGATGCCTTCTTCAGCTTCCGGTATTAGGCCCATTACTGGAACATATCGACTTCTATTATATGTCTTGGTGTGTGTCGCTATTGACTGGATCGATCATGTCAAGCCCAACTTGGGCCTACACATATGGTTCACAAATATAAACTAACTTGTATATACATTCACTGTACTTACATTAAATACAACCCTCATGCGACTCATCAGCTAACAAAGGTTTACTTTGGTTTAGTTGTACTAATTACGGGTTGTTGGTTGGCTTCTCATACACTTGTTAGTTTGAATTGTCCACTGTTATGATCCTTGTAGATACTTTTCATTGTATATTCTTGTTGATACTGATACTAGTTATCTATGCTAACTTTTTGGTTTTCTTCAGTATTGATAATTTTCCGGTTCTCAATCCTTTCTTCTCTATTATTTCCCCTATATAAGTTGGTTTGTCAACTTGGCCCTCGCTATATTAATCACTTATCTACGTTCATCTGTCTCTGGGCTATCCCATTATTTTCAGGCAACAGGGGCTTATACATGTGACAGGTTTACGATTCACTTACTTTCCAGAGTTTCTGCATTATTAGAGTTTTGCTATATGCCTTAGTGCTATTAATTTATGGTTGACGTTATATGCTGGTATTTTCATATTCATGCCACCTGGTTTAGTCTAAGTCGCTCGTGTTACCCCTCAGTTGTTTGCAAGGTATAGATTGGTTGTCACTTACATGTTTACAACAATTTCATTAGCCCTCGTAAGGCTCACGTGTCTGGCAGATTCCGCAATGTACACAGTATTACTCCTCCAGGTTCTAAGGTATTTCAAGTTGTGCCCTTAGTGGTCTCCCAGCAATTGCTGTAACCAAATCTTTCCATTACTATTCACGTCACAGGTAAGGGGTCCTTCATTACATAATGTTGGTTATTATGTCTCTGGTTGTGTTCGCTACTTTTTTTGCCACCTTCAATTTAGGCTATCACTATACCATCAAGTGACGCCTGACTGGCATCCAACATCACATGTTTCTGTACTTCACAACAACACCAGTTTCATCCTATCAAATCAGACTATATTTAAGACAAAAATTTGCTAGATTCAGTCCCTTTCAAAACCCTCACTAACTCTGTCATTTGCCTGGCCTTTTACGGCTTCCTGAGGCCACTTGAATTCACCATCAGTGGCCAACACAATGCACAAGGTTGCCTTCGGAGCTCCTATCTAATTAAACATGAAGATCATTACATGACCAAAACGAGTCAACTGGGTCAACCCATCCACATTCCATACTATCCCACAAATAATATATGGTACCGGTGAAGGTTTTCGACTCCTACCTCCTCACCGTACCGAATATCGCATCTCTTCCACAACTGTCACTTCATGGGGCTATCCTCACTACCTTTAAGTTCATGTTATACGTACAGTTATTGTTAACAAGGCTCGGTATGAACCCTAGCCTTTATTCAGGATACTCGTTTAGAATACAGGCCAAATCTACGGCATCAAGCCAGGACGTTTCAGTCCATGTCATTAAAACTCTAGGTCGCCTGGAAGTCATCAGCATATACAATATGCATACCTCAACCGGTACAGGAAATATGAAGGGCATTCATTAAAATGTCATCTTAATGCACTTACGTTGCATTATGTTCTTTAGTCAATATATGTATTTTGAGCATGATATGTATTCCTTTTTGCCGACTGGCTTACAGCATACGTCGGTTTCAGCACACCTCAACCGACTTTTTCTTATCACGGGTTTGCTAACAACAATCTTACTTCATATCATAAGACTATATACTACAATGTTGTCCCAAACAAATATATGTCAGTTAAATATTCAAAAGACAGATATTATTTTTGAAGATGAATTCATCAGATCTGAAAAAAATCCCTACTTCTATAGTTCTGCTTTTTTTTTTTTTTTGCCACACAAGTCAAGTCTGAGTCAATGCCCTTTTAAGTCATATTCATAGTCATCAAGCAACAATTCACAGTGTTATATAGAGATCTGTAATAATGAGCAAGCAACGATTCCCGCACTATGCCTTGTCTTGAAGAAATAATGAAAAGTACAGCTTCATGTGTATTAAATATTTATATTTTTTTTGAATCATTAATTATTTATTGCATTACAGTAAGCATGCACATTAACATGACCTGGTGCACATATATAAGTATTATAAAGTATTTGGCAGAAGAATGAAGTAATTGAATAATTTATTATGAAATGTTAAATGGAGTTTTTCTTCATGTGAAATATGATTATACAGTTGGTTAATAAATCCTTTTGGTTTTCTATTCCCTAGACATCATATATATATTTTTTTTAATCTACACTTGCCTATATATATAACTGCAAGTTATAAAAGATCTAGCCATTGCAAAATATTTCTTTTTTTATTTCACTTTTAAAGGAAGTTACAAACCACTTTAAGAATATCACTGAAATACATATTTGGGAACATTTACTATAGTTATAACTCAGACCATTTCAATTGCATTACATTATCTCATAGATTACTTTTCTAAATAGATTATGTACCATTTTGACTAGTTGTTGGCAGATTAAATGAAAATGCTCTAATTTGGCTGATATACTTTTTATCTGGAACTTCAAAAGAATTGCTGGTCCATTTAGTGTTCTCTTCATATTTTAAGAGTACAAGAGCAAAACAATACAAATAATATGTGCCAGATAGTGGGATCATTGTCATACCATGCACGATATTGCACTTGAGAGGTTGAGACAGACAGCAGATATTCAGAGATTATGCCCTACTTGAGAGGGCTGACAATAACTTCAAATCCAGCATTTTTTTTAAGCAAAATCTTTAGATTGTTTATTTATGATCTTTTAAAACACAAAAAATCCTCAAAAATGTTAATAACAAATAATGAAGTACTTCACTTTGATAATTTGTGTGCAAATTTTTTATTTAACCTGGCCTACACCCTGAAAACTCAGTAAAACTACAATCCGCTTTGCTGTTTCAATTTGATGGAAAGTTATGTTTTTAAAAACAAAATATGTACTAGAGGATAAGATGAAGAAGGTACACAAGCAGTTCAGGTTTTTCCCAGGAGCATTTGAGCCACACTATAGTCACAAGCCACACTACCTGTGGGCCACAAGAATCTACTAATCATTTCAATTCATTTTTTGTTTTGTTCTAGTCTTGGGGTACTAAGATGAAAATTCAAAAACTATTTTCCCGCAACTAAAGCCTAAACATCCACAATGCTCTATCCAGAATGGAAGAATGATGGCACAGAACATAATTTCTCATCATTTATGTTATTTGTTTTTGTTTGTTTTCATTTTAAAAAACATATTACAATGTTGTGCAATCTATGAGTGCTAGAACAATTTACGGACAACATGAAAAAAAAAAAGAGCATTATTTATATATATGTATGTATAGTTTGTTATCTAGAAAAAAAGGTTTTATTCACGAATTGCAAAATTTAAAGCAAAAGGTTGATTTGGTGTAATCGTCCAACTAGTAAAGCAGAATTACAAAATGTAAAGCAAAATGTTGATATGGTGTAATCTTCCAACTAGTAGTAATAGTTATAGTTCATCAATATTTTCCATTTGAAGTTTAAATTCACCCCAATTACCTGTTAAATTAATAAACTAGCAACTTCTGTTGAATCATACTGATATTCTGTAGCAACCTGTAAATTATTTGATAATAGTTCAAATGATTCATTGTTTCTACATCTAACAATCGTTATTGTGACAAAGGGGACAAATACATTTAAAGGAAGATTGACATTCATAAATACATAGGCAGAAAGGTTATACATTAAAAATGATTGAGCAATATTGAAAATGAATATTGAATAAACACATTCTTGAATATAATATATCACAACTTAGAAATATTATAATCTTACCTGCATAGAATTCAGGACTGTAAACAGCACCCACAACTGGATTTAACTTCCACCCTAAATGAAAAACCAATAATAAATTAACCAGTGATACCCTAAAGGAAAAATCAATACTTAATCCCTAAAAATCATATATTGTCATGTTATTAGTGAGTAGTTAGTTTGGAATCCAGGCTAGATTCCTTTTGGCAATATACAAACAAAATATAGTGATTTGCAAACAATGCAAAGCAACCCTTGTGGCTATCAAACGGGGAAAAAATATAAAATATAAATACCCCAAATTAGGAGGTGCAAAGACTCCTCAATGTCTTCAATATCATAAATATAAAACACTAAAAAGCACAACCTAAAAAGTGCAAAGGGAGACCAATAGTGCAGACTGTAAAATAAAAAACATACCATAAAAGAAAACTAAAATGCACTCACAAACACAGATATAAATAGGCAGGGTATAGTCAGTCTTCTTAAAATGCTTCTTCTCTTCTCAGTGTAGAGATGGATGCTTAAAACAAAGCACAAAGACAGACCATAGTGTATAACTGTATAGTATACAGTATAAAGTGTTTTAGATTCCTTTTGGGTTGAGCACTTCACCCAGCCCCCAGTTTCAGAGGTCCTTTTGGAGGTGACCACGAAAGGTACATTTGAGGTGATTTTGAATAGTAATGTCACTTTTTTTATAATTCTCAGAGAGTGGATATATCATATGCATTGTGATTATATACAACAAAGCACTATCACTTCAATTGTTTAGTTTTGACACTGCATTTCTTTTTAATTACATTTATCACATTAATTTTGCATTAAATATATTTACAATGCTCTTACAACAGATTATTAAAATACACTTTTGCTTATTTAGCACTAGCACTATTTAAGTTGTCTCCCACGTTGGAATTAATGTAGGTACTCTGAAGTAATGATGAACTTAACGCAATATGGTTATATGGTGGAACTGAATCCCCAGATTTGTTTGCTGAGATACGTGATTTTAAGAAGCCTTGTAAAATTTAAAAAAAAATATTTTTATGTGTGCGCTGTTCCTTAATCTGTATTATGTATATATTTTGGTCATTACAGTAGCACCATTCCTGCAAAATACATATTCTGTGTGTGCCCCCAATTGAAAGCACTGAATCAAAGCTGTGCTGTGTGGACTTCCGCATCACATGACTGAGTTTTACTTAGTCAGCAAAAATACACCTCTAGTTGCTGTCATACTGGCAGCCACAAAAGTAGACTTAAAACTCTAATGCAAACATTGCAGTTTCTATAAAAAGGATGGCAGAGGTGTACATGGTGGGCAACAATCTCTAGGTAGGTGGTATTTGTCTAAATAACATCAACTTGAATAACAGGGCTTCCTTCTTTCCATAGTGCATCCTGCTTTCATCTCTTTCTAAAGTACATGATGCACAAACAACCGGCCATCCACCTTACCAAAAAGAAAACATGATTCATCAGACCAGACAACCTTATTCAATTGCCCCACGGTACAGTTATGATGGTCATGTTCCCATGAAGGCACTTTAAGCAGAGGGCAGATGGGTTATCATGGGCACTATGCCAGGTCTGCGACTACGCAGCATCATATGCAGCAAGCTGTGATGCACTGTGTGTTCTGTTACCTTTCTACCATGGCCAGCATTATTTTTTATCAGCAGTATGAGCTATAGTAGCCCTTGTTTGTGATCGCAGCAGACAGTATATTCTTCATTTCCCACGTGCATCAATGAGTCTTGGATGCCCCTGACTCTGACACAGATTCACTCATTGTCCTTCCTTGCACCACTTTTGGTGCACCACTGCATGCTGGAAACACCTCACAAGACTTATTTAGAGATGCTCTGACACAGTCGTTTAGCTATAACTGTTTGGTGCTTGTCAAAGTCACAGGTGCCACTGTAATAATATGATCAATGTTATTCACTTAACTTGTTAGTGGTTTTAATGTGGTGGCCCATCAGTGCATATATGAAGGTTGTTATCTATGTTTTGAATGAAAAACATCTGCATGAAAGTCAGTGAGAATTTGTGCCCTTTTTCAGCTTATAATTTCAATAGAAAATACTATTTCAAATACCACGATATGTGCATGTACAGTAAATACAGTAATCTGTATACACGCATGCATGTAAAATTCAACACATGCAAGGCTACACCCAAAATAGGAGTGAACAGATTAGCTAAAAATATTCACCTACTGCCTTGTTGCCATTAGTAGGTGAATACTTTTTGTTTTATGAATTTATTTGTAAAAAATGTTTTGCAGATTTTTATTTTATATTATCTGCATTGTTTAAAAGTAGGGGGTCATCTCTATCCTGGAGTGTCTCTTTTACAATTTGGGCTAAGCAAGGCTAGACAAATTGTGGTGGTATGAGGGTCTATCATTAAGAGAGTAGAAAGGGTAATTTGCTGATTAATAGGCATAACAAAACATGGTGGGAGGATATATACGACTAGGTAGTTAATTTAAATTGCTACACATTATTTAGGAAGGATAGAAAAGACAGGAAAGGTGGTGGGGTATGTTTGTATGTCAACTAAGCCAAATATTAAGCAAGTGGAATATGAGGAGGAAAATCTGGAAGCTTTATGGGTAAAATATCTGCTTGGAGTAAAAAATAGGAAATCACTTGTTGGTTGGGATATGTTATAAGCCACCTAATGTTGATATTGATGAGGAAGAACAGCTGTTAGAGCAAACTGGGAAAGATGCACATCTGGGTAACACCTTAATTATTGGAGCTTTTAATTACCCAGACATAAATTGAGATAGAAGGACTACTAGTTCAGCAAGGCAAATCAGGTTTTTGAACCTGTTAAATGCCACCTTCATGTCACAATTGGCACAAGCACCAACTTCAAAGGATGCTTGTCTAGATCTTTTTATAACAGACAATGTTGATCTTTTGGCATGCTTTCAAGTACGGGAGCACTTGGAACATTGATGATCACAATATGATATCTTTTTAAATAAACTCAAAAAAGCAAATGTACATGGAATATGCTAAAATATATAATTTTAAAAAGGCCTATTACAAAAAGATAAGGGCAGCTTTACTCATTGAATGGCATAAACGTCTTAGTGAAAAAAAAAAACACTGAGGAAACATGGAATATCTAAAAAACAAATATTAGAAAAGTAGATGTATCAGTGTGTAACAGTGGGTAATAAATATAAAAGCAGCAAATTGAAACCAATGAAGCTTAGAGAGAAGGTAAACCAAAAAATTTAAATCAGAATAGGGCATTAAAACCATTTAAATTAGACAAATCAGAGGCTTCCTATATAAGATATTAGGAAGCCAATAATGCATGCTAAAATGTGATTAGATGGGCTAAACAAGAAAAGGTGACAGTGATAGCCAAAGAGAGCAAAAGCAACCCCAAAATTGTTTATGTACATATATTTTAAATAAATACATAAATTGAAAATATGGGTGTGCATGTTATTAAAAACCACAAAAAGGCAGACATTTTAAATAACTATTTCTCCTTCAGATATATTTGGGAGGAGCCTACAGCAAGATATTTGCAAATGATAGGCAGATGCAAAAAAAAAGTGCAGAAAAATTGTGAATGGATGACTCAAGACAAGTTGCTACGCTACAGCAACTAAAGTAAGTTAATGTAAACAAAAACCCAGGGCCTGATGGTATTCACCCACGAGAACATAAGTGTGGTAATAAATTAACCTTTGTTTTTAATCTTTCAGGACTTTTTCATTCAGAAATGAAAGGAAGGCAAAGGTGTTTCCTATAGTCAAAAAGCTTCAAAATCTTTGCCTGGGAAAAAAACAAAAACCTTTGAGCTTAACTTCTGTGGCTGTGAAAATATTTGAAGGGCTATTAAGTGATACTTTTCAGGAATCCATTGAGAAGAATATTGTTATTAGCAAAATCAGCTTAGGTTTATGAAATATAGGTCATGTCAAACTAACTTAATTGCATTCTGTAAAGACATAGGTAGAAGTGTAGATCAGGGTGTTCTACTTGTATTTGGCCAAGGCATTCAATATGGTTCCAAACAATTGGTTAGTGTTCAAACTAAAAGAAATTGGTCTAGATGGAAATTCTTGTTCTTGGGTAGAACATTGTCTTAAAATTAGAATACAGAGGTAAATGGTAAATTGTGAATATTCAAGCTGGAGAAAAGTGGTAAGTGGTGTCCCTCAAGGTTCTGTTGTATCACTGCTCCTATTCAACATATTTATAAATGATCGTGAAAGTCATGTTTCTGTGTTTACAGATGACACAAAATTACAATGTAATACAATGTGATCAGACTATTACTTCATTGCAGATAAATTTGGATAAATTGTGGGACTGGGCACTCAAATAGCAGATGGAATTAAATGTAGATAAATGCAAAGTTACTTACTTCAGGGTAAAGAATGCATAAGAAACTTACACCTTCAACAGTAGGGAATTAAGGAATACAACACACAAGAAGGATATGGTAATTGTTAAAGACAACAAACAATTAGGAAAAAATATGCAATGTCAATCAGCAGTTGCTAAGGGCAGTAAAGTGTTGTCATGTATAAAAACGGGCAATAATTCTTGGAATGAAAATATAATTTTGCCTCTTTATAAATCAATGGTAAAACAATGGTAATATGCTGTGCAATTTCCAGCACCTTGTCTGTAGAAGGATATTATGACTCAAGAAAATGTGCAGAGGCAGGCTACAAAATTAATAAAAGGAATTAAACATTTTAGTTATTAACAGCACAAACAGATGCAAGAAAGGTTAAACTTGATGGACGCATGTCCCTTTTCAGCCTATGTAACTATGTAACAATAAAACAAGCATTACAACTGACTGTCAACATATATTATAGAGAAAACACAAATAATTACATGAAGCATATGTGTCCAGTTATGAATCTGTCAATTATATTACACACAGAAAAGTAGTGAACCTTGCAATATTTCATTCAAATAATAATTTCTTTATGGATTGTATAATTAGGTGTTTGGAAAATGACATGTGATTGAAAACTTCGAAACGTGAGTGATTCTAATGAATATCATATTCTTCAGACAAAGCTGTCAAGGACTAACAGACCTATATCCAATTTTAAGTCAGACTAATGGGCCCTCAGTATGTCCATGAAATTCATTGTCAGAAACTAGCAAATGCTCATCACTAAAAAATACCTCCATATTTATTTTTTATTTTTTTCTGATGGCTGTATTAGCTAAATTTTTATGTCAGATTAAGGAAGACTTAATTTATCATGATCAAAATAACACCAATTAAAATTTACTTTATCTTGTCAACAAGATATGTGCTGGCCCATAATGTGTAGCTTAATCATGTGTGAGAAAAGCTAATGTCACTCTTGGAGAGAAAGAATCATCTAGGAGCTTGGTGTTGTCATTTATGGAAGTTTTTTTTATATTGTTGGTGTTAATAGCTGTATTCGTCTAGATGCAATAAATGTCAATTATACTTTGACATTTGCCATCGTAAATGGCTGGTCATTAGAGAAATCACTGCTCTTTCCTTCTACTTATAAATTAATGGATTTAACTAAATGTGACTATAAAATATGCAATAGCCTGAGCTTATTATTGTATATCAATTGAATTCCTATCTACAATTTAGAGGTATTGGAAAATGAAATAACAAAATAATAATTTACACAATATTAATGGTTGTTTTGTTAAATACAGAACATTTTAGTTAAGTAAACATGTAAACAGATTTAAAAATGATTGTGAAAAAATGAATACTAGCATGAAAAAAATGTCATTGTTTTTACCGGCATACGTTACTATATGGTAAAATAAAAATCTTTGATTGTATTGGAGAAAAACAGATACAAATTTACTTTTTTAAAGCATATTATAAATTAATAATAACAGGCAAAGGTTAACAAATGTAAATCTGTTTAGTTTAGAAGTATGGTATCTCAGAGGGGACATGATAGCATTATACAAATATATTCAGGGCTAATATAAACTGTTATCTGCAAATCTATTCATAAACAGGACTATTTATTGGACATAAGGTCATGCATTCAGTCTGAAAGAAAAAAAGACCAAGTCTAAGGCTAAGGAAAGGAAAAGTTTTTTTTTACATTAAGAACAATAAGGATGTGGAATTCTGTGCCTGAAGTGGTGATTTTATCAGTCTGTACAGATGCTTAAACAGCAACTGGATGAATACTTGCAAAAATACAAGATATTCAGTAGGTAAATTTTAAAGAATATTGACACAAAGAATTAGATTTTTATGAAAGAAATTATGTGGAGTAGTTATTTTTGTTTTTATTTGAAGTGCTCTGTGCATTCAAGCTTGTTTCAATGAGAGCAAAAGGCAGGCACGATTTCTAGATATTTTTCAGTACCATATTTGGTCAGGTTATTCTAGAATGGAGCAGATAAGGCTGAATTTGCTAAGGAGATGCTTAAAGCCAGTGTCATTACATTATTAAATTCTGGAAAGCATCTACATTTTGTTAAAATTATAAGGCATTTTTGTTAATTCACATCTATATTAAGCTATGTGCGAAATTGCTTTTAAGTAGACTAACTAGATCTTATTCACTGTGATCAGATACATTTTATTTAAAAAATCCTTTGACACTTTTCAGTATCTTCCTACTACTTACAAACAGGAGATTCTTTTGGTCCCTTCAATACCAAGTAATGTGTAAAATACAAAAAAAAAAAAAACACCCTCAGAATCAGAGCATTTTGAGTGTCCTGGAAATTAAAAGTATTTTTCATTTCAATATGCATAGATAGCAAATTATTTAATGGAATCAAAAGCAAACATTTTGGTGGAACAGAAAAATGTTTAAAAAAAAAACATTTACTAAATAATGAAGTTATAGAGTTATAGATATGACAACATATGCATTATCCCATATTCCCTCAAATTATATTGTGTATATATATATATATATATATATATATATATATATATATATATATATACACACACACACACACTTTAGTGAATATGGGAAATATATAGATATATTTATAGTTGTGCTCATGGCAATAAAGCCGTATCTTGTACTTGATACCTTATGATACATGTAGAGGTATACAACATTCAGTGGTGGTGTGCCGAAACCGACGTATTGATAGACCTGTAAATAAAGTGGTCCCACCAAGGAAGGTAATTAGAATAAAATAAGTAATTTAAAAGGGGCAGTGGTGGGTGGGACACAAAACGGAGCGATACCGAGGAGGAGTCTAGTGCCGATAGGTGAATTCTTATATCAGCACTAACCCCTCCAACAACTCCAGGCTCCACCTTTACATTTGTGCTCAGGGCAATAAAGCTGTATCTTGTACTTGATACCTTATGATACATGTAGAGGTATGCAACATTCGGCTGTGGTGTGCTGAAACCGACGTATCGGTAGACCTGTAAATAAAGTGGGCAAAAAGGATGTATTCCAAAATACTTTATTCAATCAACAGTCACATTACTACAACATAGAATATCAAAATGATAAATGTTGGAATGCTTGTCTAGTTCCTTCCCTGGTTGAGGAATGTAGTTGTTAGATGTAATTTGAGGTAGTTCATGCGGCCATTCGCCGGATAGCTCAGATCTGAGCGCATAAGATGTATGAATTGCGCTCAGTTCTCACGAACAATGTGCCAGAGTTCTGATATATAAGTCTGTTTGTACAATCTTGGGCCGAAAGGATGGGCAAACCGGCCTCTTAGCGGGATTCGTGTATTTCTGTCGCCGATTACAGTTCCGGAGATATTATCAACAAGATGGCCGCCGCCTCGTGATTGGTATGTGAACGGCGACCACCTGGGGTTAGGTACTTAGCTTGCGGTTAACCGCAAAAAACACCACTTAATTGAGAACAAACGCCGGGTATGGGTGGTCGTCTTTCGACAGTTCTTTCGCATATTGTTCGGTACGCTGTTCGGGTAATTTGTGTACGAACAGAGCCCCCCTTGACAATAGTCAATTGATTTGCAGTTAACCACAGACCGCGACCTCCTGGGAAGTTAATCGTTGGCACACTTCTGTAGCAGGGTGGTCGATTGTTCTTCGGTTCGTTCAGTAGTTTCCTGGTCAATGAGGTTAAGTGGCGGCACACGCCAAGGTCCGGGTGGTCGATCATTCATATAGACGAATGGCTGGTATACGGTGTTCGTGTGAAACAAAGTGTTCAAATGCAACAAAAGTGAAAGGTAGTTCTGTAAGAAAAACATTGAACAGTTTGTCCAGACAAGGAACGACCCTAGGTCTCTGCCGTAGCCACAATACGGTACATTTCAAATAATGCAGAGGTCAGATAAAAGGCCTCCAATGCTTTGGTTTCGGGCGGCCAACAGCCTCATATCAATTGGTCTCCACAAACTGCTGCAAAGCAGGTGGAAGCCGTGGCATCTAACCAGAGCATTGGGGAATTGTCAGAAAATGGAGGAATGAACATGGATTTCCCATTCCATTGACATAGAAATTTCTGCCACATCCGCAAATCTGCTGTGGCCTGGCCATCAAGGAAACCCTACTATCCTCGGAGGGCAGACCCGGTAATAAACAGAGAAACCTAGAAATTAATGACCTGCCGTGAGGGATGATCCTCATTGCAAAATTTAACAAACCTAGCAATGACTGTAATTCCTTATAACTACATTGACCCTGTCGTAAGTAATCATCAATACATGCTAGAATACGTCTAATTTTGTCCCCCGGCAAGATGGATTCCGTAGCCACTGAGTCGAGTTGAATACCCAGAGAACTGATTATGGTGTCAGGACCCTCTGTTTTGGAAGGAGAAACCGGGATACCCAAACTTTCAAATAGTTGTAAGGTATCTTGTAGACTATGTGGTGGACTAGCATTACTCTCTACGGTGAGAAAATCATCAAGATAGTGAAGTACTGATGGACATCTACATGAGTTAAGGAGTAACCAGCATAAGGCCTTGGCAAAAGTGTCAAAAATGTTTGGCCTACTTTTAGACCCAAATGTTAGGCTATTGAAAAACTAACACTGGTTTCTCCACTTAATACCATGGAGATGCCTTAATGAAGGGTGAATTTGGAGTAACTTAAAGGCATTGACAATGTCTGTCTTGCTCAACCACGCCCCAACCCCGGCTGATATGATAGCTTGAACTGCATTATCTATCGTGGCATATTGTAGAGAGAATTCTTTGGATGGTATTAAAGAATTTAAACTGGAGATAGTGAAGGAGTGAGGTGTTTGAGTAGAAAAGGCTAAGATGCCAGTGTGGAACCCATCAGAAAAAAAAAAAAAACAGGAAATCCACTAATTGCGGAGATGGGTGTAATTCTAACAGTTGAGACAACTTAATAATGTTAACAGATGTGAAATATTGTATGGAATTTAGTTTATTGGGGCACATTGTTTTGGAATGTGATTGGAAACATAGCGTACAGATATGCAATAACCTACAGGCACTGAACCCATAAGCACCCGCATTAAAATTATTACATATTTGGGATTTACCAAGGAACAATTGGTCTGCCAAGTTTATCCTTTATGACTTTCTCTGACCTGGCTAGTAAGCCAGGGTTTTGTTGGCCGGAACCAGAGGCGTCATTAGGACAGAGATTTGTTGCATGGGAGGTTGAGGAACACACAGCACAGGCTGGAGTCCTGAGGCCAGTTATATGCCTACAGAACAACTCTGTTTTCTTCAATAAACTCTTCAGTTTACTCCAGTTAATGACCACATTAAACTGGGCCAGATTTGCTGCTGCTTTAGCCTAAAATTACCTATGATAGTCATAGAAGGCATATCTGCCGTATTTGTGCTACAGGTCAACCAGCTTATGCATATAAGTATTGAATTCCTCTCTCTTCTGTGGCAACTTGGTACATACCACATCTCTATTGATCCCAAACACCAGTACAAATTCGGGAATGGTCAGTTTTTTACTGAGCCGGGAATCTTTGGCCTTGAGGACTACCAATAGGTTCCATAAGCATACGTTTTATTCTCTATGATATTCTCGGAAGCAATAAGAAGTGAGACCAAATTCACATCCTTACCTTCCAGGATATCTTTGCGGATTTGAGGAGGCATCATATGTGCTGGTGTACACTGACACATGAATGTATCAATCTGGGATATAGGGACAGCTACATTACCCTGTAATATAGCCGTAGCACCTGCTAGAGATGTAGCATTAGACAATGTCGGGTTTGTTTCCAGATTCAAATCGGTCGATCCTATCTTTAATTTGGCTCATGGATGATAGAAGAGAATACATCATGGTCTGTAAGTCAGGCATGTTGATGCTAGACTCTTCCCCTGTGCCAGAGTTGTCGGCGTGTGTCTGCATTAATCTAAATAATTCTGCTTTGCTGGCAGTAGCCTGGAATGGAATGCTTCTTCTTCTAAGTTCGGCTTCAATGCGTGGTATAGTCCAAGATCTGATAGATGAAGGACTGGCTGATTCACGTCTCCCAGAAGGTCAACCCGACCTAGCTGGGGTGCTAGGGAGTGAAAGCTCATCTCCCCCTTCTGGAACTTGTGACATACTAAAATGAGAATTGAAATTAGAATCTCGTCTCCAGGGTATTGGCTGCCAAATAGTGCCAAGAGGTGAAAACATTCACTAAGGGGTGACAGGTGAGGCCCTACTAATGCCAAGCAGCTTGAGATGCTCTACCTATGAGTTGGACCGAGGGCCTATTTACCACAGAACGTAGTGGTGGGATGTTGGCCTCTCTGTGACATAAAGAGAAAATAGAATTGGGTGTGACAAGTGAGGCCCTCTCTCTGTAACTAACGAGGTGGCTAACTATGCGTTGGACCGATGGTCGAATACCTCTGAGTATGAGGATGGGTGTTGGCCTCTCGGGACCCCTAGTATGAGGCATAGAAGGCCTGAGAAAGCTAAATATGGAACTTATTTCCCTAACAGTCAGTAATTCCTCTAGTCTAAAGGACTGACAAATCAGGGAAGTACCTATGTAAGCCAATGGGCGAAACGTACCTGTATGAACTGAAATTAAATTGTACGCTAAAAGGTTTGAAGGTTCAGTAGTTAGTAGTGCACCTAAGGGTATCTGGAAGGGAGAATCATGTCCGTTTTAAATGAAACCATAACACAAAAGAAGCTCAAGGAGTAACGGGCCTACCTGGGCAGTTAGACACAACCCAATATGGAAGCTTCGTATTTCTCAGGCAAGACCTATTGATTGTAATATAAGAGATGTGTGGCACACCATTTTTGTTGATTGCATATATATGCAAAGGGTGCCGTACATGGAATCAGCATAAAGGGGAGTGAGTACTTTTTTTTTGTTGTTTTTGTTTAATTCTTTATTGAGATATTACAAAAAAGAAATATACGAATAAAAGCTTACAACAATGTTATAAAAGTAACAATAATACAGTGATTTTTATTTTCTAACTAAACTACAAACAATCTATTACTTCCATACTTCATTTATACTGACACAGGAAGGGGGGGGGGAGGTGTCAAGGGAAAGGGCTGTGACATAAGTTTGCATTTTATACTGTACATTGTTTGCTTTTATTTGTTTTCCCATTATGAAAGTCTTCATGGGAAGTCAACATTGTTACCAAAAGAAGATGTTTGTTCCAGATTTTTAAGTATAAACTCCCTTGGTTATTTATTGAGTAATATCCCTTCTCCATTGAGCATTGATAATTAATTTATTATTTAATTCCAATTTAGATATCCTTGATATTTCCAGTTTCAAGCTATACATATTTTAGCTGCTAACATAATATAATTCATCAAATAGGAAAGAGATTTCCCACAAGGAAAATCCAAATGGAAAAGGAAATGATATGGGATCAGAGAGAATTATTTCCCTAAGATTTTTGTTAAAGTTCTACTGAGATTAAATTTTAAAATATGAAAATGAGACCATTTAGCTTTTTAGCATCTCCAACATCAATCAGAATGATCACTATATATTTTGTTTAATTTTGTAGGGACCACATACCACCTGTATAATACTTTATAATAAATCTCGATCAGATTTACACAATGTGTACTTTGTTTAACCAATTTTAGGCTCTGTTTCCAGGATTGATTATCAAATGATTTATTAAGATACAGTTCCCACTTTATTATCGGGGCTCTTTAATAAAAGTTTGGAAAATTAGTGAACAAGATATTCTCTTTAGAGGATTATGAATATCTAAGAAACCAATAGTACTGTTGTGTTCTATAATTAGATTTGAGTCCAGATAATTTTTGAATCTTAAGTTCGTAAACACTTCACTTGAAGCGAGAGAAGTACTCTTGCAGTACTTGAAAAGGAATTATGTTGCCATTAGTGTAAATATTCGATACTTGATTGATCCCACAATTCTTCCAGTTCCTCAGATTTAATTCTTTAACGTTGATTTCTAAGATGTCTATGGGAGAGGATAAAGCCAAACTATTTGTTAGATTTCATTTTTCCCTAATGTTTTTGATTGTAGCCAGGGTCGCTTTAATGATTGGACTTATGTAATTTTATATAAAGAACATTGATTATCTATCCAGAAGCATTCATAGAGTATGTCAGTTTTAAACTCTTGAGCTTCAATATCCTCTCATTAGTTAACAAAATTACTATTTTTACCCCATGATAAAAAATGGGGTAACATACAGGCTTCATGGATAGCAAATACGTCTGGAAATCCCAGGCCTCCATTTCCCCCCACATTTTAAGGATTTTCTTAGAAATTCTAGTTTTTTTGTTGGACCATAGAAACATGGAAATGGCAGTTTGAAAAGAGCTCAAAATTATATTACTCACTCTAAATAGGATCGTTCTGAACAAATATATAATCTTTGGGAGCATGTATGCTCTAGTTGATTCGATATTGCCAACCAGCATAATTCAATCTTACCCCATTTTGTAAAAAAAATTCCTGAATCCATCTCATAGGGTTAAAGTTAGAATTAATCAGGTTATCTATAGAGTGAGTAATCTTTACTCCTAAGTAATCAATAGTTCTGGTGTCCTAGTTAAACTGGTACATAGAATTAAGCTGAGCCATTTCTATAGGAGTATGGCAGAATCTGAGTTTTAATTATATTTAATTTTAGATTAGAGAATTCACCGTATTCCTTTATCAATTCCATCACTGCTGGTATAGATTCAAGGGAGTTCGACAGGGTCAGAAAGACACCATCTTCGAATAGAATAGCCCTATGATCCACTTGGCTGACCAGTGTTCCCTGCACTACTTCTGTTTGTCTAATTAGGGCCACTAACGGCTCCATAGCGAAAATATAGAGCAAGGGAGCCAATGGGCATCCTTGCCATGTCCCATTTTTAATATAAAAATATTTTGATTCCATAGCCGGACCAATAACTTTTGCTGTTGGATTTGAGTATAGGATCATAACAATATTTCTAAAGTTGCCTATTAAACCAAATTGTTGTACTACTAGGTCCATAATTTGCCAGTCTAATCTAATCTAATCTAATCTAATCCATCAAAGGCCTTTTCAGCGTCTAAGGCCAAAAAGGCTGCTTTGATGTTTTTGATGTTGACTTTATGAGTAAGGTTGAGGACTCTACGGATATTATTAGATGCTCCTCTGTTCTTGACGAACCCAACTTGGTCTCCGGGAATTTAGGATGGTAATATATCCCTAAGTCGATTTGATAAAAAAAATTTGATAAAAACCTTTGAATAGATTTTAACATCTAGATTTATCAGGGATATAGGCCTATAATTAGAGGTTTTTGTAGGGTCCTTCCCCTCTTTTGGAATAGGAAGAATGGAGGCCTGAAGATATTCCTCCGGTAGTTGATTTTGTACTGGAAGCACAGAAAACACCCTTAGAAGCAATGGAGTAACCACTGTCTAAAATTTGCAATAAAATATGGATGTGAAGCAAATCGGGCCCAGGAGTTTTATTTGGCTTCAGAGTGTCAATTACCTTATTAATCTCAATTAGCGATATTGGTCTATTCAGGATTAATGTTTGAGAGGAATAGATTAAGTTGTTGACTAAATTGTTTATTTGAAGCAAGCTTATATATATCAGAATAGTAGTCTCAAAAGGCGTTAGAAATATTTTGTGGCGATATATATGTTTGGTTGTCTACGATAATTTTTTTATTATATTTGTCCTGCATTTATGTTTTAATTTATTTGTTAAGGATTTACCACTACTTTTGTTACTATAATACCACTTCTGTTTTACAGGTTGGATATTTTTATTAATATGCTCTAATGTCTTATCATTTATTTGTTGTCTAATTATCTTTATGTCAGATAATAATTTATCAACAAAGTTAATCTTGTGGTGCCTTTCATTTTCTATCAATTTTATGTATAGTTGTTGCAAGATCTTCTTTTTACCTTTTTGGATAAAAGAACCAATTTTAATACATAGTCCTCTCATAATGCATTTAACCCCTTAAGGACAGCAGGCGTCCTATTCACTAGCCCGGTCACCGGCAATCCCACGCCGGCACACAAATGGCAACTTCATGGACGATATTGTTGTGATACGTTTTACTGTTTTGAAACAATAATATTTGTATTCAGCAAAGCCTTCCGAGTATAACAGTACCCCTCATGTACAGGTTTTATGGTGTTTTCATTTTTTTCACATTGAAATTCACCAGATTGGTTACGTTGCTTTTGAGACCGTATGGTAGCCCAGGAATGAAAATTACCCCCATGATGGCATACCACTTGCAATAGTAAACAACCCAAGGTATTGCAAATGAGGTATGTCTTTTTAGTAGCCACTTAGTCACAAACACTGGCCACAATTGGCGTTCAAATTCATTTTTTGCATTTTTTACACACAAACAAATATTAACACTAACTTTGTTTGTGACCTAGTGGCTACTAAAAAAGACTAAGCATACCTCATGTGCAATACCTTGGGTTGTCTACTATTGCAAATGGAATGCCATCATAATAGGGGTAAATCTCATTCCTGGGCTACCATACTGTCTCAAAGGCAACATAACCAATCTGGCAAATTTCAATGCGAAAAAAATGAAAAATTTAACATGCTATATTTGACCCTGTAACTTCCCAAAACATCATAAAACCTGTACATAGGGGGTGTTGTTTTACACGTCAGACATCCCTGAATACAAATATGTGTATTTTATTGCAGTAAAAGCAAACAGTATAATGACATTCACAGTGGCTTAGCGTAGCTTCTGTCTATAGCAGAGTTAGGGACACAAAATCTTATTTTCTCTCATTTTCTTTTATATTTTATCGATATTGAATTATCTTTCATACCTAAATATTTGATGTTAAATGAAAGCCCTGTTTCCCCTGAATAAAATGATATATAATAAGTGTGGGTGCACATAATAATAAAGAGGTGAATTATGCCTGAACAGACATATAGTGCAAATTCCAGATTATGTTTACGTTTTGTTTTGATTACAACATGTACATTTGTCTCAGTCTTTCAAGGACCATTATAGTGCCAGGAAAACAAACTCGTTTTCCTGGCACTATAGTGCCCTGAGGGTGCCCCCACCCTCAGGATCCCACTCCTGCCAGGCTGAAGGGGGAGGAAGGGGGTTAAACACTCACCTTTCTCCAGCACCGGGCTCCCTCGTTGCTGGGGACTCTCCTATTCCTTCGGTCGTCATTGGCTGAATGCGCATGGACGGCAAGAGCCAATGCTTTCCTATGGATGCTGGCAACTTCTCACTGTGAAAATCACAGTGAGAAGCGCGGAAGCACCTCTAGCGACTGTCAATGAGACAGCCACCAGATGCTGGATTAACCCACATGTAAACATAGCAGATTCTCTGAAACTGCTATGTTTACAGCAGGCAGGATTAATCCTAGATGGACCTGGCACCCAGACCACTTCATTGAGCTGGAGTGGTCTGGGAACCTATAGGGGTCCTTTAAGGCGTTAAAGGTAGCCAAAAGGGTCACGTCTGAAACTTTATCATTTATTTGGAGTGCCCACTGTGCTTCCTTAAGTAACAAGTTGAAAGTTTTATCTGACTTCAGAAAATCTTAATTTAGCCTCCACCTAGATCTTGCTTTATATTGATTATTATTTTTAACGGTCATTGTTAGCGACGCGTGGTCCGACCAAGTGATTGGACCAGTAATAATATTTTCAACCAAAGGAAGTGAATTGTTTCTGATTAAAAACAAGTCAATTCGCGAGTACGATTGATGTGTATTAGAATAAAAACTATATTCTCTAATCAGTGGGTTAGAAACTTGCCAGCAGTCAAACAATGCACTTTGCCATAATAAATCTTGAAATGTTGAGCTATCTGTATCTGTCGGAGAGGAATCGTTCTTAGCGTAGCTTCTGTCTATAGCAAAGTTAGGGACACAATTAAAATCACCTCCCATTATCAACGTACCCATCACTAACTTTTCAGATTTGGAGATTAGGTTTCTTATGAATTTGAGGGTAGAGGTATTGGAGGGGTGTACATTAATTATGGTATAAGGTATATCATTTATGTTAACTGTTAAAATTTGATATTGCCTGTTAGTATCTTTTTCTTGAAATATTACTTCAACTTTCAATTTGCTGGAAAAGATTAAAGCCACTTCCATTCAGATCAATACAGTAATTGTAGACATCCTGCATTAATCTATCTTACAACGCCTTCCAGGAGGGATAAGCCGGGAGGAGGAGAAAGAATAACATTTTATCTTTCCATCTTTCCGCATTTTATGTGGAGAGATTTGACTCATTATCTTATCTTATTATTTACTGCATCTTTAAAAGAACTCTGCAAATGACAAGCTAGGAGAGAGGGATAAGGAAGAGGAACTCTATTTACTGCTAAATTATTTTTTAGCCCATAACAAATTAACTACTTTGTTTCGTTGGTCTATTACACCTATTATATTAAAGTTACTATTAAAGTAGGTACTCTGAAATCATAGAATACTCTTTAGCATGTGATTTCTTTATTTGCTTGTGGAATTCTATATCCTGTAATTTACCTCTGTGAACATACTTTATCAATCTTGTCATTACAAGTGTTGTTTAGTGTTATCCTATTATACCTCAAGAAAAAAGAGTAATAATGTGCGAGAAAAAAAAGTGTATTTCCCATAATTATTACATTGAAAGGTTTAGTTTCCATATCCTTCCCTTGTCAACTTTATCAACTATTCCATCTTTATAATTTATTAATTTTACAAACTTGTGTTATAATTATCAGTTTCTAATCGCCACTTAACCCCTTAAGGACGGAGCCAAATGTACAAGTTGTGATCAAAACAAAACTTAAACAAAAACTTGAATTTGCACTATATGTCTGTTCAGGTGTAATTTGCCTCTTTCATATTATGTGCACCCACACTTATTATATATCATTTTATTCAGGGGAAACAGGGCTTTTATTTAACATCAAATATTTAGGTATGAAACATAGTTTAATATGAATAAAATATAAAAAACAATGGGAGAAAATACGAATAAAAAAAAAATTAGTTCTATGTGACATTCTAACTGTGAATGTCATGATACTGTTTGCTTTTACTGCAATAAAATACACATATATGTATTCAGCAATGTCTCCCGTGTAAAACAGTATCCCCTAAGTACAGGTTTTATGGTGTTTTGGGAAGTTACAGTGTCAATAGCATGTTAAATTTTTGTTTTCTTCACATTGAAATTCGCCAGATTGGTTATGTTGCCTTTGAGACCGTATGGTAGCCCAGGAATGAAAGTTACCCCCATGATGGCATACCATTTGCAAAAGTAGACAACCCAAATGGGGTATGTCCAGCCTTTTTTAGTAGCCACTTGGTCACAAACACTGGCCAAAGTTAGTGTTAATATTTATTTGTGTGTGAAAAATGCAAAAAAAATAATTTGAACACCAATTTTGGCCAGTGTTTGTGACTAAGTGGCTACTAAAAAGACTGGACATACCCCATTTGCAATACTTTGGGTTGTCTACTATTGCAAATGGTATGTCATCATGGGGGTAATTTTCATTCCTGGGCTACCATACGGTCAAAGGCAATATAACCAATCTGGCGAATTTCAATGTGAAAAAAATGAAACGCAAGCCTTATATTTGACTCTCTAACTTTTGAAAACACCATAAAACCTGTACACGAGGGGTACTGTAATACTCAGGTGACTTCGCTGAATACAAATAAAACGTATCACAACAATTATATTGTCTGTGTAAGTGCCATTTGTGTGTGAAAAATGCAAAAAATGTCACTGACGATATCATCGTTGTAATATATTTTACTGTTTTGAAACACTAATATTTGTGTTCAGTGAAGTCTTCCAAGTAAAACAGTATTCCCCATGTACAAGTTTTATGGTGTCTTGGAAAGATACAGGTTAAATATAACAGGCACTCCCCCTGCTGACATTGCCTTGGACGGCTATGCCGTCCATGTGATCACGAGGTCCTCGTAAGGACCTCATGATCACATGGCCCAGGGGGGCCAAAGAGGATGGAGGGGGACTGCTGGCGACCGGGTAAGTACATAGGACGGCGTGGACGTGCTATGCCGTCCCCCGGCATTTAGAGCCAGGTCCCTAAGGACAGCATAGCACGTCCCCTGTCCATAAGGGGTTAAGCAAGTGTCCCTGAAATTCTATAATCCCCAAATGTGTAGTTGCTTTGTTACTAAATGATTAGTGTGTGTAACTTCTCAGTGCTCTTTATTCTTTATGGTCAATTTACCCCTTTCTCTCCTCCTTTTTTCTCTCCTCCTCACTTCCTGTCTAAAATTTTACACTGTTACTTTAAACTATCTTCTTTATTGTTATCGCTATTTTGGGTTAACCCCTTCAGGACGGAGTTAATAGTACACGTTCTGATTAAAACGAAATGTAAACAAAAACTGGAATTTGCGCTGTATGCCTGTTCAACCGTAATTCACTGCTGTCACATTAAGTGCACCCACACTTATTATATATCATTTTGTTCAGGAGAAACAGGGCTTTAATTTATCATTAACTATTCATATATGGAACATAATTTATTATGAATAAAATTTTAAAAAAATGTGAGAAAATAAGATTTTTTTAAATTTGTATTTCCGTCTGACATTTTAGCTGTTAATGTCATAATACTGTTAGGTTTTACTGCAAACAAATGCACATATTTGTAATCAGCGATGTCTCACGAGTACAACAGTACCCCCCATTAACAGGTTTTATGGTATTTTGGAAAGTTACAGGGTAAAATATAGAACGTTCCATTTTCAAATTGAAATTTGCCAGATTAGTTATGTTAGACGGTGTGGTAGCCCAGGAATGAGAATTACCCCCATAATGGCATACCATTTGAAAAGGTAGACAACCCAAGGTATTGAAAGTGGGGTATGTTTAGTCTTTTTTAGTAGCCACTTAGTCACAAACACTGGCCAAAGTTAGCGTTCATATTTGTTTTTGTGTGGAAAAAGCAAAAAAATAATATTTGGCCAGTGTTTTTTACTAAGTGGCTACTAAGAAAGACTGGACATACCCCACTTGCAATACCTTGGGTTGTCTACTTTTGCAAATAGTATGCCATCATAGGGGTAATTCTCATTCCTGGGCTACCATACGCTCTCAAAGGCAACATAGTCAATCTGGCAAATTTCAATGTCAAAAAAATGAAATGCAAGCCTTATATGTGACTCTCTAACTTTCCAAAACACCATAAAACCTGTACATGGGGGGTACTGTTATTCTCGGGAGACTTCACTAAACACAAATATTAGTGTTTTAAAACAGTAAAACATATTACAACAATAATATAGTCCATAAAAGTGCCTTTCGTTTGTAAAAAATGCAAAAAAAGTCACTTTTACTTAAAATATCATCATTGTAATACAATTTTGAAACACTAATATTTGAGTTTAGCGAAGTCTCCCGAGTAAAACAGTACCCCCTATGTACAGATTTTATGGTGTCTTGGAGAGTTACAGGGTCAAATATAATATAGTGCTTGCGAATTAAATTCTCTGCACTTTCTCCCTGTGTTGTCAGGCATGTCAATCAAATTTTAATTAATCAAATCACATAATTATGTTAAAAGATTACTTAAATATACACGTAGAATTTTAATATATATACATTTATAGGTATTTAAATTCTACGTGTATACTAATGTAATCTTTTATGTAATTATATGTATTTATCTATATATATATATTTTTTTTTCTGGTTATTTGTATTTTATATATAGATAAATATATATAGGATGTCATTCTAAGTATATTTTGTTACATATATATATATATATATATATATATATATATTAATAACAAAATACAGTTAGAATGTTACATAGTTACATAGTTACATAGCTGAAAAGAGACTTGCGTCCATCAAGTTCAGCCTACCTCACATTTGTTTTTTGCTGTTGATCCAAAAGAAGGCAAAAAAACCCAGTTTGAAGCACAATTTTGCAACAATGGCAGTCAGATTTATCCTTGGATCGAGCAGTTTTTACCCTACATTGAAAGATTATATCCTTGAATATTCTGTTCTTGCAAGTATGCATCATCTAGTAGCCGCTTGGAACATCTGTATGGACTAAACCTTTCCTTTGCCTTAGGCGAAATCTTCTTTCTTCCAGTCTAAACGCATGGCCTCGTGTCCTATGTAAAGTCCGTTTTGTGAATAGATTTCCACACAATGGTTTGTATTGGCCCCGAATATATTTGTATAATGTTATCATATCCCCTCTCAGGCGACGTTTTTCTAAACTAAATAGGTTTAAATTTGTTAACCTTTCTTCATAGCTGATATGTTCCATTCCTTTTATTAATTTTGTAGCCCGCCTCTGCACTTTTTCTAGTGCCATAATATCCTTCTTTAGAACAGGTGCCCAAAATTGCACAGCATATTCAATATGTGGTCTTACCAGTGATTTATAAAGAGGCAAAATTATATTCTTGTCCCGAGAATGAATGCCCTTTTTCATGCATGACAATACCTTACTGGCCTTGGCCACTGCTGATTGACATTGCACATTGTTGCATAGTTTGTTGTCTATAACAATTCCCAAGTCCTTTTCATGTGTTGTTATCCCTAATTCGCTTCCATTAAGGGTATACGTTGCTTGTGTATTCTTTACGCCGAAGTGCATAACTTTGCATTTTTCAACATTAAATTTCATCTGCCATTTGAGTGCCCAGTCCCCCAGTCTATCTAAATCCCTCTGCAGCAAAGTAATATCTTGCTCACATTGTATTGTTTTACAAAGTTTGGTGTCATCTGCAAACACTGAAACATGACTTTCAATGCGGTCTTCAAGATCATTTATAAACATGTTAAATAGAAGGGGTCCCAGAACAGACCCCTGAGGGACACCACTTGCCACCTCTGTCCAGCTTGAAAAGTTGAATAAAAATAATTTATATTAAATTTTGTTTCAATATTTTATTTATTTATTATTGTAATATATATATATATATATATATATATATATATATATATATATATATATATATGTGTGTGTATATATATCTATATATATAAATATATATATATTATATATATATAACATCATTCTAAGTGTATTTTAATACTAATATATGTACTTATATTAATATTAAAATATGCTTTGTATGACGTTACATATATATAATATGTATATATTATATATATAATAGATATACATATATTATATATATAAAATACTTTTAATTAATTTTAAACATGTCTAATAATATTTTTTTTACACCTCCCACCAGCAGGGGGACTGTCTGACATTTCAGACAGTCCTCCTGCTGGCAGATCCACAGCCATCTATTGGGGGCCATGTGATTGCTCTTTGAGAGTGATCACATGACCCCCGGGGGCCTCATTTGCTGGGGGAAGGCTGCCTGGGCTGTCAGGCAGCCCTCCAGAAGAGGATCACAGAGGAGGTAAGTCCACCGGACCCCCAGGGGCTGCAAGCCATTATGGCGTTCTATGCCGCCGCAACGGCTTTAAAGCCCTTTTAATGCGGGACGGCATAGAACGCCGTAACGGTGTTAAGGGGTTAACGTTCTTGTTTAACCGTCAGTTCCTTTACAGAGTCCCATGTTGATCAGCTTCTGGTGTGCTTGAGAAAGATCTTTGCATATCAAAGTTGAATTGTCATGTTGAATGATCAAAGACACTGGAATTCCCCATCTATATTTTTGTAGAGTCCTGGAAATGTTTTCCTATGTTCTTGGGGGACATGTGTATATGGATTTGTTTTTGTCTGGATTGTGTGATTTTTCTTTTTCTTTTTTTGGTGCCATGAATGAGATATGAGTATTTAAGTAGAAATCTGGTGTTTTTGTTATTAACTCTTTGCTTAATAGGGAGGAAAAACCCTTACTTAGGGTTAAGTTGTTCTTCCCCTTTCCTTCTCCTCTCTTTTTCCCTTTTATTCTCTCTTTTTCTTTCTTTTTTAATCCCCTCCCCTACATCTTGGGACAGAGTGTTGGGGATGGTTGTCAGGGGTGTATATCTGGCACCCAGACATTTGTGCAGCCACTATCCTGACATGTGGGTAAGCACATGCAGCCCCAGGGAAAGTTAAGTTTACATGTAGTTTTTTTTTTCTATGTTGTTATTTGGGTCCCTGAGGTGGAGTATACGGAAGAACAGGGTGGGACGATTCTCCCCCCCCCACTGTCAGAGTGGCTGTTCATGAGTCCAGCCCAGGTTTTCTGAGGCATTCTGGCTCACTGCCTAACGAGGTAAGGGCTGTGAGCAGCTTTATAACTGCTGTTAAAGCAGGGCGGAGTGGGGAAGTTTTTTGTGGAGAAAGAAGGTTTTTTGCCACATTTCTTTTATTTCTTATGGGAGTCATTTCCACCCATTGAATAGCGCTATGGAATTTGCTGGCGCTATATAAATAATAAAATAATAAATAATAATAAAACAAAACTTTGCATACCCTTAGTTCTTTATACTGTGTATTGCCCCCTTTAGCATCAATGACAGCGTGCTGTTTTTTTGTAATAGTTGTCTATCAGACCCCTAATTCTTGCAGGTAGCCTTGGCACCTAATTCTTGCAAATTCATCTTGGCAAAATGTCATGCAAAGTTTTTGGTCATCTTGAATAAGAACTGCACGTTTGATATCTCCCAAGAGTGGCTCTATGATATTAAGATCAGAAGACTGTGATGGCCACTCCGTAGCTTCACCTTTCTCTGCTGTAACCATTTGAGTGTCAACTTGGCCGTGTGATTAGGGTCATTGGAAAGTCAGAGAGTTCCCCATGTGCATCCTTGGTGCAGAAGAATTCAAACCGACAACCAGTATTTTCTGATAATATGCTTCATTCATCTTGCCATCAATTTTCACAAGATTTCCCGTGCCTTAAGAGTTCACACCCCTCAAAAAACATCAGTGAGCCACCACCATGCTTCACATGGATGGTATTCTTTTCTTTTCTGCTCCCAATGGCCCATTCGTATCCCGAAAGGAGACGCTTCCCTTGTAGGGTCTTCGCACCGGAATTCCATGAACGGGTCCCTGAGGTTGGTCGGACGATTTTGGGGTAGTGGCTGTTATTTCCCTATCTACTCCTAAAAGAGCCTAATCACTGTCCAGGCTAGTAACTGCCCAAAGAGCGCTCTCTCTGGTGGTACCTACGTGGAGCTATCTACCGGAGAGAGAGAGATGCAAGCCCAGAAGAGAATGCCTGGAATTGTGAGTCCACTTCAGAGTCCTGATGGCCACCAGGAAGTCCGTGCCGGCCAATAGGAGAAGGGCCACCATTCAAAGTGGATTTGCGCCCTTCCTCCTGATTGGCCATCAAAACTCCTCCCTGCCCGATCGCTGATTTGCATGATTTGGTTTTGCACACTTTCCCTGATTGGCTGGCGGAACGCCTCCACTCCTCTTGCGCTGATTGGCGCAATTTGGTTTCATGCCTGTCTCCACATTGGCTGTTGCTTGGTTTAGTCGCAAAGTTTGAATTCGCCGGACTAAACCAAACAACTCTGTGGAACTAATTGCAGGGATGTACAGAGCCTCGAGTCCAGACTTTATGCGATGATTTCTCAGGCTCTGTACATCCGATTGCCCCGCTATTTGCAGGGATCCTAGTCGGGACCCGGGGCTAACTAGGAATGTATATTTTATATGTGTACCCTTTTTCCTTCCTGTGGTGCAGAGACCCCTAAGTTTCCCCCATGTGTGTAATGTGTCCTATTGTCTGTAAATGTTGTGCTGTTGGTATCTCCCAGAGCGGGAGATGGTTTATCTGTAAACCATCTCCCTCCAGCCTTGGACTGAGACCCCCTGTGGGGGTCTGTTTATAAATTAAGCCTGTACCAATAAAGCATTGTCAGTGTTGTACTCCCAGAGCTGTGTCTCATCCAGTTACTGGTGGGGAAATGGGTCTCTTATTATGATAAGTGGTTCTGAGCGGCTGAAGGAAGGTATTAGCGGAGGTAACCGGTTGTGTTACCCGGGGTCCGTTACAACTGGTGGAAGTGGTGGGATGAGTACTTCCAAGCCCTGGGGAACCTTGGGCACATCTTCAGGGAATGGAAGGCACTTACTGTCGGGCAGTATCTCCCTTCAACGCAAGATTCCAGCAGTGGCTACAGGCTGTCCTGCGCTGTTGTGATCACCCTACCTCGGACAATGGCATACTAGAATGGAGGTAGGCCATCCGAAATTAACTATGGAAGGAGTACCTCGACGAGGTTCTCCCAACCCTGAAGCAGCACCGATGGGAACTAGAGCTGTGAATGCGGTTTCTGGGAGACAAGCCATTAGAGGAATCGGTAATAGAGCTAAAGACGCTTGTTACGACAAGTGTGGTTGGATGAATCATACCAGGCCTTGCGGTGGCATGCATTCTACCTCTCCCTGGGGGCCGGTCCCTTTCTGACTCATTGAGGGAGAGGACTACGAAGGCCCTGGTCTTTTGTGGGAGGTATTTGAAGACGGTTTGGTATTCAGAGACCCCGACATTTCCTGCTTCTAGTGCATCCGAGATGAGCGGGAAGACAGCTTAGACCTTACAGAGATAGAGAAACTGCAGCCGGACCTGACTTTTCTGGGTAACCTGGAGTGGGAGCTCGAGCAGAACTACAGGTGACTGTTCGATGCGGTACAGCAGCAGGTTCCAGAGACTGGGGTCATAACCTCGGACATGCAGGGTACGTATGACAAAAATGTCAGTTAATGACCCGGGTACTCATCTGGACTGGTGATCCGCGGCGATCCCAGTCGGGGGGACTGCCTGAGACCCCAACAGTCCTCCTGTGGCAGCTCCGGCCTCTCTGGCCCTCCAGGGCCATGTGATCACCATGATCACATGGCCGCAATAGAAGTCCATGGAGCTGCCAGCAGGAGGACTGACACCTAAAAGTGTAAACAAAATTAGAAAAATACATCAAATAAATATATTATACATATATTATATTATAAATATATAATGCATATACAGTATCTCACAAAAGTGAGTATACCCCCCAATTTTTGGAAATATTTTATTATATCTTTTCCTGTGACAATACTGAAGAAATGACACTGCTACAATGTAAAGTAGTAAGCGTACAGCCTGTATAACATTGTAAATTTGCAGTCCCCTCAAAATAACTTAACATATTGGGGTGTTCTTTGACAGTATCCCTTAAAGTTCTCAGTACATGTATTCTTAAATTGCTATATGTGTCACAGAAACCATCAATTTTTATTCCCAAAAATCACCAATTTCTTTTTTTTTTTTTTTGGCATAGATTAGTGGTAAAATGGTTGAATGAAAAGAGGTAAAACATCCCAAGTATAATACCTTAGGTTGTCTTCTTTAAAAATATATATACATGTGAAGGGTTATTCAGGGATTCCTGACAGATATCAGTGTTACAATGTAAGTTTTGTTAATTCTGAATAAAGTGGTTTAGAAATAGCAAAGTGCTACTTGTACTTATTGCCCTATAACTTGCAAAAGCAAGCTATGAATATGTTAACCTTGGGTATTTATAAACTCAGGACAAAATGTAGAAACTATTTAACATTGGTGTTTTTGGCGGTTGTAGATGCTTTACAAATTTTGGGGGTCAAAGTTACAAAAACTGTGTGTTTTTTTTTTTAAAACCTGTGTTTCCCTTACCTGAATCACAGGGATACTGGGCAGCCATTCCAGATCCCCAACCTCCTGGCATGGAAACCCAGGGAACAGAGAAAACTGGTCTTGTTCCCATTGGCAGTGGGAGGTCCAGGGAACGGAGACAACCGGTCTCATTCCCCAGCGGCAGAGTGCAATACAGGGGGAGAAGTGTTCAGTCCTTCCTCCCCAGCAACAGTGTGAGGTTCTGGGAGAGAAGCATTCCATTCTTCCTCCCCAGCAGCAGTGTGAAATCCTGGGAACAGAGACAACCAGTCTTGCTCTCCAATGGCAGGCTGAAGTCCAGGAAGAGAAGCATTCCATCCTTCCTCCCCAGTGCCACTGTGAGTTATTGGGAATGGAGACAACAGGTCTCATTCCCCAGTGGCAGTATGAGGGCCAGGGAGTGGAGACAACCGGTCCGTCCCCCAGCAGCTGAGTGAGGTCCAGCCGGCTCTCCTTCCTAGCAGCCAGCCATGACCCCAGTGTTTCCCTGGAAGCAAAGCCGATACGTGCTCAGCAGACAACTCCCATCATCCACAGGCAGCTGGGAAAACTACAGAGACACAGGTGATGGAAAGGCCGGGAGGGCACACTTGTTTGGGTGAGGGAGTTTATGGGCTTAGACTGGGCGGCCTCCCAGGCTAACAACGCCTTATGTTTAAGTCACCCTGTACCTAGGAGGGTGCAGGGTGCAAACCAGCCCAGACCCCAGGACTGTAGGGGCTGGCCGAAGACAAGTACTGTTGCGGGCATGACATTCACTATGTGTCCACTCAAGACAGCAGCGAGCTGACCCGTGTGCTTCATGCTGTGGCTGTCGGAGGTGGACAAGGGGGAGATGTGTAATGGAATGCCATCACTGAGTGCCATATCCTCATGTGCCCACTGCTTATTTGTGTGTTAACCCTGTGTTTCATGTAGTATGCTCTGTTTCCCGTTTGGGAGTGTTCATACGAACGGAACCCATTCATATCCCATACATGGACCACCCCGGTACCCCATTAGAATGTTTACACCAATCAATTAGAACATTCGCACCTACAACATAACTGTGACACTGCAAGGGAAGTAATTAATGAGTGCTCCCAACCAGGGGGAGCATTCATATCCCAAAAGGAGATGCTTCCCTTGGGGGTCTTTGCACCGGAACTCCATGAACGGGTCCCTGAGGTTGGTGGGGACACTGTTCTGTTCACCCTATTTATTCCTAAAAATAGCCTAATCACTGTCTGGGCTAGTGACTGCCCAAAGAGCGCTCTCTCCATTGCTACCTACATGGAGATATCCACTGGAAAGAGACGCAAGCCCAGCAGAGAATCCCTGGAACTGTAAGTCAGCTTCACAGCCACAGAGTCCCACTGGCCGCCTGGTATTCAGGCCAATAGGAGAAGGGCCGCCATTCAAACCAGTCTTGTGCCCTTTTTCCTGATTGGCCTGCGAAACACCTCCCTGCTCAAGCGGTGATTGGCGTGATGTTTTCGGATTGGCTGTTGCTTGGTTTAGGCTCGAAGTTTGAATTCGGGGATGTACAGAGCCTTGAGCCCAGACTTCATACGACGATTTCTCAGGCTTTGTACATCCGATAGCCCCGCTATTTGCAGGGATCATAGTTGGGACCCGGGGCTATCCAGGAATGTATATTTTATATGTGTACCCCTTTTCCTTCCTTGGGTGCAGAGCCTGCTATGTTTCCCCCATGTATGTAATGTGTCTTATTGTCTGTAAATGTTGGGCTGTTGGTATCTACCAGAGCGGGAATTGGTTATCGGTTAACCATCCCCCTCCAGCCTGGGACTGAGAAATTTGTACTGATTAGTATTTGGTTTCATGCCTGTCTCCACATTGGCTGTTGCTTGGTTTAGGCGCAAAGTTTGAATTCGCCGGACTAAACCAAGCAACTCTGTGGAACTAATTGCAGGGATGAACAGAGCCTCGAGTCCAGACTTTATGCGATGATTTCTCAGGCTCTGTACATCCGATTGCCCCGCTATTTGCAGGGATCCTAGTCGGGACCCGGGGCTAACTAGGAATGTATATTTTATATGTGTACCCTTTTTCCTTCCTGTGGTGCAGAGACCCCTAAGTTTCCCCCATGTATGTAATGTGTCCTATTGTCTGTAAATGTTGTGCTGTTGGTATCTCCCAGAGCGGGAGATGGTTTATCTGTAAACCATCTCCCTCCAGCCTTGGACTGAGACCCCCTACGGGGGTCTGTGTATAAATTAAGCCTGTACCAATAAAGCATTGTCAGTGTTGTACTCCCAGAGCTGTGTCTCGTCCAGGTACTGGTGGGGAAATGGGTCTCTTATTATGATAAGTGGTTCCTGAGCGGCTGAAGGAAGGTATTAGCGGAGGTAACCGATTGAGCTACCCAGGGGCCGCTAAATAGCAGAAGTAATAATAAGTAATTTATTCACCACCAGATTTTATGATAGTTTAAAATAATTGGGGAGCAAGAGTCCTTGCAAGTACAAAATAGGGGATTTATCCAAAGAGAAATGGTGTTTTTTTCCCCACTGTCACAGACTGAATTTATGGGAAAGATTTATTTTTGTCAGTGTAAGCAAGTTGCCCAAAGCCCACTCACTTTTTCTGAAGAAAAAAAAATGACTGTCAAGTGTGGTTAAAAAACAAAACTTTATCTTTTTATGGCGTTTCCTTACCATATCCCCCTTGCTTTCCTAAGCTCAGTACGTACTCTGTTACTAAATTAATATGGGTTGGCAAAGAGCCAAGATTAAACTATAACCCTCTCTCACATCCTAAGCAGAGTGAAGGGCTTAATTGTTCCAATATTTACTTCTCCTATATGTTGACTGTAGCCTTGTGTACCTAAATAATGATAGAGTATTAAAAAGGTCCTTTACACAGGTTTCACTGTGTACTTTCCCGTGGCAAACAGGTATTGCACCTAAGAATCTGGATCTCTGTTCGAGATGTCACAAAGAGCTAGTCAGCTTTGCACACATCTGCTGGCTATTTAGTAAAATTAAGACTTTATGTTCAAAAATGTCCACTCTCATTTAATTAATTACAAGAACTAATGTAGTCCTTTACACCACTTTTGTTTAACTTCATAACTATGCCTCTCTCTTTATATCTGGACCATTGAAGAAAAGATAAAATCCCCTCTATTGATAATTAGCTTGATAAAGTATTTTAGTCATGAAAGAGATACATATCCATGGGCCAAAGTTATGAGCTTTACTTCTAAATTTTGGTCTTCATCAGTAATGTAAATATTAGTTTTATTGTTTTTTTACTTGGGAAGTTGTCTCTTGTTCTCATACATATCTTGATCTCACAGGAACTAACATATAAATCTGTCACTGAATAGTATGGGACTTCCAGGTCCCTGTTTAATGGTAATTGGATGGTAAGGTAATTCACATTTAACAACTTTGTGGATTGGGCACTGAAAAAAAGAGTACTAAATACATTTAAAAAAATAAATAACGGAATACTTCAGTTTTTTGTAAATAGAGATTACCAACCCAGTCACAGTAAATAGATCACACTGCCTTTTTTGTAATCTCTCCCGCGACCCAGCCCCACTGGCTCTCATCTGTGTAGTATTAGACCATCAGTATTGTTTCATGATACTAGAATCTAGGCTTGTGCATGGTAAGAAAATGCAAAAATGTTTTCCAAAAAGCAAAGATTTTTCGTGAAGCCCATATTTTGAATATTTGTTCAGCTAGTTAAAATATTGAAAAACTGATTTGGAAACTTAATCAGACAATTCAAACAAGCATGAAAATAGGAAAATAAATATGCTGCAAAATATATACGGAATATATTTTGCATATATGTTATGCTATGCTGATATGAGCACTGTTGTGCCTTTTGTTCCACAGATCAAGTGAGCAAAACAGTAAAAATAATATCTATCGATCTATATAGAGAGAGAGATTTTAGTGCTCCTTTTTTGTCTCCTCTAGTGGTCACTTTTCAATTGATCTGTAAATTAAATCAACATTTAGTATCTGTCCCCAAGCCATTTATTATCATTTTCCCCAATGAATCATCTTGTGAGGAACTGACTCTGCTGGGTTTCGAACCCTGGTTTACATGGTGCTAAACCTCTTCCTTACCAGTACACCAGCCTGCCTTTTGTAAATTTACCTGAGATCTGATACCATAAATTGTAGAGTCAAGGTTATCAGTGACAACTCTCTTCAGCTGTGTCTGGTCAGGTGTCTGGTTCTTGGCCTATAAAAGCCACTTCCTGTCTCTGTACCTTTGCCAGATTATTGTGGTTCCTGTACTCTCTAATCAAGCTTGTTCCTGTTTCTCCTACCTGTTGCTGAATTTGGACTGTTTTGACTTTGCTGCTTCTCCTTCCCATTGACCTCGGCTTGCCTCACTACGATTATCATCTTTCTGTTCCAGTCTCCCATCTCTGCTAAAGACCAGAAGGCCACTCAAGGCTCAGGGGCTCAACCACCTGGCGCCATGAGTGGAATTCAGAATCCTAAATCAAAACAGCTTTCGAACGTTTCAGCTGGTTTGTGATTTCCGTAATATTTTGGTTTGGAGTTCAGGAATTTGGCCAATCACTTGATTGACATAAATTCAGATATTGCAAATCAGGGTTTAATGCATCTCCAAGTCTACCAGAATCTAGCCTACCCATTTCCTACCCTACCCATTGGTCAAGTGTCCATTCCTGTATTTTAATGTACTTCATTACTGTCTCCACTGTTTCCAACAAAAAATAGCTATACTTTAGAATTATGTTATATTCATAAAAAAACAACATCATGAAATATATATGATCAAAACTCTCTCTATTCTCATCCATTTGGATGGAATGGGCCTCCTCTTTCATATTCTGTATAATTTTTTGTGATAATTAAATAGATAGACAGACTTAGCGAGAGAAAATCTGACGCCAAGTTTGTATTGGTTGTAGGGCAATTAGGGCATAACCCAAAATGAAGACGCAGATAAAGACTAGAGTAGGCTTGCAATAAAACAAGACCCAATACTAATCCTATTACCCTTGTTTGAATTAAATAAACAGGTATTAGGCTAAGTGCCTTGATTAAAAAACACAAACTTTGTTAAATCCCTATATGGGTAAAGAAATCACACACAGATAAATAATACATGTAGTAAAAGTGTAAAAAAATGTGCTTAAAAAACGAAAAAGTAAAGTAAATATACTTGTTTAAAATAGGACTGTTGTGGACAAAAATATTAACCCAATTCATATTAATAAAATTCCTATTTAATCAGCATAACTACAATCAGCATTATTCAACCTTACATGTGATTTACCTAAAATGGCCGCTAAGAAGTTTCCCTTTGACATCGACTAACACCCTCATTAACAAGATGTTGCTGGAATCTGGGGGAGACCTCCAAGATACCAGTGACATTACACCCGGTAGGAATGTCACTAAATGAACCACTTAACACCTAACCAATTATTGATGTATTATTCCACGTTATCTCTGACAATGCATGATGTAATTTTGCTTTATAAGGAGCATGCCGTCCCCCCAGAATAAACATTCCTCAAGTTTTTAATTAACCCGAAACCTGTGTCTGGTGTGAATTACTTCAGGAGTGTGCACGCATATTTTTAAATTTGGCCGGGGGCAAATATGCAAGATAATCAATTGATTGATTGATTCCACATCATTTGGCGCCCAACGTGGGGCACCGGGACCGGAGCAGACCTCCGGAAAGTGGGACAACTGTAGCCTGATCACCTCCTAAATACAGTGGTTTTTCTGTATTCTCCTGTTTTGTGTCAGTCTGTCTCTGTGTCCACTTCCAGAAGGCTACAAGACAGTTAATCTCTTATCCAGTGCCTTTTAAAACGAACCTGTCGATTGTCTATCTGCCTCCTGAGTGTTTGTGTGCGTGTGAGACAGCTGGTGTGTGGTTTATGTTTTATTATTATAGCTTGACTGCCTAGCGGGCAGGGAGTGCATCCGCCCGGTGAGGGGCTGGGAATTTATTATAGCTTGACTGCCTAGCGGGCAGGGAGTGCATCCGCCCGGTGAAGGGCTGGGAACCGCATAGAGAAAGGCTGGGAATTTTGTTGTACTGTTCAGAGCAGAACAGGGTTTTATTTACTGTTTAGTTGTTACTATGCTCGTTGTTGTATTGTTCTTTACTATATTATGGTTTTTATTCAATTGTGGCCATAGTGTGGGTACCCTTGCTGTGTGTGTGTGTGTTGTGTGGCTCATCCTTGATTCCGGATTATGTGCACATCTCTACATCTGTGACCCTTGTAAATGTCTTCTGATTAGTCTCTCCACGTTCACCTTTTCCTTAATTCTCTACCTCTTCTGTACTTTCGCCTGCTCAGATCCGTGGCCACCATCTCGGGTGGGCGGATCCCGTGACTAGTCTACGCTTAGGGAAGACGCACGAAGATCAATTCCTCATGGCAGTCGATCACTGTAGACATTCCGTCTTTTTCCTCTCTCTCTCTCTGTCCCTCTTACGTGGGAAGCCTTGTTTGGTAAAAATGGAACAATACATGCCAGACCTTCCAAAGGCTACTTAGCTTGTGACATAGTTAAGGAGAGAGCAGGAGAAGAGGCCATGTTAAAAATAAATAAAGCAAAGATTTGTGGCTTCCAAATGTCACCAAGTGGTAGATTACAGACAGAATTTTGGAGGAAGTTGCTTATTGACAAAGAGGGCTTATTGTTGGATAATGGGTTAACGAAAGCCGTGGAGGCTTGGCATCGGGTGGCAAGAGGACTCAAGCGGGAGGGAGAACTAGATTTTGGAAGACAATCGCTTTATGTATATCACAGAAATGTTTGTAATGATGATTCATCTCTTGATGTTCCCCAGCCACCGCCCTATGATGGCGCCCAACACAATGTGAAAGAATCTGGCTCCACCTCCCCAGCCACTACCCAGTCGTCACCTCCAATTGGCGTAGGCTCCTCTGTCCCCAACCCTCTGTTCCCTGTCCTCGGGGCGGACGGATCTTATTACTATCCTGTCCCTCTCCCATCTCCCTCGGTTTTTCCTACAGCTCCCGCCCCATTTCCACCTCCCTCTGTCATTCCTACTGTTCCCGTCACTCTCTCACCTCCCTCTGTCATTCCTATTGTTCCCACCTCTCTCCCACCTCCTACTATCATTCCCACTATCCCAGCCCCTCTCCCACTTCCCTCGAGTCCCGTCTCTCTTCCACCTTCCCCTGTCGCTTCTGATCCCGTCCCTCTTCTACCTTCCTCTATCACTTCTTCTGAGATCACCCCTCTCCCACCTCCCTCTGTCATTCCTTCTATTCCAGCTCCCCTTTCACCTTCACCCATTGCCTCCCCTGTCACTCCTCTTGTTCCTCTCACTGTCATTCCTTCTATTACTGCTCCCCTCCCGCCTTCTCCCGTTGTTCCCCTTGTCACATCTCCTTCTGCCATATCCCCCTTCGACCAATCTTCCGGTGCCATTCCCTCCGCTCCTGCATCTCCATTTCCTCTCCGCCTCACCTCTTCCCTCCCAGTTTCAGCTTCCCTCCCCTTCCAGCCTCCAATCCTGTAGTCCCGCCCTCCCTTAATCTTTCATCACTCATTTCCACCCTCTCCGCTCATCTCCCTCAGCTTACTCAGACCCCATCACCTTCGGTTATGACTATCACTTCCCCTCCCAGCACCCTTCCAACCGTTTCCTCTTCTGCCCCGTCACCCAGTCCAGTTCCTGTCTCCACCTCCCTCATTGCGGCTCACAGTTACCCAATCATGATAGTTGGGTAGAATGAATCTGTTGCATTGGAACAACCTCATGCTGTAGGCGCCTCTCCTGCTGCATCAGGCTTTCATCCCACTAACTCTCAATTAGTTACTCCCCAGACCAATGCTGTTGGTTCCCCCAACTCCGGTGCTCCGGACGCTCAAGCTCCTAATTCACAAGATGCCGCCAGCTACCACAGTCTCCCGTTTCCAATTCTCCCAGAAGATGACAACATGCAGGGGCTCAGCCCATTCCACCCTGCGAATCATAGGGTTTTACAGAGACAGGCCACCCTGGCCAATCATATCCACACCTTATCAACTGTGGAAGGGGCTCCCCCAATGCATGTTACTTTCAACCCATCCCAAACTGCAACCCTGGTAACCTCCCTCCCCGACTCTGAGAAACACCCCATGCCCTTCTTTCGAGGGATTGCCCAGATTCGCAAGACATACTTAGCTGCCTAGCGTGATCTGTTTAGTCTGTGTGTGATCAAAGCTGGGGATGCCTATTGGCCCATTATGGAAAGGAGTTTTAATGACGCTCTCCTCACTACTGGTATGGATTTTCAGTCGGGTATCACATTCTGTGAACAGCTTCGGGCCTGGGCCCAGGATAAACTAGCTAACCAAGCCACTTGTATAAATGATATTATACAAGACAAACTTGAATCTGTGGAGAAGTACCATTCACGATTGACTCAAACTTTCTCTGATCTAGGATTCAGTGTATACAATAAGGCACATACCTTAGCTGCTAGCAGATGAACAGGAAAAGCACCCAAGCGATTTACACTCTTGGCAATCAGTCTCTAACAACATACAGTAAATCCACACAAAGACGAGACAGAGCTCCGTGTTGGGGGTCAAGCAGTGGTCTGGTTTAATGTGGGCTACCTGCCCATTATTTATGCAGGTCTTCCACCTGATGGACACTCCCCTAGGGGACCAGATGGAGTGGGACACAAATGGTAAAATGACCAATCACAGGTATACAGGGTTAAAACACTCCCATAGTACATTACAATCCCTCCCTTCTATCCTGGAGATAATTGAGAAGTAATCAAATTATCTCCAAGGACAGAGGCAAAACTCCATTAACCACATGGTTACAATAAAACACTAAAATACAATAAAATACATAATGTTACATTTGTCACATAAAATATATACATGTAACCCATCCCCAGATAGCTGGGATCTGAGCGCACAAAAGTACCGAATAGCGCACACAGTCCAATCGCCGTGGAGTTAAAGTGTTCACAAAGTCTGCTCTCCATATGAATAGACTCCACGGGATGGCTATCTGGGGTAATGCTGTTCATACAGTTTAAACTACCGAATGAACAGGCATCCGGTTAAATGACCGAATGCAGAAGCAAGGAGGCTGACGGTTCAGCGGTGTTCGCGCAAATAAGTGTCTGTTTCCAGCTCCATAGTTTGGGCGCTGAACACCGCTGGCCGCTCGGGACTTTAAAATGGCCGCCGCCACGTGTTTGGCAAATGAACAAAGGCCACCCAGCATTTGTCAATTAAACTGCGGTTAACCGCAGCCTCTGGGAGGTAAATTGCCGACACACTCCCAATACAGGTGGTCCAGTCAATCGGTTGTTTGTTCGGTAGATTGAATCTACCGAACACCGGACAGAAAGGCACGAACAAAGGCTTCACCAACAAAATGTGGCGAGATTGGTCTCGTCACAATACCCAAATGTTATCAGCGGCCTTTGTTGCAGGCCTTTAGGAAGCCATCAAGAAAGGTTTAGTGCTTTCCCGCCCTGAATACAGGATTATTCCTCTAGACACTCTCCTTTTGGTTGCTTAAGGCCTAGAATCTGCACAACAGCCACCCCAAAGGAAAAGTAATCCCCTTTTGTTTTCCTTTTAAAGTCCTACCACCAGACCCGCCCCAGCACCTGCAGGGTATCCTGTGCCAGCTACACAGGTACAACACCATACACACACACCTAGGCCTCAGACCAGGGCTCGCATTAATTGTAACCAATTAGGTCATTTCAGGAAAGATTGTCCACACCCCAGAGTGCCTAGACAACAACAACCGACCACTAGACCACCTAATCCTGTGTTCAACTATCCTATGTACCCCAATGCCCCTGCAATCACACATGGTTGCCTCCAGCCAGGTTACCCTCCTCAGGAATATACCCAAGCTGCCTGTCAGCCACCTCCAGCTGATGATCACCCTCCACACCGCAGCTGTGTTCACAATTCCCCTGATAATTATGATACAGATGATTATCAACAAGATGACCGTCCTGTACCCAGTCAACATCGCCCTACACACCAGACTCAGCAGACCAGTCGCTCCACCGCACCCACATGTCACTACACTGGCCCTGATCAATCTCATCTAGACCTCATACAATAGGTAACTGGCAAACCTGTGTCTAACACCCCTGTCATGGCAGTGTCTACAGGGGACAAAGGGGGGCCTCTCGCTACAGTAGTCCTACCAGTAGAGGGTCATCCTACTACCCTTTTAGTTGACACAGGTGCAGCCCGCAGTGTTCTCCTGACTCATCTTACCTATCCGACACAGATATCTCTTGTGTAGGTGTTGATGGTATCCCTAGAAACAACCCATTAACTAAGCTCTTGCGGGTGGGTTCAGACATTCTCTCATGGTTTGTTGTCTCTTCTACTTGTCCAATTAACCTATTAGGTGCTGATGTTCTGTCCCGCCTTCAAGCTTCTACCTCCTTCACCGCTGATGGCCAGGTTCAATTATTAACCCCCTTTCTCGCAAAGATACTTCTGTTCTTTGCTCTTTGCCCCTACTGTTACACATGACTTCCCCCTCCGAGGAGGTAAGGGTCCCAGATGCCCCCAGTGCCCTGCATAGGGTCCCAACCAAACTTTGGTCTACAGGCCCAGATGACATTGGACGCCAAAGAGTCCCATCCGTGGTTGTCACGCTACTAAAGGGAGCTAATCCACCACAAAGACCACAGTACCCATTAAAGCCTGCACAAGCCCTTGCCATCTCCAAACAAGTTGAAAGTCTGTTAGCAAAAGGTGCTCTGGTAAAGTGCCCCTCTATTTCCAGTGAAGAAGAAGACTCAAATAGGCAAACCTGACCAATACCGTATGGTTCAAGACCTCCGCGATGTTAATGATGTCACCAACCGAGACACTGCTGTTGTCCCGAATCCACATACACTGTTGTCACAAGTCCCTCCAACAGCTAAATTCTTCACTGTGGTTGATCTTGCAAACGCCTTTTTCAGCTTGCCCTTCGATCCCTCTTGCCAATATCTGTTTGCTTTCACACATGATCGCCAACAGTACACTTGGACTGTCATGCCTCAAGGTGCACAAAATTCTCCTACTCAATTCACCAAAGCTATGTCAACTGTCTTAGAACCTTGGCAGAAGTTTCACCCTGACGTGGTCCTGCTCCAGTATGTGGATGATCTACTCCTCTGTGCGGATGATCTTCCAACTGCTGAACAAAATTCCAAAGATCTCCTTTGTTTTCTCGCTGAAGAAGGATGTAAAGCCTTCAGAACGAGACTTCAGTGGTGCCAGCCCTCTGTGGTCTTCTTGGGACATTGCCTTTCCCATGGCACCCGTCACCGAACAAAGAACAGAGTACTTGCTATTACCAATCTCTCTCTCCCATCTACTCACCAAGCTCTTCATGCCTTCTTGGGCCTCATCACATACTGCAGGTCTTGGATCCCTGAGGCTTCTCAGCTCATGAAACCTCTCTATGATGCCTTGAAGACTGAACCATTTTCATTGTCTTTACCAGCTCGCTCCTGCTACTATGCCCTACTATGCTACTATTTTTCATGCATGTTGGACCCCGTGGTTCGAGGTGGTCCTTCTTGTTTACGTGCTGTGTTTGCTGCCAGTGCCCTGCTGGACAAAACTAATGACTTTGTTCTCGGACATAAACTCACTGTCCTTGCTCCCCATGATATCACGGCCATCCTGAATCAAGTCCAACCAAAACATTTCTCCTCCCAAAGACACCTCCGCCTTCAAACCTCCCTCCTCTTGTCTGATAACGTCACTCTACAAAGATGTTACTCTTTGAACCCGGCCACTCTTCTGCCACTTCCCAAGGGGAGAGTACCACAATACTGGTACAGTCTGGACATAAATCCTGATGTTTATATGGACCTTCAAGTGAAAAAGCCCATGGTTCCACATGACGAACAACCTGAGGAATACCCCAGGTCCTGACCCATAACATGAAGAAGAATTATTTAGCCTGGTGGAAATACGCATCACCCTGACAGACCTGTTCTGTGACTCCAGAGGAAATATTGTTATCTTGGTCTACCTGCCCATGGAGGTATCACATTTATACCACCACTGGGAGGTGGCAGTTCCTCATATCTCTTTCACCAAATCTCTCATGGAAAGAACTCAGCCCAGTGGCCAAAACATGGAGTACCGCAACTCAAGAACAGCTCACATTGACGGGGGTCACTAAAAGGACCATAAATTGCAAAACAGTCGGTTACCCTCGATATCACACAGAGATATGTGAAGACATCCCTCCTACAGAACAGGACCCGGATGCCCCTCATGACTGTTTTGAACAGATGAAAATGGAGACAACCCACCTCCCAATCGTGCACGAGGCTGCTCTGCCAGATCCTGACTTCACCCTGTTTGTGGATGGTTCTAGATTTGCCGACGTAAAGGGGCAATGTCATACCGGATTTGCTGTCACCACAGAAGACCGAGTACTCCAAGCATCTTCACTTCCATCATCTAAGTCAGCACAAGAAGCCGATGTCTGAAGGGAAGCGTGTTATTATCTATACAAACTCAAGGTATGCACTGGGCGTAGCGCATGATTTTGGCTTAATCTGGAAAACAAGGGGGTTTCTTACGGTAGCAGGTACTCCGGTGAAAAATGGCGCAGCTATCAACAAATTAATGGATGCCTTACTGCTCCTGAAGAGGTGGCAATATTGAAGGTAAAGGCCCACGGGAGATTGAATTCAGAAGAAGCATGTGGCAATTACTTAGCCGATCAGGCTGCTGCAAGATGCGGCACACCAGTGTCGGGAAGTGGACAGAAGAGTGCCCATTGAACAGACTACTATTTACACAATTCAAACCCTACCTACCAATCTCAAGTTCCTGAGAGAACAACAGGCCGCTGCCACCCCTCAGGAAAAAAAAGTTGGAAAGATAAAGGGGCAACCCTCCAGAATGAAGTGTACACTATCAACCTCAAATTCTGTCTACCCAAGAATATGTACCCAGCTGTCGTTCAGTACCCAGCTGTCGTCCATTTATCCAAGCACCTCATGAACTCCCTGTTTGATAAATATTTTGAGGCACCCGGAATCACTACTTTGACAAGAAATTACTGCAGATCCTGTACTATCTGCGCCAGATATAATCCGGGAAAAATAATTAAAGCTGCACCAAACAATTTGGCCAAGCCACAGTACCCTTTCCAAAGGATCCAAATTGATCATATCCAAATGCCAAAAAGTGACCGGTATGAATATGCACTGGTCATAGTGGATATGTTTTCAGGATGGCCAGAAGCGTTTCCAGTCACTAATCTCACTGCTAAGACCACAGCAAAGCGCCTACTTACAGAAATCATCTGCAGATATGGAGTTCCTGAGGTGATTGAAAGTGACCAGGGAACATCCTTCACCGCCTTGCTAACCAAGGAAATCTGGGCAGCACTGGGGGTGAACCTTGCATTCCACACACCCTATCACCCACAGAGTAGTGGTAAGGTAGAACGCATGAATGGCACCTTGAAAGCCAGAATGCTTAAGATGACCCAAGGAACTAACCTACACTGGCTGGAAAGTCTTCCCATAGCACTATTTAGTGTAAGGTACACTCCAAGAGGGAGATTTAGCTTACCACCCTACGATATTTTATTTGGTACAGCACCCAGGTTAGGCTGTTATTTTCCTCAACAACTTCAAATTCAGTCAGATGCAATGGTAGATTATATAACTGCACTCTCTCATGCCTTGACCAAAATCCATGCACATGTGTTTTCTTCTATTCCAGATCCAGGATCAAACACAGGCACACATAAACTCCTTCCTGGTGACTGGGTTATGGTCAAGAAATTCCTGAGAAAGCACACTCTTGAGCCAAGGTTTGATGGTCCATTCCAAGTCCTATTGACTCGGTAAAATTGGCTGGGAAGAATACCTGGATACACGCCTCGCATTGAAAGTTCCTGATCCAGAGGAAGCAGATCTCGCTAAACTATGAGCTTCCTCTGTCTATTTCTGCTGCTAGGCCTATTAAAGGCCCAACAAGTTGCTATCACCAAAGATAATCGTTTTTACACATTCTGGTATAACTCTTCAAACACACATGTAGCTACATTTACCTTTGATTACTGTGATATTGTTCCTTGTACTTTTCCACAATCACAACACTCAGCAATATACAAAGACATACCCAATAGAAAGGACCCATACATTTGTGTGACAGGTGACCATTGGGGACATTATTGTAGTACCTGGAAAGCAGCAGGTTGGAACATAGGCCGACCATAGGGCTATAGACCACAAAGCGCCTTGGATAGGGTGGACAGACATGGGAAACTCTTATTACACAGAATGACCTTATGTAAGCCAACAGGGTCTAACCCAATGAAACTCACCTTAAACATAGAACATCCCAGCCCAGGAGACACTGGAGAGTATGTAATGGGGATGTACTGGAGAGGGGATGGCTCATATAACAAGTTGGGGACCTTCTATTTACAAGACATGCATACATCACCTGACTGGGTAGACTCTACACACATGATCACACATGATCACTAACCCTCTAAAACCACACATTAAAACTCTTAGGGACATGGTGGCAATTGCCAATCCAACATTCGAGGACACTATGGCTGTGGAGACCGGTTTTTCAGATACCAATCTATGGCTTGAGTGGATGAGGTATAATGCTAATTCACACAATAAAACTAACTGTTATGTCTGTGGTGGGGCCAGACCCCATCTGGATACAGTGCCTTTTAATCTACCCCCCGATGTTGAGATGTGTTTTCTAAGCCTCTATGTACAATCAGCCACAAACTTATCAGTATGTGAATCATGGAAAATGGTATATCCAATAACTCAAGGGAATCTCAGGCCACCTGATGGAATCACCGTGTATCCAGGTAATTACACTTGCTACACTTTACACGGAACCACGGGTAAATTTGTGGGTAGTTTCCCTCCCAGCTACCGTGCCACCTATCGGACACCTCCCACTACCTTATTGGTAATTCAAGTCAAGTCCTTGGGAGACATTTATTGGCTATGTGGTGATATGCAACTCAGATCTAAAATGATTGGCCTGTGGTGGGGAGAATGCACTCTGACCAAAGCCATCATGCCTATACATATAATTTCTGATAACCACCAAGGCCCACTTGATTCCCCACACACGTACTTCAGGATAAAAAGAGAAACCCTATTCAAGGTAGTTTCGACCCACATATATATATATCGATGCCATAGGTGTACCAAGGGGGGTACCAAACGAGTTCAAGGCCAGAGATGAGGTTGCGGCAGGATTCGATTCCTTGATCCCACTCATCACCGCTAACAAGAATGTCACCCGGATTAAATATATCTATTATAATCAGCAACATTTTGTCAATTATACTAGAGATGCCCTTCAAGGCTTGGCAGAACAATTGCAGGCTACCTCTCAAATGACATTCCAGAATCGAATGGCCTTAGACATGATCCTAGCAGAAAAGGGGGGGTGTGTAAAATACTCCCAACACTATGACATGCTGTACCTTCATTCCAGATAATACAGGTCCCAATGGTAAAGTAACCATGGCCATAGAGAAATTAGAAAGTCTCTCTGCCGAATTAAAAAAGAACTCAGGGGTCTCCAATTCATTGGACAGATGGTTGGGATGGATGAGTGGATGGCAGAGAGTTATCTTTCAATTAGGTATGGCAGTTCTTACAGTAGTAATTCTCCTCCTCTTCCTGGTTTGCTGCGTGATGCCCTGGGTGCAAAGGTACTTACAAAAGACTGTAGATCAGACCATTGACCGCACCACACCTACATTCCTACATCAAGATATTGACGATATAGACTGTGACATCCCGCACACACCTCTTCAGTCCCACCATCTCAAAAGGAAAACTACTTCTTTATAGGGACAGCATAGGGACAGCGTCTGTCTCCACGGGTAGGAGTCTGACACGGGAGATGTAGTGGGTTAGCCACTACGGGATACCCGCGCAGTGAAGCATTCGAGGCCTGTTCAGACAGATGAGCTGCAGCCAAGTAGGGACATTATTAGGGTCAGTTAGTAGTTGTCTCTTTAGTAAATAGTCATTTTAAGGGGGGACTGTTGTGGACAAAAATATTAACCCAATTCATATTAAAAAAATACCTATTTACTCAGCATAACCACAATCAGCATTATTCAACCTTATATGTGATTTACCTAAAATGGCTGCTAGGGAGTTTCCCTTTGACATCGACTAACACCCTCATTAACAAGATGGCGCTGGAATCTGGGGGAGACCTCCAAGATACCAGTGACATCACACCCGGTAGGAAGGGCACTAAATGAAACACTTAACACCTAACCAATTATTGATGTATTATTCCATGTTATCTCTGACAATGCATATGATGTAATTTTGCTTTATAAGGGGCCTGCCGTCACTAACCTGAAACCTGTGTCTGGTGTGAATTACTTCAGGAGCGTGCACGCATCTTTTTAAATTTGGCCGGGGGCAACGCAAGATAATCAATTGATTGATTGATTCCACATCAAGGACCAACTGCCAATACTTCAATGGTAATTTCAAAAATAATAAATTGTGTTTTTTAATCAATCACTTAGCCTAATATCTGTTTAGTTAATTCAAACAAGGTTAATAGGATTAGTATTGGTCTTGTTTTTTGCAAGCCTACTCTAATTTTTCTCTGCACGTTAATGATAATTCATTGTCTTTTTATTTAAATTCAAATGAAAGAGCAGTGTCTTTGCATATTAATATTCTTTTTTTTAATTCAACATGATTGTCATTTTTATAACAGTATACTGTAATTAATTAATTAAAAATATTTCCAACAAAAGGATTGAGATAATGCATAAACAGTAAAGTTATATTAGACATATTTTACCATAGTAACTACATATTTTTTTTTAAATTTTCATTTAATTTTATTTTTTTAAATATAATCAGTCGTGGAAAACATATCCATTTGGCACATCCACATAGAAGCATGAGGGAAACATGTTTGGCACTTCGCAGAGGGTGGTCATCAAAAATACAATGCGTTATCTCTACATATTCAATGTATAAGCTAACAATCCACATGGTGATTCCTGTACGTAAGTCAAGGGTTTCATTTCTATATTAAGACAACATTCCAATCCAGGAGGACATTGTGCTAAATAAGAGTGAATGATAGAACCCAGAGTACCAGCATACTGACATCTGTGTGACCTACATACACTTCTGGACAGAAAACTTATGGGTACGTCGTACGGTTCGTACGTCCCCGTAGTGCATGTCCCCTCTCTTTAATCCATATTTCAGGTTTCACTTGATAGTACCTGGTCTATTTAATACAGCAATTACCTACATTAATCATGTAGATAAATCATGCATATGTCCTTGTAGTGCCACAAAAAGACAGGAAATTAAAATCAATTGTAAATTTTAAATTTAACAAATATTTTTTTTAACAGCATTTTGCAAATTTAAATTTGTAAATTCTTACCATTTGTATAAGGATTCAGCGTCTTTTTGTTTGTCATTATACGTGCCGTGGCATTATTGACCTATGCATATAAAAATGTAAGTTAGGATTTGTAATATTTTTGCATATGCATTGTTTTCATGCATTATAGTTATATTCATGTAAAGATAAATTCAATTTTATTTCTATCAGTAATAATTATGGTATATATGTTTATATGTAATTTACAATTATTGCATATACACACATTACTGCAGTATGGTAGCATAATATCAATTAAAATATTATATAGTAATATCAAAAATAATTTAAATATTAATCATTTCTATTTCAAGGGCATGCCTTTAATTTTATGTAATCACAAAAGCAATAAATACTTTAAACAATAAAGAAAGAGTCTTATCTGAACGATCATGCAGTGAATTAAAGGTAGGGAAAAAAACAGCAAGGGAAGGTACATTCTCAAAAGTGATATAGAAATGAGTAAAAAAAAAAATCTTAAAAAAATAATATCACATTTGAAAGAAAACATTTAGCATTCACCACTACAATAATGCTAGTGTAGTTGCAGGAATGAAGAAACACTCATTCATTCAAGCTTATCCAAACAACAACTAACAGGATAGAGGGGGATACATTATTGAACACAAAATGGAGTTAACAGTCTGAGTAAGATGTGCATGAATTGTTTCCAATCCAATAAAGTAACTCAAATGAAAACAGTGAGTCTCTCAATTCGGTTTCACCATGACATGAAGTTGTAAAATTATTCAAATCATACAGAAGTTGCAATGGAACTAAAAAGTTTAGCTTCCAGAGTCAGTCTTTGTAACTGGACTTTCTCATTGCCCATTTATATTGATCGATTTATTTCACATGGAGTGTAAAGAGAGATCAGGGGACTGGAAAAGTCTAGACAATCATATTGACTTTTTCAGATAACACAAGATAATAACTCATTATCTGAATGTGCCATTTTAATCTTTGCAGACCTAACTTTGATTTGTAGAGATATTTTTCTTTCTTTATGTAAAATTACTACCTTTAGGTTTCCATAGTCAGTTCAATGGTAAAAATTAGAATTTAGGTGCATTGGTTAACAGCATAATATAAGTATTATTTTTCCAGGTAGTTCTCATTTTAGTAGTGAACGCACAATAAAAATACTGACCCTAAATTCACTTGTATCTAGAGGCTTATGGGATTTTGGCATTTCTGCCATTTTGAACTATGGAAGAAGGTATATGTGCAATTGTAATACTAAAAGTCTAGTCAAATCCTTGCAATGTGCATTTGGGAATTTGGTGAGAGGGAATATCTACTAAATTAGTACCAGATACTGGGTCAATAAGCACTGTAGATATTGTGATGTGTTAGATTCATAATCATTTAGGAATCCTGTCTACCTTGGCTTATTGTTGGTGCATGTATGTCATTACTAATAACTAATCTCCTCTACATGGATAAGAAAATAGAGGTATCTGGTGCCCTCTACAGTTTATCATCCGTAGGCTCCCTGAATGCATTAGGAAGGGATGGATGTAGGAGAATGAACCCAGGCCCATCTGTATTATAATATGAATACCACAGCAGGCTAGGCATTGGATCTGTGGTACTATTTCATGTTTTCATTACATTGTACAATAAATCAGAATGCTACCCAATTACTGATCTCTGCAAATTTTACCAGTAACTCTCAACATGGCACAGCCATACAATGTCACATTTTCAACAAGATTATGCATCAAACATCTACCCTGCTAAAGCTGCACTATCAACTGTAAGGGGTGTTTTATGAAAGCTTTAGCAGCAACAACTGCACAGAAACTAAATGGTACTGCTGAGCATGCAGTTTTCATGTAATTAGTAAACATTTGTCTGTTTTCTTGCATCACTTTAATGTGTTGTGTTGACAACTAGAAGCAAATAGCATGTTAATGTTTAAATTCTAGTGCACAACTCTCAAAAATGTGAACAATATTGATTAATGTAATTTTTGAATGAGATGCCAGATGAGTAGTCATCCTTTTTTTCCCCATATAAAGTTGTGCTCAAAGGTTTGTATACCCTGGCAGCAATTGTGAAATTTTAGCATTGATTTTGAAAATATGAGTGATCATGCAAAAAAAAAGTTATTTATGAAAGGACATTGATCATATGAAGCCATTTATCATCACATAGTTGTTTGGCTCCTTTTAAAATAATAATGATAACAGAAAACATCCAAATGGCCCTGATTAAAAGTTTAAATACCCTTGAATGTTTGGCCTTGATACAGACACACAAGGTGACACACAGGTTAAACTTGCAATTAAAGGTTAATTTCCCACACTGGTGGCTTTTTAAATTGCAATTGGTGTCTGTGTATAAATAGTCAAATAGTTTGTTAGCTCTTATGTGGATGCACTCAGCAGGCTAGATACTGACCCATGGGGAGCAGAAAAGAACTGTCAAAAGATTTGCATAACAAGGTAATGGAACTTTATAAAGATGGAATAGGATATAACAAGATATCCAAAGCCTTGAAAATACCAGTCAGCACTGTTCATTCACTTATTAAGTAGTGGAAAATCCAGGGATCTCTTGATACCAAGCCAATGTCAGGTAGACCAAGGAAGATTTCAACCACAACTGTCAGAAGAATTGTTCGGGATACAAAGAAAAATCCACAGGTTACCTCAGGAGAAATATAGGCTGCTCTGGAAAAAAATGGTGTGGTTGTTTCAAGGAGCACAATACGACTTGAACAAAAATTGGCTGCATGGTTGGGTTGCCAGAAAGACGCCTTTACTGCACCAATGCCACAAAAAAAAAAACTTGGTTACAATATGCCTGACAATACCTTGACACAGCTTCTGGCACACTGTAATTCATGTCACAACCATAAGCACTATGTTTGGAGAGGAGTCAACAAGGTCTATAGCGAAAAGAATATCATCCCCACTGTGAAGCATGGTGATGGCTCACTGACATTTTTTGAGGGGTGAGCTTTAAAGGCACAAAGTATTCTTGTGAAAATCAATGGGAAGATATATGCAGCATGTTATCAGAAAATACTGGCAGATAATTTGCATTCTTCTGCATTAAAGGCAGCGCATGGGATGCTCTTGGACATCCCAGCATGACAATTACCCGGAGCACAAGGCCAAGTTGATCCTCCAGTGGTTACATCAAAAAAATGTGAAGGTTCTGGAGTGCCCATCACAGTCTGTGTTGACGGTGGATCATGCAAGATGACCAAAGACATGACTTGGAGGTATTTTGCCAAGACGAATGGACAGCTATACCACCTGCAAGAATTAGGGGCCTCAGAGAACACTATTACAAAAGACTGCATGCTCTCATTGATGCTAAAGGGGGCAATACACAGTATTGAGAACTAAAGATATGCAGACGTTTGAACAGGGGTCATTTCATTTTTCCTTTGTTGCCATGTTTTTGTTTAATGATTGTGCCATTCTATTATAACCTACAGTTGAAAATGAATCCCATAAGAAATAAAAGAAATGTTTTTTTGGCTGCTCACTCATGTTTACTTAAAAATGTTACATATATTACCAATTTTTTGAGGGTATGCAAACATTTGAGTACAGTTGTATGTACACCATATATGCATACATGTATAGAAGGAGGAGGTGGAAGTAGTGCCTTGGAATGTCTTTGGGTTTTGTAATTGGAAAATATAAGAGTGGAGCAAAAGGACTTAATAGTGTAGTATGTCACGGTCAAATAGGATGAGATAAAGAAATGCACTAACAGTTTTATGAAGCTTACAGCAAGCTTGACTTCATGCATTTGAGCAGTACAATCCCCATTTGTGGATAAAACGTGTATTTATTGATCCAAACCTGGTGTTTTATGAAATGTGTAATGAGTCAAACAGAGAAAAGAGAGGCACCAATATAGTGTAGCATTTTAGTTGAATAAGTATTAGATCAGTAAGTAATTAGAAATGCACTCAGAACTTCCAATTGACTCTTATAAATTTGTGTGGAGTGGTGCAACCACCGTAGGTTACAAGCTTGGTTGAGGTCCACTCCTTCAGGATAGAACAAAAAACAGGAGCAGATAGCATGTATATTAGATAAAGAGTAAATGCTAATAAATGAAAATCATTTTACAGAATCCACAGAAAAATAAGTTGTTTTGCTAATTATATATGGCTTGGGTGGTATAATCACCAACAAAGAAATTGAGTCCAGGAGGTACAAAACTGCACAGGAATGTCAAGGGGAAGTAAAATATATACTATTTGAAAATAATTTAAAAAGTATTAAAATAATAAGATAATGCTAACCAGTAACCACTAATGCGTTTTACCACTGAAATACTTTTTCAAAGGGTTACAGGGCCCTGGAGACCAGCACTATATATAGCCCATACAGAAAATTAGAAATTTGTGGTCATATTATGTAATTGTCACGTGAATATGAAGTAATTTATATAACAAAGTAAAAATATGCATATATACAATAGGAATTGTGAAATATAAGATGTATGGGTTTCAATAATAGCTTAAATAATGAAGAAACTAATAATGAGAAGAGTAATTCTTCCAAAATAGTCACATGACCCAGAAGGAGAGAACCAGTATAAAACACTTAAACATATTACATGGGATGTGGATGTGAAGCAGGGTGATAAATAGCCTACAAAGAGTATGAAAATGTGTCCAAATGGAGAAGGGAGAGTGGAGAATGCAGGGTTCCTCTAAATGGCGCCAAGTCATGTGACACCCAAAACCGGGCAATTATTTGAAATCGCTAAAAAAGCAAAATTGAGTAAATCTATAAAATAGCTAAAAGATTGTGGGGCTAAATAATAAAAAGGAGTTGGCAGGATAATTAGATTTGGCAAACGAGCATTGTAAGTGAAGGGGCGAGGGTGGAAAGTTCATATAGCGTCTAAAAAGTATATTTTTGAATCCCAGTTCCCCCTCCACATTACATATAATATGCTTAAGTATTTCATACCAATTCTCTCATTGCAGGTCATGTGACCTGCATTCAGCCACCAGTTTAGGACATTCTCCTTATTAGTTTACTTTGCTATATAACATCTTATATTCAGTTTTACTATTGTATATGTGTATTTTGACTTTGTTATGTTAATAATGTTGTGGTCATGTGATGACCACATCGTATGACCACATATTTTGAGATTTATATATCTGCTATAAATAGTGAAGATCTCCAGATCCCAGTAACACATTAAAAAAAGTGGTGAAATGCATTAGTGGTTATATTAACATTAATTTATTGTTTTAATACATGTTTTTATGTTAATAATTTCAATAAATATACCATGTATCTTTACTTCCCCTGTACCTTCCTGTGCAATTTGTATTTTTTGGTGGAGATTACACTAAGCAAAACCACCTATTTTGCTCTGGATTCTGTAAGTAGATTTTCATTTATTAGCACTTACTCCTCATATGGTATATATGTTCTCCTGTGTGTTATTTTATATACCCTTCCGTAGAGGAACCCAGCCAAGCCTATATCCTAGAATGGAAATTGTACCACTCAATGCTAATTTATAAGAGATCATTGGAGGCTGTAAATCATGAGCACATGTCCATTCACTGATCTCATACTTACTCAACTAAGCTACTACACTATATTGGTTCCTAGCTATTCGCTGGTTTACTCATGACATATTTCCACTTCCTCCTTCATTACACTTGTGTTTACTGGATTAGAGAGACCCTGGATTTGATTGCTGAGCTGCCTAACTCTATCCTCCAATGTGTTCTTAGTGCTAAAACATCCCACTTCTCAGCCAAGGGCTATACATCTTACATATGCACATACCATGGACATCAAAAGGGAGTGGCTTTATGGGCTGAAATTCCATTTATAGTAATTATTAGTTCTGAATCTTTTCAATGCATATTTATTCACCTAAAATCCAGAGCAGTCTGACTAATAATGTCCATGTATTATTTTGACATAGTAACAATGACATAGTGTGTGTCTGTAATCCACAGCATTTTAGAAGGGAAATGAAGCAGAGTGACTGGAACTCAGAATTGTGCCTCAGACAATAACACTTAAATCAGTGACAGGAAAATAACTTCTTCCCAATTTCCTTGTACCAAAAAGCAGAGATTAATTGTTTACTGAAAGCTTTAAGCATGCCCTGACTCTACTGTTGTGTACCTGTGTATGTTGGCCAGAAGGTTGCAACCAATGTTATTTTCTCACATACTTGCAGTGCTGCTGCATAACTGAGAACTCTGTGTTTGAGCAATCATATTATGTCTCCTAGTGAAGGTTCAGTAGCTTTAGGATGGATAAGGTGTTTCAAGTCTAGGTACTCCCCAGTCTTGGGCAAAATCTAAGAGACCAAAAGGCACAAAATGCATTTTAAGGGTCATTGGGAGCGGGGTAATCAAAATCACCTTATGTATAAGTTTTTTTATGGAGCCTAGCAAAATGCCTGCAAATTAGAAAGCCAGAAACTTTCCAGCTGATGACAATATTTTATGAAAATATACAAAATATAGTGACTGAATATCCATGACATCTAAAAACATGCTTCAATGGTGAAGAATAAAATCATGCATCAAAATTGGACAAAATGGTCTGAATTAAAAAGAGAAAGATGGTAGAGATATCAAGAGTTGGTTTCATACAGACAGAGGATTTCAAAGTGAGGCTCAGGTTCTCAAGTTCACAAGAACATTTGAAGAAGAAAAAGATCTAATAAGGAAAGACCTGAAGTAATATTAAATAATACATATTAATGGGAATGTGCATAGGGCAATAAAGGTTCTTTCTTTATTAGATGGAGGTATCTGGAAAGTTTGAAACTATATAATACTAGATAGTAGTTTAAGAACATGTACAGTCAAATATTTAATTTAAATTGAATGTTTTACATTGTGTAATTGTCTTCAAAGTATTCAAACATTAAAGCATATGGTACAGTATAAATTAAAAATATAATAGCTTTAAAGAGATGGCCCAAGGTGGAGAAGAAAGAAAGTGAATGACATCTAAATATAATTACTTGCATGTAATTACTCAAGACTTCAATTACATAAAGAGTGTACAGGATGATGATTTATAGATAGTGATGTCCCAAACGGTTCGCCGAACGGTTCGCGAATGGTTCACCACGGACTCCTCATTGAGTAAACTTTGACCCTGTCCCACCTCCTGGACAGCATCCATTTTACATTCATTGTAAAGCTGCATTCTTAGTGAGCTGTCCAGGAGGTGGGAGGATCTGGGAGGGAGGGTCTGCTGCTGATTGGCTGGAATGTGTCTGCTAACTGTGAGGTACAGGGTCAAAGTTTACTCAATGATGAGTCCGTGGCGAACCGTTCGTGGCGAACCGTTTGCGAACCATTCGGAGAACTGTTCGGGACATCACTATTTATAGACCGTTTTTAAATATACTTTTACAACTTGGGGGTGTGTTTAGGACTATTACGTTGTTAAAAACAACACACTTTCAAATGTGTTACAATCATGTTGGGAAGGAAAGCTTCTGAGTTATATTATGAAAGACATGCTGGTTGAGTTTACCATGTTCATTATAAATATCAACATTTTTGTCAGTATGCAAACAAATCTAAACCATGGCATTACTATTTTAGTTTGAGCAATGTGTTGATTCCACATGACCAAAGCTACAGAGAAAGATGGAGAGGCAATGTATGCAACATCTTACTCAAAGGCTATAACATTTTTAGAGATTCTAGTGTCTGAAAAACAGGGCAATGATAAATAAAATCCAATTGTATAAACTGAAAGCTTTTTAATTTTAATTAAGAGGAAGATAGACCTAACTTTTGGTTTGGAGACGGAAGAATGGGGAGAGACTTGGCAAAATGCAAACCAATGCACCAGAACAGACCTGTCGGTGTAGTGAAACTTTTAAATAGGCTGTCAGGCTTTTTGTGACACTTAATTTTTCCCATTTGATTTCCTTTGAAAGCCACTGCGAATCCCTCATCAACCCTGCAGTAAAAAAAATGACGGGTTGTGTTTGCTTTTTAGCTTTTTCTTGTTTCCTAGGAAAGTTTTAACACATTTTGGGGATTTATTGGACACTGGATAATTATCTGAAAAGACACTTTCTAAAAACACAAAATAGATTTAATCACTTTAATTTGTCAATCACATCAAAATAAGTTGAGTCAAGTAGAAAAACTTTAGATTATAACAATGTGACTGATATGCATAAAATATGTTAAGCATATGTAAATTTCAAGAAAAAAATTAAAAGGAGCATGGACACACACACAAAATACACCAATGATACATTTAGTATAACAAATGAGGGAAGCAAACATATGTAAGCAGTTGATAAAGAAAATATTTTTAAACATGCACCTCTATTTTACGACCCTCTACCACCGTGCCGTGTAATTTCTCCCTCGCCCTGTCCGCATCAGCACTATTTTCGAAAGTTACGAAACCAAATCCCTGCATGCAGGAGGGAGAAGGGGAAAATAACATGCATATTAATATTTCAGTAAATAACCACATCTTCTATATGCTGATTTATTTATTTTGGAATGTTTTTAAATGATTACAGATCATTTTTATAATGCATGCATATTCACAAACATAAGAGTTTACAGAAAGTGTTAAAATATCTGACTATTGTAATACATGTTATTTTGTGTCTTACTTCTTCATCTAAATAGAGAATACAGAACAAAAACATCAATGCATCTTTCCATGTCAAAACAGATGAAAAAAAGTATCTAGCAAAAGAAAAAAAAACACATTTAATGATACAAAAGTTAAGACAATAACAATAAAAGTAACTTACTGTGTTTGACTTCTTCACACACATATTAAAGCAGAAGTAGTATACATTAAGAAATAACTTATCTTGTCACACTGGCTTTCTTGGCAGAATTGTCTGTTTAACCCACAATAAATGCACTTACTTGTTCTTAAGTAATGTTTAAAAAAATACAATTTCAGAAATAAATGTTTAAAAAGTTAACATTATTCAGCTAAAAATACAATTTCAGAAATAAATGTTTAAAAAGTTAACATTATTCAGCTAAACATGTTACTCTGTGTTGTAACAGAACATTAGGTTTTAAACAGTATTTCATAATAAATCAAAAAAGAGAAAATAGTAATTTTTGTCCACATGATAATTGTACATATATTAAAACCAGGCCTATTTTGGCTATATCTTCTTTGAGTAGAAATACATTTATTTTAAATTACAAAAGTCTCTAAACGTACAAATTAAATTAAAATATGAACACAATAACCTCACTAGTCAAATGTTGTAGGAGTTAGCTTTGCCTGGGACTTTATACCAATCACAGGCTACTAAAAAGCTTTCAAACAGGTTCTGAAGCTTGAATTTTTAGTCACCCAGCCAATGATCTGGAGGGTGTGGATTATTTAGATTTTTTCTTCTTATTATCTTTGTTTGTGATCTTTATTTTTACCAATGCTTTTTGCAATGTATTTTTTTATATCATTGTTTCATATGCAGCTTTGTATTCATGCCTGAAGAATGAAGTTGAAGAAAGGACTTCCACATTTATTTTTGATGATCAGGGTACAGGACACCCTTGGATCTAGTTAAAAGGGACTAAGGGATTGCCACATTTATTGGTGATAACCAGGGTATTGTGGAATGGGTTGCTGCGGTAGATCACATCCCCCACAGCAGACAATTACTTATTTTCTTTCACCTTAGTCATCAGTACTTGCCATCTCAACTGATGCTATTCCCTCCTCAAAAATGGCTACCACATCTGACAATCTGCAGCTACCATACATTCCCCATTCACAAGCGTAGTTACCTAGATTTCCCATCATGCCACCTTTGTCTATGACGTAGTGGTTAAGTGCCCGTGTCACATGACCATTTGTCATTATACTCAATATACCTGTCATTTCTACGTGCATTGTATATATTTTAGGCATTTAATAATAACATTTTTTATACTAGTGTTTTTATATGTTTGGATCATGTTTACAAATCACAAATTGCAAATCACAATCACATGACTATGATGTCATTTTGGTAGCTTTAAAAAAAAAAAATGTGCTAGGTTAGCTATAAATATCTTTATATGCCAGGTACTCTTGTTTAATTCCACGTCATAAAGCCTCAGCTGGTGAAAAGCATTGTGGACTTATCAATGTTATTTTATACAATAAAGTATTTTTGGCCACTTTCTAGCTTGTGTACACATATATTTTATTACTTTATTCTTTTATTATTTTCTTTTTCCTGGCATCCTGTATACTTACGGTGGAGACTGGACAAATAATCCTAACTGGGGATTATACCACCAACGCTGTATATTGTGAGCAGTTTATCTGCTCCACAAATTGTAAGTAAGGTATTTTACTAGTTTTATTCACAACTATACCTATACATATACCTATATAATAGTTCTATAAAACAATTATAGAATACATTAAGACCAGCAATAAATATTTTTAAATAAAAGACCCTTTTCATTTCTCATTGACCTAGAATTTTGGTGATATTCCTACCACGCCATGGTAAAGTGCAGGTGTCTAATGCATACAATTTTAAAACATCTCGATTCTTTTTATGTATTAAAAAATGTTTTGATACTGTATTATTAATAAAACTCTTAGACATATTTCTGCACAGTTTTCCGATGCTTGTCTTCAGACATCTAGTGGTCATGCCAACGTATTTCATGCTACAGGGACATTCCAGCACTTAAATTACATTTTTACTATTGCATGTAATAAATTGGTTTATGTCATTTTTTATTTTTTTTTGTGGCACTGGAAATTAATTTAGTCATATTAAAATAGGATTTATCATTGTGTTTACAGGCAAAGCATACTTCACATTTGACAAAACCTTTTCTTATTAAGGAACGTGGTCTTACAGATATTGGGTTTTTAAGTATTATTTTTTGTTGGGATAGATTTCAGGTTTGGGGCTCTTGAGTATGTCATCCTCCTTGAAAATGTCCCAATTTATTTTCAGAATTCTTTTGATATGTTGACTTTTGTTGTTATAATTGAAAATTGAAAAAAATCAAATTTGATGTTTTTTTTATTTTTATTTGGTGTGCGTTGGAAGAGGGGTAGTCTTATACAGCGAGTATATCCCAAACTCTATATTTTAACTGGAAAAGTTGCGGGTCGTCTTATAATAAATATATATTAATATCAAAATACAGTTAGAATAAAATTACATATATATATATATATATATATATATATACGAAGAATATGTATAAGGTGCACTCACAGGCCTTTTAAATAAGTGATAAGTTTATTCCAACGTGCAAATTACATATGCCACAAAATTTATGATGATCATAATATACATATATACACACAGATCGGTACTGATCTGTCTCTCACTGTAAAAAAAAAAACAACTGTTAGTTATAAAATCCCACCCCCCTCACCCTTTTCAAATCAAATTTAACCCCTTCCCTACCCTTTGATCACTGTCTGTAGTAATCAAAACACAGATAACAGTATTTCACTGTGATCTGATTTTTTCTTTTAACCCCTAAAGTTTACTTTTATTTATTTTTTAATCCTCAGGGGTTAAATTTATTTAGTTAGTTACTTAAATATTTGTAAACTATGTATTTAATTAGCTAGGGTGGGTAGAAGTTAGTGGGGAAATTGAGGGATTTACTGTTAGGCTAGTTAGGGGTTAACTGTAAAAAAAGTTTTAAAAAGTTTAAAAAAGGAAAAAAATGCATATTACCTCTACACTTGGTAAAGTCTAGCAAAAAATGATACCACGCTAAGGTTTAAAATATGCCCTTTGAAACACCTGGGGTGTCTTTGTGAAGTAAGTGGAAAACACAACCTATTGAAAAAAATTCAAAAGTGGGGCATGGACCCAGCCTAAAAATTCAAACTTAAATGGCTGTGTCTCAAATGTGACCCTTCAGCGTTGTCATATACCTGGTAAAGGTACATACGGGGGCATTTCTGTACTCAGATGACATAGCTGAGCAACATATGATGTATTATACTGCTTTAGCACACATAAGGTTTGCAAAATATATATTACAAATGTACTTTGTGGGTCAAAAATAACATAAAAAAGGCTTATTACTACTATACTTGGTACAAGCTAGCGGAAAAATGATTTCACGCTAAGGGTCAAAATATGCCTTTTAAAATACCCACGGGTTTCTTCTTTAAAAAATGGTATACCTTTGTAGGGTAGTTGGAATAATAGTAAAAACAAAGAGAACGTTACCTGCGCTCTGGCCTAAATCCCCATGTACATTCAAACAAAAAACACACATTACATCCCTTATACACAAACACTCACTGCTTTCTATCCCTTACACAAAAACACAATGCTTCCACTACACACAAACTACACAAACTGGTATCCCTATACACTACATTCCATAAGCACACACATTAGATCCTCTACAGTAACACATAACATACCCCCTACACACTCTACTCCCTGTGAGTGAACTCATGGGTGGAACATGTAGGTGGACTTATGGGTGGGCTTTATGGGCATACTCACCGTCAGGCCCTGGGGCCCAGACCTTGAGCTATGTAAGAGGCCCCCAAAAATGGAGCTGCTTCCCGTTCTCCCAGAACATTGAATTTTGTGACCACAGTTACAAACAGCCTCCAGAGATCCTGTTCTACACCAGACCAGTGGAGCCAGACGGCAGCTAGAGCCCATCATCATCCTCATCTGGTTGTAAGTAGGCAATCTAGTATATTATTAGTGACACTAATCTCTAATTTACCTCACATTAAATGGACACTATTGAATTACCAGCAGCCTAATGGAGTAATTGTAAAAGCTGGAAAGCAGATAGTACTACAGAAGTGACTATATGAACGTATACGTATACGAGAACCTAACGTGGGTCTGATGCAATGCCTAAATAAGCACTACGTGTGAACATACAAAGCAGAGTGTGGCCTGATATGTGTTTAACGAAAAATATAATGGTAAGTGATTTTTTTTTTCTGTTTTAAGCTCTCATAACTGCATGACCTTATTGTCTGTACTATAGATTATATACTCTTAGCAACGTATACATGTGGTTGTTCTACTTTGGTTTGCATGAATTAGCATGTTTGTTGTGTATGATTGTATTAATAGGTTATTAATATAGTACGGCCTAGGCATGTGCATGGGGAAAATTTTCGCAAAAATTCTGAATTTTCACAATTCGGCACTTCAACACTTCAGAACTTCGGCAACTTCGGAACTTAGGCACTTCAGCACTTTGACACTTCGGAATTTCGGGACTTCTATTGCAGCCACTTAGTAGATAACTCCCTAATTCCCACGGTATTAGGGAGTTATCTACCAAAATGCTGAAAGACCTAAATTGGGCTTTCAGCCAAATTTACTAATACTAAGTAAAAATTAAAAATAGGGTCCGCCTCTCCCGAGCCCCATCTGTGACGCGCGGGTGGGGGCACTAAATACTAATAATTGGGGGAACCTAATGTCCTCCCCCCTGGCCTCCACCCCTGAACGGCGGGTGGGGGCCCTAAAGTAAAATGATGGGGGGACCTATTGTCCTCCCCCCCGGCCCCTACCCCTGAGCGATGGGTGGGGGCCCTAAATACTAATAGGGGGGGAACTGAGCGACGAAAGAAAATGTCCCCCCCAGGTGACTAGGGGTCCCCAAACCCCTAGTCACCCCCACCACCCCCCCAAAAAAAATTATCCCTCTACCTACCCCCTCACCCTAAAAATAATGAGGGGGGGACCGTTAACTAAGTACCTGTAAAAAAAAAAAACTTACTATTCTATGTTTTCTTTCTTCTAAAATCTTATTTTTTCAGCCCCAAAAAAAGGCCAAATAAACTATAATAACCAACCTAAAAAATCCATCTTCACGCGGCGAGAGATCCGCACAGACTGAGCTCTGCAGGGTGGGGAAGGCTTATAAAGCCTTGCCCCGCCCTGCGATTAGGCTCAGAGCACCCTGATTGGTGGGTTTAAGCCATCCAATCAGAGTGCTCTGACAGGTAAATGAAGAAACTGAGAGGTAAGTTTCTACATTTACCTGTCACAGCACTCTGATTGTTTGTTTTGAAATCCACCAATCAGTGCTCTGTGTCATTTTACACAGCATGGGAAAGTTCTTTGGAATTTCCCCACGCTGTGTAATTTGACTAAGTAATTGGATTAAGTAACCAATCAGAGTGTTATGAGTCAAATTACACAGCGTGGGAAAAATTTTATTTTTAATTTTTTTTAACAGTGAGCAGCCACAGGCTGCTCACTGTCTAATAGACATGCCCCTACTCGCGGTGTAGCCCCTACTCGCGGTATTTACTAATACTAAGTAATCTTTATTTTATAATACCGTGGGAATTAGGGAGTTATCTACTTATTCATTCCTGTCATTACACTGACTGACAAAGTAACTTACATTTTAAATGAATGTATGTTACTTGATTGTTGTAAGTGTTGCAAATGCTTACAGCTGAATCCTGGCTATGTTTGTATACGTTTTATTTAAAATTGTATACAATGTAACATTCTTCTACTTTCACTGGGTAAGTATATTAGTACTTAGGCAATACTGTGCTTCGGAAACTTCGGTCACTTTGACACTTCGGAACTTCGGCACTTCAGCACTTCGGTAATTTCGGAACTTCTGGACCTTGGCAATTCGGCACTTCGGACATTCATAAATACCTGAATGTCCGAATTGCCCAAAATTCGTCCAAATTCATATTCGGACCGAAACGAATCGCACATGTCTAGTACGACCTATTGCTTCTTTGAACTGAGAGGAGCTTACTCTAGTGTTTGCTTTATCTGGACGCCAGAACTACTAAGCAATGTAATTTGCGGGTTGTATATTTGAGGTACGGATCGCGTAAACGGGTAGACTCTTGCGCATGCGTCTGAGCCGGGACAGTAGACCGGTAGTAGTTCTGACTAGAATTAACCATATTTATGATATGTCATGACTCTATACCGGGGTTATCTATACCCTTTTTAATAACATTAACCCATAAGACACCAGTATTGAAAGTTTGGAGTTGGGTTTGCTTTAATAAGTATTTTCCTAAACTGCCAAGGTTATAACTGCGGCATCCCCCCCCCAAGCCACTCCTAAGTCTTAACGTACTGTGTACAAGAGAAATCAATGTGACTGGTTGGGAACTGAGAACGTATTGAACTGGATTCTCAACGTACATAATGAAGATGCGATTGAATTTTAGTATGTACAAGACAATTCTGACTGATTAACCATTTGCATTTCCCACCTAGAGGATTACTGGCCCTGTCTATGTGACCAGCAAACCAACATTTGATTACAGTGTAAATGATAAACTTAATACATGATTAAACCAGAACATATTTTTCCCAGTAAGACAGTCTAGGATTGTGTGCACTTTTGTGGTATATTTAGTATTACGGTGTAGTTTGCGCTTCCCACAGGTGGGTGGTGGTGTTGAGCTATGTTGTTTGTATAGACCTAAATAACGGATTAAGCCACACTAAATATATGATTATTGGGGGGCGTGGCTTGACTGGCAATGTGAGCGGTTGTATCGCTACTGAGCTCCCGATCAACCTAAATATATATAGCCGCCAAGCTACCTCTAAAAGCAAAATATGGGTAATAAGAAGAAACCCAATACCTCACAAGAGACCCCAGTCTCGATCTCCAACAGGAAAGCGGGAGATTTGGACCGATATTTTAGAGACAAAGTCCGAGCGCTTGCGGAGACAGAAGCAGAGGAGCCGCCATCTTCTCCACGTGTAACTCCGCCAAACAGCCCAGCGAGCACTGAATCAGCTCAAGCGTCCGGGAACAATATGCTCTAAGAGATGCTACAGATTCTCCCTTTTAAGGAAGATATGGCAGCCATGCTGGCGAAATTCAAAGCCTCCATGCAGGAGAAACTATCCTCCATTACAGCTGAGGTACGCCAAATAGGCCTGCGGGTAGGAGACTTGGAGGGAGACAGGGATAATATTCAATTGAATTTATACAATTTGGAGCAGAGACAAAAAGCACAGGACTCTAAAATTGTCCAGATATTGCGCCACACAGAAGACCTCGATAATAGAGGCAGAAGAAACAACTTATGCATGCGAGGCATACCGGAGGCACAGGGGGACCTTGAGAATATAAGGGATATTTTACAGACCTTTTTTAATAACATATTACAATGACCAGTAGAGACCCCTATACTGCTCGACAAAGCTCACAGAGCAATAAGGCCGCGGGGTCTTCCACAAGGAAGAGAGAGACATTATTTGTAGAATACATTACTACAACATAAAATAAGACATCCTACGCCAAGCACGGAACTCTACGGCCCTGGGTACTCCCCCACACAAATTCAAATTTTACTGGACCTGGCCTGGCAAACATTACAGGGAAGAAGGGCCTTGCGGCCGATCACGCAGGCCTTACAGGCAAAGAATATCCATTACCGATGGGGTTACCCATTCTCCCTAACAGCATCACACCAAGGACTACAAGGAAGCATCACCACAGTACAGGATGTGCCCGAATTCCTTAAAATCTTTGACTTACCCCTGATGGAAATACCAAACTGGTACGACCCATGGTCCCAAGGACCTTCACAAGTTCTACCCCAAAGATCCAGATGGAGAGGACAGGCAGAGAAGAGGAGGACACCAGGAAAGAGGCTCCCATTCACACCAGCATCAAGACCCCAATCCACACCTCAGGACACATGAAGAACACCTAACATAAGGGACTCAGGATTAATATAACAACAGGTCAGGAGGCTACACACTGGGACATGTATGCGGTCTAAGCTGGGACTTTCGGCTACAGAGAGGACTCTAAGCTGGAGCTTAGCCTCGATTTACAACTTGACTTACCGACATCAATCGATAACATCTCTAGAAAAGTGCATGTAATGTATAAAAATGGATATAGTAGAATTAGGCACTATAATGTAAAATCCTTAGCAGTACTCCACAGTGTGGCAAACCTAGCCACTTAAGACTATTCTTGTATGTATACTGGTTGTCCTGGAGAAAACTGTGTGATATATGGCTTATTTTAAGTGTTCGCTTAAATGTGTGATAGAGGGCATTTGTATGCTAGTGGTGCGGAGGCCGCTAGCATTCCTATGGTAGTTCACGAAAAGTGATTTTCAACACTGCTCGTGAAACGAACAAAGTACCGAATAGGAGACCACACACAGGAGGTCGTGTGGTTCCCATTAACAGATTGCAACAATGTATATATCCTCGGTTAATTGATTCACAGGGTGGTCGCCATTCGGATACTGACCACGCGGCGGCGGCCATCTTGGATCCCCTTTTAGCCCAGCAGTGTTTGGTCGTCGAGATTCACAGGGTGGTCGCCATTCGGATACTGACCACGTGGCGGCAGCCATCTTGGATCCCCTTTTAGCCCAGCAGTGTGGCATTCGGCTAATTGTGCTGGGATCTGAGCGGTAGTTTCCCGAAGTATGCGCTCAGATCCCAGCTATCTATATAGATGTCATTTGGTTAAATAGCATGAATAACGTGCAAGTTTTAAGAAAAAAGACCGGTTCTGCTGTACAGAGGGATAATCCACTTAACAGGATATTCTTATGGGAGTATCCCTCTCGAACAGCATTGCTTGGTGGGAAAATGGTCCTGTATGTTCAGTTCCCCATGTAGTCCCCTACTGTACAACCCCTGTAAAGTCATTAAGGAAACCCCTTGCATGGGGACCCACAAATACTGTGAACTGTGAATAAAACCTCAGTTGACTCCCAGCCTATGTGTCGTCTAGTTCTTGGGAAGAAAGGATTCTTATACCGCTACCGGGATTATTGGATATTGTACCTGCCTACCTGGATTATTATATGCTGTTCATGTTTACCAGCGGAGATACTACATCTCCGCTACACACAGGAATATATATTATAACACCCCTAGAGGGCCAGGAAGATAAGTTAATTGTTATATAATGGAGGGGAGGGGTGTATATAGGGAGAAGGAGAGGGATACAAACCAAACCTATTATTACACTGCCCTTTCACTATTGCCCTCTTTGACCTCTCTACATAAACAATACTTTGTATATATTATCTAATTAAAAAAAAAAAAAGAGAGAAGTATTCAGAATCACACACCCATCTCCCTTCCTGGTATAACTTTATTGAAACCCTGATACAGAGCTTGGACGCAAACCTTGGAAACAGAGGACGTATGGGGGAAGAGCACAGGGGGTAGTTTACTGCGTTACTGCTTTACTTAATAGCATGGAGAGTGTCATATGTATATAATGTATACGTTACTGTATTTTACTGTATTTTATGCAATACATGCTCTACACGAACACACGTATACTGGAGTTAAATACAAACCCAATAGGATAAATGGAAACAGTACATCTCTCAGATGGGCACCCACAGAACTGAACACAACAGAGATACCTAATTTACTCACCAGCGCTTGGTGGCGCTAAACTTCCAGAGTAATTGAGAAAGGTTGTAGGGAACCATGAGGCGACTTATTACCCTAACAGACACACACAATCAACAACCACGACTAATTACACTTTTAAGTAACCGATTAAGGTTACGAACGGTGCAACACCAAATATCTTATACTATAGGACAAACCACCCCGACTCAGCCACTGCAGCTGACGGTGAAGGCATTAAGCACCAAATTGTTTGTGATTCCCAGTTTCTGGAATCACGCTTGTTTTTAAGTTTTCTTATTCAGATAGTTATACATACTTGGCCCACTTACTTTGTAATTTACTTTTATAAACGCAGCAATCAAACTAAGACTTCACACTTAAGAGCAAATTAATACATATCAAACACCCCAGAGAAGCAACGATGACTCAAACTAAGAACTACCCGAACACGATAGACATGTTAAATATAGTGTCTTACAATGTCAGGGGGCTTAACAAACCGGAAAAGAGAAATATGGCAGTTGGGGATTTCCATTGACTCCATGCTGATGTGGTATTTGTTCAAGAAATGCACTTCAGGGACCGAAAAGCACCAAAATTAACCAACAAGCATTATCAACATGCATATTACAACAATTTCACCCATAGTGTCACGTTCTGTTCCTCGCTGCGGATCTTTCCTGCATTGGCTTCTGGTATCCAGTACTCTTTTTGCTATCCTTGCTTGGTTTTTCTGGTTTTCTATTCTATGTCTGGTTTTCTTTGTTGCCGGGTTTCTGAGTTCATTCCTATATTCTGTCCCTGGATTTCCCAGTCTCTTGGATTCTCTTAAATGTTTGTTTTATGTTGCCACACCCGCTTGTTTCCACTTACCCTTTTGTTTCAGCCTGGACCTGCAGCAGTATTTCATCTCTCTACCCTTTCTTGCAGGTAAGTGCTATTGTGGTATAGTGTGGTTGTTTTAGTTTGCATTAGGCAGTGTAGGACCTGCCAGATATGGGGTACATTGGCGTTGTTGGCAGGCTTGTGCAATGTATGATCATATAATGTAACTAAATCCCCATACTTTTCAATTAGTGCTTAGCTATGTTTCCTCTTGTTTTACCTTGTATCTCTTGTCTTGTTTTACTTTGTCTTGTAATCCCAGTCCATGTACAGTCCTGTTCAGTCATGCCCATGTTATGTTCTTGTTTTCCTCATGTCTTGTGTACATGTTTTAGGTTATGCTTTCTGTCCTGCTCTGGTTCGAGTTCTACTAGTTCTGTCTTGTTTTCATGTATGGTGCCTATTTCTAGTCTTGCCCTGTTCTCCTAGTCTTGTCTTGTTCTCATGCATGGTGCCTATCTCTAGTCTTTCCTTGTTCTCCTAGTTTGGTCTTGTTTTCTTGTATGGTGTCTTGCTCTCCTAGTTCTGTCTTGATTCAGTACTGGATACATCCCTGCTGCAGAGCCTCCCTATTCAGCTCCTGGGAGGTCTGCTTAATTATCTGCTCCTAGTTTCTGGGATCCGCATAAGCTAATCCGGGTTCTGGTATGTGGCTGCACAAACGCTGGTGCTCAACACCAGGGGGCGTGCGGTTGCCCTGCACCAGACCCTGCTAATCCACCTCCACATTGTGACTCCTACTCTCATGATCAGGCATAATGGGTCCCGGTCCACGCACCGCCGCCCGGACAGTGTCTGGGTCCCGGGCACTGGACCACCACCGGTGACACATAGCAAATCACGGGGAGTAGCAATACTGATAGGGGTGCAACTCCCCTTTATTTATCAAGAACACCATGTAGACAAGTCGGGACGTTATATTATCCTCCAAGGATTAATTGGCAATCAACCCACCACTTTCGTTAACATATATCTACAAACACCAGACAATGTCATACATTACGTAGAATACTTGCCACGGTGCAACAGCTCACATCAGGGATCCTAATTATAGGAGGGGGGATTTTAACTTATCCATAGATGATCAAAAAGATAGTACAGCACCACACTCAACACATTTAAACCCTGTCAGGGCACAGGTGAGACGTCTCTTACATAGTCATCAGTTGGTGGATTGTTGGAGAGCTCTCCACCCTACAACTAAGGACTATTCCTTCTTTTCTAGATCAGCATCCACATACATGACAATCGATTTTATTCCTTACCACACAAAGGGACCTCTCGTTGGTATCCTTGGCAACAATAAACAACATCACTTGGTCTGACCATGCCCCAGTCAATATAAGATTGAAAATCCCATCTTTGGCTCATTGGAAAGGCCAGTGGAAATTAAATACCTCTATACTACACAATAGCTCTGCAAAACAGGCCATAGCGGAGGCAATCTCCCACTATTTGCAAGACAATATCACTCAAGACACTACTCCATGGGAGGCACATAAATGTGTAGTGAAGGGTGAGCTAAGCTAAAGTGGGGCTCCTTTCTTAAAAAAGAACACATTAAGAAACAAATAGAACTACTGCAAGACATTAAAAATTAAGAGGCACATAAAATAACCAGAAGCAGACCATAGGAAATTAATTTCCCTCAGATCTGACCCTGCTATTACAAACAATGGCCAAAAAATCTTTGATATGGAATAAACAACTATTCTATGTCCAGGGGAATAGATGTGGGAAACTTTTGGCTAATGCACTTAAACAAAAACGAGAAAAAACATATATCCCACAAATTAAAACGACCAACAATAAAATAGTACAAACAAACGAAGAAATAGCAAAGACCTTCCAGGACTTTTATCACTCACAACATTACAAAGGACACCCTAGATAATGAAATAATCAAGGCATACCTAATGGACAAATTACTAACACAGACAGTGACAAGGTCAGACGAACTGTTCTCATTAACGGAACTCACTCATGCAATAAAAACTACACCCTCCGGTAAGAGCCCAGGCCCAGATGGATACTCGGCATCATACTACAAGACATACGTAAAAGAACTAGGCCAACACCTACTTAACGCCATTAACTCCATAAACTCAGATAATCCCATTCCAAGATCGAGTTTAGAAGCCAATATCACCATTATTCACAAACCAGGGAAAAACCCAGACGCATGCGGCAGCTATAGGCCAATTTCATTAATCAATGTAGACGTGAAAATTTTCACCAAGATGTTAGCACTGAAACTAAAACCATTCCTACCTTCTTTAATCCACCCGGACCAGGCGGGCTTTGTCCCCTCTCGAGAGGCCAAAGATAATACCACGAAAATAATCAACCTCATCCACGGGGCCTAGGGTCTTAAGACCCCTGCAATCATGCTGACTATAGACGCAGAAAAAGTGTTTGACAGGGTGGACTGGAGTTTCCTCCTGTCAACGCTGGAAGCTATGGGCTTTGGTAAGAGGTGGATGCAGTGGATTCAAGCAATCTACTCATTCCTATCGGCCAGACTCAAGATAAATGGATCACTATCTGACCCTTTTCTAATAACAAACGGTACAAGACAGGGGTGCCCTCTGTCACCCCTTTTGTTTATCCTAGGACTAGAGCCCCTACTAAATGCGGTGAGAGCACAGCCGAAGGTGGAGGGGATGCAGATAGGCTGCCTTCAGTATAAAGTTTCTGCTTTTGCAGATGACCTGCTATTTACCCTATCCAATCCAGAAACATCCCTCCCAGCACTGATGGACACTTTATCAGAATACAGTGCTCTCTCCAACTTTAAAATAAATACCGACAAATGTGAAATTTTAAATCTCACACTACCCGACAGGGACAAAGCCCACTTACAAACAAAATATGCTTTTCAATGGGTAACGAAATCGACCAAATACCAGGGAGTTAACGTGACCCCACATATTAAATCACTCTGTGGAGCTAACTTCCCACAACTTTTAGGAGCCATTAGCTCGGACCTAGAAAGATGGAATAAACCACACTTTCGCTGGTTTGGCAGAGTTAATATTCTTAAAATGAATACTCTACCCAGAATACTATCCCTCCTGAATACAATCCCAATAAGCTACCAGATTCTCACCAGACCCAAAGATAGAGGTGAGTGGGCCTACCGGACATCTGGCTATACTACCAGGCAATACATCTTGGCCGCATTATAGACTGGTCATATCAGGCGACATCTAAACTGTGGATTCCAATAGAGCAAACCCAGATAGGGGAAACATTGAAGACAATACCGTCTTCCAGTGACTGGAAGGCCCCCAACCACCCAACAGTGACAGCAACAATTAAAATATGGAAAAAAACTCCTGACTATGCCAAATATAGCCCCTACCCCATCACCAAATTACCCAATAACAAATAACCCCTTATTCATAGCTGGGAAACAGGGCATGCAGCTGAAACGACAGAAGGGCAACAGTCAGACAGAACATATAACATTACTTGGGATATTAGTAGAAGAGGGGGTGACACCAGTAACCCAACTGACGGGGGGAAGGATACCTACACTCATGCAGAGCTTCCAATACGAACAATTAAAACATTTTTTAAAAGCCCAAGGCTTATTAAACTGGACCTCTAAGGAAATAACTAAATTTGAAGAATTATGTACAAGGAATAAAGCACCACAGAAACCGGTATCTTTATGTTACAAACTCATACAGACACAAATCCACACCCAACTACCATATTTTACCAAACTATGGAAGGAACACATGGAAGTAGAGTTGGTTGAGAAGGACTGGAATGTAATATTCAGAACTATTTTTCATGCACATTCTAGCGTACCATTACAGGAAATTAATTACAAATTAATCTCCAAATGGTACACCACGCCAGTAGATGTTAACAGATTTGACCCCTCTTCACCCTCTCTTTGCTGGAGGTGCACCTCAGAGAGAGGAACATTCCAGCACGTCTAGTGGACCTGTGACTTATTTTCGGGCTTCTGGAGGGAAGTATGGAACACAGTAAATTTAGTGGTGGATATAAATGTCTCTTATAGAATAGACACTTTTACTGCTCCACTTCATTAATCCCAACCAAAAATGTAGATACTCCCTCACGTATTTTATGCTGACAGCAGCCAAAAGTAGTATAGTGAGTAATTGGAGGTAATCAACTTCACCCACTAAGAGAATGGTACCTGAAAATAGAATACTTTCATAGACTGGAGGAACTAAGATGGGGATCCCTTGACAAATATCACAGATACACAGAAATATGGCAACCCTGGAAACAATTTTTGAAGGGCTCACCAAATTAACGTAATTACAAACATTAAGATGAAAACAAGTGACAGTAACTAGGAAATACAAGGGAAAGGGAGGGACACCGAGGGAAAGGACAAAAGAGAGTGTATATACCTTTCCTTTCTATTCACACAATGGGCACACCCACAGGCTAGTGAAATATTCCTTTTTGCAAATAAGATGCGAGAGTAATCTTAATATATATATATATATATATATATATATATATATATATATATATATACACACACATGTACCCAACTGTTTGAGTCACATGAGTTCGTGACTGCAAATCATTATCAAAATAGATACAGCTAGGAACAGCTATAGACATCTAGGAAATATGTGAAGTTGTTAAACCTCAAAATATAAACTGATATTATGCTGCTTATTTTTATGTTTTGTATTTACTTTTCTTCATTATTATTGTTATGGAATATGGCGTTTATGTACCACTTAAAAAAACAATAAAAATATAATAAATAATCACATATTTATTTATTTGTGTTTTATTTTTTATTATGCGAAGAAGAGATTAGCCGCATGGGTCTGTACTATACGAATGCTGAGTACTTGGTGATGTTAACTTGGTTCGTATAACTGCGTTTGTGCCTGAATGGTTCGCGTCATTCCTTTCAAATGTGAGTTTTTTTTGTAAATCTTATGTGTTCGTACAAGTGTACTCACTGTTACCAGGTGCCCGTCAGCTGACCTGGAAGTTAGCCAGGTATGGAGGTAGGTTTGGGTTTATATAGGGCGCATCAACCCCTCCCACAACTCCATGCTCCGCCTTCCCATATATAAAAAAAAAAATCAGAAAAACATAGAATTTAAGTAATATTTTTACATAAATAAGTAATTTTATTTAATACTATTTGAGGGACCTGCCTGACAACCCCAGCAGAAAATCTAATTTTACCCTTTTTATTAATATTTCATTTATTTGTTCATCATGCAACAAACTATTAGGGGGATAACAAGGTTTAGATAGTATGATAACACTTATTTTGCAATATTTCATATGGAGACTAAAATACTAGTATAACCAAAAATAACTTTTCTTACAAATGGTTATAGTGACATAAATAGATAAACAATGATCAAAAAATTATCAATTACCTTGCTTGTAGTTATCAGGACTCTGAAAGTATTAGTAGCAATATAGGTAACTAAAAATACTTGAGGCAAAAGCAAAGAATATGAGAACAGGCAAAAGCTCTATAACTTGTCCTAACTTTTTTTTTTTTTTGTACTTTCCAGACAGAACCTATACAATTTGTACACATGAGGGAAGTCAGGATGTAAAATGCTGGCAAGTTTCCTCTGGATAAGAGAAAGAGTAACCCCAGAGAACTGTTTCAACCTCCATTGGATCTCAGTAGTGAAGTGTAGCTAATACCCTTAGGAAGATTGAGTAAGAAATTCACATCTGGTTTATCCTTTTAATTTAGGGAATTTAGTTAGGCACTCTATGTTTAAAGGGTGATGCAGATGTGGACCTTGTTTCAACCACATCTCACATGTGAGACCCAAAGAAGGCTGAAAGGATTGTGTCAGGTTGGTGGTATTTTGGATCTGGAAGCCATATTGGGTAGGAGTCCATGTATATACAACAGACTCAAGTTCTTTCTATAATGCCACAAGTGGGCAAAAACCTTTATGAAACCCGAATGTGGGTAAACTGGATGGACAGCTAGTACTATTTTTGTCTGTTCGCATGAGCAACAACTTACTGATGAGGCCCAATTAAGGCCTACATCATTAACTGAGTTTCCTGTATCTCTTGTGCAAAAGCAACCTGATGGCATTCTGGATCTTGACTGCCCTTGTAGATGGGATCAGTTTAATATGCAACAGGCTATGGTTCTTTCTATAGTGACAAAATTTTTTATAAGACCTAAATTTCTAGGAAACTGGCACGTCTGATACAGAACATTTTTTTTTTTTTTTTAATTCTAAATGACATTCCTGGCACCAGAAAAAAATAAGAATTCTTATTCTTCTAGACCAGGGGTAGGCAACCTTTTAGTAGCACTGTGCTGATATAGGATGGTGATGTCCTGTTGCGTGACGGTCCTATGTATGCTGCCCTATTCTGCTATTTTTATTGCAGTTTCTTTTTATCATGGTATTTGTGCGTATATGAGCTATTATATTGCAGGGCAGCCATCAGAAATGTTGGGGCCCCTGATACAGCTCAAGGTCTGGGCTCCCCGGTGCCTGCACCCGAGTCCGCCCAAAGTGCTGGCCCCCCCCCCCCAATCCCCCACAGGATGCAGTGTCTTGCAGGGCCGTGCAAGGATTTTACGCTCTAGGCAAAGTAAAGTTTGTCACTCTGTGTATACATCACAAATGCCCCACCCATAGCGATCTGCCATGTTAACTAACACCAGTGCTGCAGTGCCTGTTTACATTGCGCGCCCAGGGGACAGGTTAGATGAATCTCAGAACCACTAAGCATTAAGTTGCAGTGGTTCTGGGGACTATAGTGTCCCTTTAATGTGAGGTAAATTAGAGATTAGTGCCACGAATAATATACTAGATTGCCTACTTACAACCAGATGAGGATGATGATGGGCTCTAGCTGCCGTCTGGCTCCATTGGTCTGGTGTACAACAGGCTCTCTGGAGGCGGTTTGTAACTGTGGTCACAAAAATCACTGTTCTGGGAGAACGGGAAGCAGATCCATTTTTTTGAGGGCCCTTTACACAGCTCAAGGGCTGGGTCCCAGGGTCCACCTTCATGTTCCACCAATGAGTTTGTTCACAGGGAGTGGAGTGTGTGTGTGGGGGATGTCTTGATGTGTGTAAGGAATGCATTGTGTGAATCTGTGTTTGTATGTGTAAGGGCTGCAAGATGAGTTTGTGTATGTATGGGATGCAGTGTGTGCGTCTGTAAGGGATGCATTGAGTGTGTGTAAGGGATGCATTGAGTGTGTGTAAGGGGTGCATTGTGTGTTGCTGTGTGTAAGGGATGCATTGCTTGTGTACGTGTGTCTGTGTGTAATGCATTGTGTGTTTTTCTGTGTGCAAGGGGTGCATTGTGTGTGATGGATGCCAATCTCTCCCCCTCCCCCCGTCAATTTCCTTCTCCCCCCCTCCCTCCAATTTCCTTCTTCTCCCCCTCCCTCCCTCTCTCCAATTTCCTTCTCCCCCCCTCCAATTTCCTTCTTCTCCCCTGTCCTCAAATTCTTCTCCTCTCCCCTCCCTCCCATTTCATTCCCTCCCCCTCCCCTCCCATTTAATTCCCTATTTCATTCCTCCACCTCCCTCCCATTTCATTCCTCCCCCTCCCCCTCCCATTTCATTACTCCCCCTCCCCCTCCCATTTCATTCCCCCCGACACCCGGCGCGCGAGGGAGCACTCTCTGTGTGCTTCCTCCTCAGCTCCCTCGCGCGCCGCGTACTGATGCCGGAGCCGGAAGATGACATCATCTTCCGGCTCCGGCATCAGTACGGTGCGCGAGGGAGCTGAAGAGGAAGCACACAGAGAGTGCTCCCACGCGCGCCGGCCCGCCCGCCGGGTGTCAGCAGGGCCAGCCTCTGGGGGGCCCTGAGGTGACCGGTTGCTGGGCCCCCCAGGAGAAGAGGCTGGCCCTGTGGGTACATACCCACTGAATGTGGGGCCCGGACGACCTGAGCAGTCCGGGCCCCCCAGGACTGCCGGGCCCATGACAACCGTTGCGGTTGTCATGCCATGATGGCGGCCCTGTTATATTGTATATGTTCATTAGTAGTTTATGGTATTGTGTATGATACATATGAATGTGGGCTCTGTATGAAGGCTGCTTGTCGAATTGTATGTGGATGGATATGTCACATTGTGTGTTTAGTAGTGTGTGTGGGGGCTGTTTGGGGTATTGCATGTGAGAGGCTGCATGTGGGGTTGTGTGCATGTATGTGGATTGTTAGCGGGTTACGTTTGTACGGATTGTGTGTATGTTTGTTTGTGGGCAGTTCGTATTATTTGTATGAGGGGAGGGTTATTCTGCATTTCTGTGTATATCTTGCAGTGTGTGTGGCTTCCCTGGGTTCCAGTGGGGACCAGGCTGGCCAGATACAGGTCAAGGACAGGACCTGCAACAGCAGCTGTGGGCTGCTCTACTACAGTGTGGATTCCCATTCACAAGTGCTGGGATCACTTCCTCTATGTACTGCAATGCTTAAATTGAGGATTGTCCTTCACCACCTCTTTGTATTAGCAGATATCTGAAGTTTTACTGGGACTCCTGATAGGCCAGCAGCCTGGAGTGCCGTGCAAATACACCTTGAGTGCCGTGTATGGCACTAGTGCCGTAGGTTGCCTACCCCTGTTCTAGACACTTTGACCTCAGCTATTGAGGGAAACATGCCAACAGTGATCTTGTTTTTTTTAACACTTGCTCTGCCTGCATTGGAGTTGGAGATATCCTGGGTCATTGATTCTAGTGTGAGACTATGTTTAGTTATATTTAGCCAGCAGCTACTGCATGGATGGAGCACTTGAAACAACTTTGTGTGGGAGATGGGGGACATTTTATCAAGGATCCCAGTGTGAGACTAGGCTACAAATATTTAGTTCTTAATAGTTCATTTTATTGTTGACTGTTTGATGGAAAAATAAAATCTTTGCCTAGTCTGGATCATCAACACAGCCACCACAACCTCTAATAGTGGTAATCAGCCTCAAGACAGCAGGATTAGCAGCATGTCTGTTAAGTCCAATTTTAACACAGATAGCATTACAGCTTCTGTGTTTTATGGAGCTCAGAGTCTTTGCCATTGCCTGGGTTACACCTATATATTTTAGCACCCTCCCCCCCAATAAGCAACTAAGGGAGTGCTTAGCACAGGCTTTTGTCAGTCTTTACTTAAGAGGTAGAGCAGAGTAGTGTCTCCAATGTCTGGTTTTGGCAGTGGCAAATCTGGCAATTAGTGATGTACCGAACGGTTCCTGGCGAACATTTCGCGTTCGCCACGGCAGGCGAACATATGCGTGGTTCGATCCTCCCCCTATTCGTCATCATTGAGTAAACTGTACCTCACAGTCAGCAGACACATTCCAGCCAATTAGCAGCACACCCTCCCTAGCAGACCCTCCCGCCTACTGGACAGCATCCATTTTAGATTCATTCTCAAGCTGCATGCTTAGTGAGAGGAGGGAAAGTGTAGCTGCTGTTGATTAGATAGGGAAATGCATAGCTAGGTTAGGGTATACAGTGTCCAATACAGTCCTGAAGGACTCATCTGATCTCTGCTGTAAGGACAGCACCCCAAAAAGCCCTTTTTAGGGCTATAACATCAGTCTGCATTTTTTTTTTTCTGTAATGTAATTGCAGTTGCCTGCCTGCCAGCCTGTGTGTCAGGCTCACAGTGGATACTGTGCCCACTTGCCCAGTGCCACCACTCACTCACTGGTGTCACAATAGCTTGCATTTAAAAACCCAAAAAACTTTTTTCACTGTTAGCAGTTAGTTGTCTCCAAGCGTCTGTGTGTCAGGCCTACAACGTGTACTCTGCCAACCTTTGCCAGTTCAAAGTGCCACTCATATCTGGTGTCACAATAGCGTGCATTTAAAAACCCAAAAACTTTTTTCACTGTTATAGATTGAATTGTAGTGATGTCGCGAACACGAAATTTTCGGTTCGCGAACGGCGAACACGAACTTCTGCAAATGTTCGCGAACCGGATTGACACCTGACATATGACATATTGACACCTTGACATATGGATTGACACCTGTCCTCAGAGCCCCTGATGCACACGGACACAGAGCAGAATAGGGACTGGTCCCCCTACATAGGGTCACTTGGCAGATATGGATTGACACCTGTCCACTCTTTATGTGACTGGTGCTGGCCCTTTAAACACCTTTTTTGGGACATCAGGAAGATTGGGACACTGCCCCTTTAAGGCCGTGTTCCCAGACTTGTTGGGGACACTGCCCCTTTAAGACGGTGTCCCCTGTGTCCCCAGACCTGGTGCAAACCCTTTGTGCCTGCCTGGCTATTTCCCACTTGGTTCAGTAAATGGGGCTTACTGAACCAAGTACCGCACAGCAGACCACCCAGAAGTGGAAGCGTGCAGGCAGGTCTTGTTCGCTTTGATCGGGTCACGCCGCGGGCGGCGCCATCTTTGATCATTCGACGAGGTCAGCGGTATGTGTAGCCAAATTCATGGAACTAAAATCGGCTACACATTTCCGCAAACACCGCTGAGCTCTACCTTCTCCCCTACTGGTTTTACAGCTGCAGAGACTAAGTCCCATTCGGCGATGGGACTTAGTCGCTTTTTCAGCCTGAAATAGACCGACCGCACAGCCCAAATCTATGGAACTGTTTTGGGCAGGAAAATGTGCTTGCGGTCGGTCATAAAGGGACCTCCAGCTAACTTTTTAAATCCTGGACGGATTTGGCTGATTTTTGGTTATGTTTATGTTTTAAGTGTGCTGATTCCAAATATGTAATTATGGAGATGGGATGTGTAGTTTTAAAGTTACAGTGTATGGCTAAAAACTGTATTTCTACTGCCTGTGTTTAATTATGTTAATCTCTTCCCAAACGTCATTTCGTTCAAAGTGGAGAGAATGTTAAAAAAATATATTTTTGTTCGAGTGTGAGAAATGCTTTTCAGCCGCTTCTAATCTTAAGCATCATTTGAGGAGCCATACAGGAGAGAAACCTTATTTGTGGTGTGTTTAGTATTGTTCTGATCAGTTTAATACCTTCCGCGTCTTCTATCAGTGGACGTGTACACGGCGGTGTGATTTCTTGTAACAGGGAGATGGAAGAAGATGCTTTGGCTTGGGTCCTCCTAACTGGAGACTGTGTTGCTGTAATAAAGGTGGAGCCGCATTTATACAGGTGGTCAGATGGACCTTTGCCCCAACACTGTGTGCCAGACATGCCATTACTTCCTTTTGCACAATTGAGTACAGGTTGGGGATTGCCTTTTGCGAAAAGAAATTTCGGCCGGGTACCTTCCACTGCGGTGTCCCAATAGCTACAAATTTTTTGAACGCCTCAGACTCCACCAGCTTGTATGGTAAAAGCTGGCGGGCTAATAGTTCGGACAAGCCAGCAGTCAGACGCTGGGCAAGGGGTGACTTTCTGACATTGTCTTCTTACGCTCAAACATGTCCTTGACAGACACATGACTGTGGGAAGATGAGCGTGAACTGCTCAAGGCGGGAGGCGGAGTGGCGGATGGTTGAGAGGGGACAAGGAGGACAGCAGTGGTTGACGTGGCTGAAGATGCTGGACCAGGAGGAGGATGGCGGCTTAGAGTAGGCGAGCTGCTTGTACTCATGTGTTGATCCCATAGGTGTTTGTGATGTGAGATCATCTGCCTACGCAAAGCAGTTGTACCTAGGTGGGTGTTGGACTTCCCACGACTCAGTTTCTTTTGGCACAGGTTGCAAATGGCATCGCTGTTGTCAGAGGCAGACACACAAAAAATTCCACACTGCTGAGCTCTGCAATGACGGCATTCTGGTGGTGGACACAGCATGCGTTGATTGGCGTGCTGTCGGGCTGACCCCGGGTGCCGATGCATGCTGTCTGGCTGTGCCACTAGCTCCTTGCGATGACCTCCCCCTGCTTCCAACTCGTCTCCTCCTCCTCCTCTCTGTCTCCCCATCTGAACTTTCGCCCTGTTCTTCTTCTTGCCGAGCGGGCACCCACGTGACATCCATGGACACATCGTCATCATCAACCGCTTCACTTGTATCTGACAACTCAGCAAAGGAAGCAGCAGCGGGTACAACATCATCATCACACCGTACATCCATGTGTGTAATGCTGCCTGCCTGAGACATATCCCTGTTATCTACATCCTCTGGCAACAATGGTTGCGCATCACTCATTTCTTCAAACGGATGTGTGAATAACTCCTCTGACATACCAACTGATGCGGCTGTGGTGCTAGTTTTGGTGGTGGTGGCAGGCGGGTGAGTGGTATCTTGAGAGGTGCCTGAAGCTAAGCTGGGGGAGGATGGTGCGTCAAGGTTCTGAGCGGAGGCTGTAGAAGATTGGGTGTCCTGTGTTAGCCAGTCAACTATGTCCTAAAACTTTTCAAGTTCAGGGTACGTGGCCTCTGAAAACTGGGCATTATTCTAGGGCCAAAGGGAATCACAGCACCACGACCACGATGGCCCCTGCAGGGTGGCCTGCCTCTGCCTGTCATTGTTTTTGGGATTAGTGGTACTATGCGTGCAAGCTACTGTGAGACCAGATATGAGTGGCAATGTGCACTGGCACAGTTGTGCAGAGCACAGGCTGTAGGCCTGACACCCGCTTTAAGGACACTGACTGCTATTCAATCTATAACAGTGAAAAAAGTTTTTTGTTTTTAAATGCAAGCTATTGTGACACCAGTGAGTGGTGGCACTGGGCACCGTATCCACTGTTAGCTTAACACACCCGCTTTAAGGACACTGACTGCTATTCAATCTGTAACAGTGAAAAAAGTTTTTTGTTTTTAAATCCAAGCTATTGTGACACCAGATGTAATTGGTGGCACTGACTGGGGAAATGGGCACAGTATGCACTGTGAGCCTGACACAGAAGCTGGCAGCAGTGGCAGACAACTAAGTGCAATTACATTACATGGAAAAAAGAAAAAAAGCATACCCTAACCCTAACCTAGCTATCCATTTCCCTATCAAATCAATAGCAGCTACACTTTCCCTCCTCTCACTAAGCATGCAACTTGAGAATGAATCTAAAATGGATGCTGTCCAGTAGGTGGGAGGGTCTGCTAGGGAGGGTGTGCTGCTAATTGGCTGGAATGTGTCTGCTGACTGTGAGGTACAGGGTCAAAGTTTACGCAATGATGACGAATAGGGGGCGGATCGAACCGCGCATATGTTCGCCCGCCGTGGCGAACGCGAACATGCTGTGTTCGCCAGGAACCGTTCGCCAGCGAACCGTTCGGTACATCACTATTGAATAGCAGTTATTTGTTTTCAAGCGGGTGTGTCAGGCCTACAACGTGTACTCTGCCAACCTTTGCCAGTGCACATTGCCCCTCATATCTGGTGTCACAATAGCGTGCATTTAAAAACAAAAAACTTTTTTCACTGTTATAGATTGAATAGCAGTTAGTTGTCTTCAAGCGGGTGTGTCAGGCCTACAGCGTGTACTCTGCCAACCTCTGCCAGTTCACAGTACCATATCTGGTGTCACAGCTTGCACGCATAGTACTTTTTTCTATTAAGCATTTATATATATATATATATATATATATTTTAAAGTATTTATATTGTTCATAGCTATAGATTTTATGATATAGAAATCCCCAGAGGAAATTTCAAAAACATTTTAACAAGCATATTTATTTTTAGGTAGTAATTGGAATTAAACAAAAAGGAGGCGTATCCCCATAACAAATCCATAAATATCTATATTAATTTGAATTAACATATTCCTATTAGTGGAAAAATGCAAGTAAGATACACAATATACATAAATACTATTCAGAATTGTAGTATTATAGAAATAAAACTATTTAGGAGACATTTAAGTATCCAAATCTATCCCTGAAAATATAACAATTTTAAGTTTAAAGGTTTTTTTAGTAACAGTTTATAGAATGGCACAAAAACGTCTAATACTTTTTCTAGTACTAGCCGAGAGATGAAAAGTTAAAGATATTCATTGTGGTATAAGTGTTTTTTACATATGAGATTTTGAATGTTTTAATTAGAAATAGTATCAGTAATGACTCAACTTGTTTGCAATTAAGGCAAATAGGGGGAGGTATTTAAATCAACTTGTCACCCAGCACCCACAGACTTTGAGAAAGCTGGTAACAAGCAAAATGCATAAGTCACGTGGTGCCTTTGATGTTGCAAGCGCAGAGTTCCCAAAGGAGAAGGATAAAGACGGAGCCTAAGAAGATGAAGACCCCTGCCGCGTTTCCTACATAACCAATATATGTTTTTTTTTTAAATGAAGTTCGTTTACATCTTAATAAAGCTTTGAAGTTATCTGGAGGTGCCTGAGATTTGTGTTCTTCTGTGGGGCCAGTCAGAGTCCCAAGTCCAGGTAAGAAGTTCACAGAGAGAGGGGCTTAGACTTCTGTGTTTATAGTGTGCTGCACAATCAGAAGTTGTTTGTTTTAACCCTTCAGGGTGCATGAGTGTGGTTTTAAGAAAATACCGCAGTACATGTGAATTACACTAGGGGCTGTGATAAGTGCACAAAAACATGCAAAGCAAATGTGTAATAAAAGTGCTAATTACAACTAAGAATGCAGATGAAATACACTGTGAGATTAATCACATCAAACCCACCAATAATCAAATACAAACTATACGGGGTAGTATACAGCTCATCAAATAGTATGAAGTGTATTATAGGTACATACCCTTTACCATATTAAAATATAGTGCCTATAAGTGGCCCAAAAGGTATGTGTATATAGGGCAGTATAATCTTTTCTATATATGGTAATAAAATCAAATTAAATCATATAGTTATCACACTCCTATTTCTCTGAGCCTGTCTTTATAACTGGCTCAGGTAATTCAGCTTTGGTGTCATATTATAGCTTCAAATGAAGTTTTAGAGATGGCTCAGTCCTCAGTAGTGAAAAACAGGAGAGGCAAAAACAGTTAGGATAAAAGTAAATAACATTTATTTCAAACAATAATAAAAACCTTACATTAAGGTAAATGGTGTGCCAAAGTCCAGATTCACAATACACGGCAAGCACAACGCGTTTCAACACTTTGCTTGTGTCTTCCTCAGGTACCATAACTTTCTGTATGTCTGTGATAAGTGCCCCTTGTTAAGGTGAGAGCACCAATAAGGGTGACATTGGTGGAGGCTGCTTATCAAGTGTTATTACAATATACAGATGCTGCAGTCAAAGAACTTTAAACCTAGGAGTGCTGAAAAGCATTGAAAGTGGTCATCGATCACATCTGAAAGTCTAGTAGTGAACATCTGGAAATCTTTTTAAAACTCAGACTATTATTCCCATTAACAGATTAACTATTCTGATGGTACAATTTTGAGTACATTTAGTTTCATATAGATATATTTGTGGTCGGTTAATATAGTGACCGTGAAAATACTTTATTGGATCAAGTCGGTGTGGTGTGCCGAAACTGACGTAGAGGTAGGCCTGTAAAAAAGAGAACAAAAGGAAATGCAGAAAAAACATACTTTATTGCTACCATGATTATAATACAAGATTTTTTAAATGCTTGCCTTAACTCTTTCTCTGGTTGCGGTATGTAACTAGTGTATATTGCGGATTTCCAACGTCCCAATTTTTTTTTTTTTACATGTACTGGAGTATTGATACTGGACGCGGCTGATGCAGCCCCTATTCTGAATGAATGTCCTGAATAAGAGGCAGGGTCCCAAACTAATTTAATACGCAGAGTTCTAATGTACAACATGAATTTGGTAGTAGTTAGGGGACTGCCTAGCAGTGTAAACAGTGGAGAGTGGCTGGGATTGTCCCTAACCTGTGCAAGATAAGTGTCTAAGACTTTAACAGGGCACCAATGATTCCCGGTGGGGTGGTAGGATACTTCTAGTGGATGGTTTGGTTTTGGAATGGCTGAGTGACAAAAGATAGTAATCATTCACCTTTTTGAAGTCTTTCATGATGAGGCATAAATGACTGTCTGATTGGGCTGTGATTGTGAATTCTCTAGGTCTTAGTAATCCATAGAAAGCTATGTATATAGCGGTTTTTATAACCAGGTTTGTATGGGGTTCAAATGGTAGAGTGTCTGATAAAGCCCGGAATTTCTCCCCATCTATAGGTAAATGTTTTTTTTGTAGTGTGATTATCTAATTTATTTATCCCTTTTAATATATTCTTTACCGGGTAAGCAGAGAGGAAAGGAGTATGATCTGGCATGGTTGATAGAGTTTTATAGTGTTTGTATGAGAGTTTAAGATGAAGGTGGCAAAATGCGGCAAATGCAACCATGGTTTGAGTCGAATGATAATGAATGTTAAATTCTATGGTGAACCTCTGAAAAATGACCATAGCTCTATCGTATGTTTTCTTTGTGTTTGTGGACAAGGCTACTTGTGCTAATTCCTTGCCGTGCACCAATAGCCGGGCTAGTCCAGGATTAAATTGTTGAAATCCGGAGTTTGAGTCAGGTATTTGTTGGCTGCTGGGTGAAGAATTAAGAATTCCTGCAATTTACAACGAGACAAAGTGTCAGCAGCAGAGTTGGAGTAGTCTGGTATGTATTCGCAGTAGAGAAAAAACTAATATGTGTCAGCCAACCAGGTCAGCCTGCGAACTAACCTCATAATGGTCAAAGAAGATGATCGATCCTTATTAATTATGTTGCAGGCTACCATGTTGTTGGTATAACATTTGACTGCCATGCCCGACCAGGATTTGTCCCATGTGAATGCAGCCGCCACTATCGGGTAAATTTCAAATAATGCAGACGTCTCTCGAAAGGAAGGTAGATCGAGTGTCTCTTCCAGCCAACAATTTCTCTATCAGTGGTTTTTGTAGATTGCTGCAAATGCAGTATTAGCAGCTGCATCTGTCCAAAAGACTGGGGATTGGGGGAATGATACTGGGGGAATGAACATTGAACTCCCATTCCAGTGCTCTAGGAACTCATGCCACATGACCAGGTCTGCCTTTGCCGGGGATCTAAGTGACCAATATCCCCATCGGGCAGACCTGGTAATAAGTGAAGCAGCCTAGAAATAAATGATCTCCCCTGGGGATGAATGCGCAAGTTCAAAGATTGTAGGTCTTTCCGAGTGCAAGTTCCCAATTTGAAGGAACTTGCTCACGTCTTCACGAATGTGCATGAGCTTATCCGCGGGGAGACTTGACTGCATGGTATCGGAATTCAGTGTGATGCCTAGAAAATTCTGGTGGTGGGTTCAGTAGTTTTGTCTTGTGACAGAGGAACACCTAGAGTTGCAAATAGTACTATAGTGCCCTTTATACTTGTAGGAGTGCAATTGCTATTTTCCACCATTAAGAAGTTGTCTAGATAGGGTATCACCGTGGGGCACCTAATAATGTTGAGAAGAAGCCAGCAGAGTGTCTCAGGAAACATGTCAAATATTTGGGGACTACTTTTTGCCCTGAAAGTGAGTCTGGTAGCAAAGTGATATTTATCTCTCCAATTAACCCCATGAACATGCCATGAAGAGGGATGGATAGGTAGCAACTTGAAGGCATTGGAGAAATCGGTCTTGCTGAGCCATGTGACTGTTATCATAAATAGTGGATAGGAGGTTGGAACATTCTAAGGTACCTACGGGAGTGACACAAGCCCAGTGTGGAACCCTTGTGAAAACCCGTGTATTAAGTATACCATCAAGTGAGGAGACGGATTTGACTTCAAGTAGAAAGCTAAATTACTTATATTCACCTCAGTTAGTCGTTGTTTTGGGTTCAACTTGGACGGGCACATTGTTTTAGCATGAGCCCTAAAGCATATGGAGCACCGTGCAGTAATTTGCAGGCACTGAAACTGCAAACTCCTGCATTAAAGTTATTACAGACTAGTGCTTTGCCTATGTAGACTATGGGACGTCCGAGTTTGTCTTTTAAGCCATGCTGGTCAAGCTTGTTAACCCCACCTGATTGGTTTGAGAATGAGGAGGGATCAGCTTCTGAGGGGCACAAATTGGTGGTATGGGAAGTGGATGAGCAGACTGCACAAGAGGGGGTACCAGGCCTGCAAAATGTCTGCAAAAAAAACAGCAGGCTCCAGTCAGTGCGGATGTTAAACTGGGCCAGGGTTGCTGCTGCTCTTGCCGACACAGACTTGTGGACGTCGTAAAACATAAAGCCCCCGTACTTGTGGCCCAAGTCCACCACTTTGTGCAAGTATAAATCTAGTTCCTCCCGGTGTTGTGGATAAACAGAGCACACAACATCTCTGAAAATACCGAAGGCTAGGACAAACTCAGGTATGGTTAGTTTTTTTGTCTTCATAACGACAACCAAACAGCTGTAATTGTACGTTCTATTCTCCACAATGTCTTGGGAAGGAATTAGCAATGAGACCAGATTAACATCTTTGCCATCTAAAATATCCTCACAGAGAGCTGAGAGCTGGGGGGACTATGTGTGCTGGGGTAATTACGTGAGTGGAAGGGGGGTGAAAGGTGAGGCAGGGGGCCTATCCTGTTAAATTAGAAGGTGTGATTGCTTGTGCGGGTCCTATGGGAGGATGATCTATGCGTGCCTGGCTGGCATTTTCCAATTTATTCAGTCTATCGTTCATAGACTGAAGGGATGACAAGATGGTGTTTAGAGTTCCTTGTATGTCTGAGTTGTGCCCCTGTGAGCTGGAACCCAGCTCAGGATGCGCTGTGAGCAGTTTGAAGAGTTCTGCCGGCCTTGCTGTAGCTGGGAAGGGGATTTCCCTCCGGGGCAATTCAACCGAGATCCTGGGGATAGGCCTATTGGGTGTGCTAGGGGGGGATAATTCATCTCCGATGTTGGCTTCCTGGAACATACTGCAAAAAAGAACACAACAACAACAATGGTCTGATTAATGACACACCACTGAGCTATGTAGAACTAGCTGGCTAACTAGTGCCGAAGCGAAAAACTATCACCCGTGACAGGTGAGTTGCCAAGCAGCAGGTAAGAGGCTCTATCTATGATTTGGGCGTGGGGCTCGATCCACTAGCGTGGTGGCGGGGTGTTGGCCTCTCGGTGACAGTAAAAGATCCAAAAACATGTGGCTGTGACAGGTGAGGCCCTAACTATAAACCCAATAGGTGGGTGAATGCGAGGCTCTAACTGTGATTTGGGCCGAGGTGTTGAGATTGGGGCCTCGCGGGACCAGTTATGCCATACGACTAAGGCCAGCACCTTATCCTAAACAGCCAGTTCTCTGATCCTGGACGGGGGCTTGATAAAGGGGTAATGCAACGTACCTAGCCAAACCAAGTTGCAGCTCTCGTGACAAAAAGTTCCCTATGAGACCTACAATATAAAATAAAAAGGAGAGAGGGAAAGGAAGGAGGGAGAGAGAGGAGGAAAGGGAAGTTGATAATCTAGATTTAGTATAGTGGAGTTCTTGATATATTGCTGATAGTATTGTATCCTTAAGCCCTGAGTGAGCTGGATAGTCCAGAGATAGTTACTATATTCCCCTGAAAGGTAATCTGTGAAGATGTCTTGCTATAAAGCGTGGTAGTATCTGATGGACAGAGGAGAGTGACATGAAAGAAAGGTATTTTTTAATCTGGACATTTGAAAGATAGTGAGTTTGGATAAAGTATGAAATAGTTGTCGAGTAGAGCCGTGGCATAACGAGGCAAGGCAGGAAATCAAACCCCGTATCCTGATAACCCCATTATTGATGAAGCGTGGCCTTGTAGTGGTAATTAGTAGAGCGATGTGAATGAAAAGGTTTTTTTTTGGTTTTTTTGTACCTGATAGAAACAGGCGACAATAATGAGCCAATAACCCGGCTTATGGTAGAATGACCTTCTGGAAATCTGAAATTGAGGTATAGCATGTCAAACAAGGAAAGGGTATCTTTAAAATAACGTCTAAGACCTGATCTTAACCCCTCTCACTTGCTTATGACATAACAGTATTGCCCAATTGCTAATATTAATATAATGGATAATTAAGAACTGTGACTTAGCATACTATCATAAGCAACTTCTGATTATAATTAGTTGAGATCCCCCTCCTAAACAGTTGACAGGTGTATATCTATTGGTACAATTTACACTGTATTCTTCCATTCACTAAGCGAAAGCATAGAACAGTAAAGTGCTCAAAATGACATGTGTTAAATGAATGGACCTGGTATAGCAGGTCTGAAAAGTCATGTTTGTTTGTTCGGATGAACATTGAACATGTATCAAAACGTATAGGCGAACAGCGGGAATAGCCCGAACGAGGCCATTCTCGACGATTATCTGGTCGTTCATTTGTTTGCGTAAAAGTGCTGAAAGTGGTTCGACTGAATTTTTTTAAATGAACAGAGGACGCTGAACTGGAGGGAAGTACGAATGGTGGCCGGAAACCGGAAGTGCGGGCTGTCGAAGAGAGGCGAGCAGAACAGGAGTGAACAGCAACATCATGGCGAAGGTAAGAAGGGGAAGTAGTGTTTTATAGGAACGCTAACTCCTATCACAAATACAGGCCTGCGGCTATATATATATATATATATATATATATATAACTCACACATGCACTTTCTTTTTTCTATAGAGTGTCATTTTGAGACAAAAGATTTATACTGGTTTTATTTTATATTTAATGTGCTAACTAATGTTTTATATCTAAGGGAGAGCTCAGCACAGACTTTCTCAGTGTCATCAGAGACACTCTTTACTAAAGAGGTAGAGCATAGTAGTATCTCCAATGTCTGGTTTTGGCGGTGATAAATCTGGCGATTGTCTATGCTATTTTACCAACCACTCTAGATATTTATTTAAGTCTGTCCCAGGAGGAAATTGAAAATGATACAGAGGAATTAGAAGAGGAGAGTCTGGAGAGCAGAGGCAGCAGTCCACTATTTTCTGTGCCTACTGTGCACACACCACTTTGTCCAAGTCCATCTCTATCTGCTTTAAAATTGTCTTATTTAATGGAAACTTTTGGAGAATCATTTGCTTCCAGTTCCAGAATGAATTTACCCAGTGAGATTGTTAATAACACCACCACCTTGGAAAAAAGAGAGAGGGGCTATGGGGTGGGGAAACCACCACCACTACCCCACAAAAAGGTTACAGAGGTACAAGGGGCGTAACCCCACAATATATATAGAAAAAAAATACACGAAAAATGGGGCAGACAGTCCACTCACAAAAAAGTGGGTGGAATGCCTAGCCTCATTCAAAGTACCTCATAATGTAAATAGTCACATAGAAGAGGATAAACAACCTTTATTAGAAAAAAATGCTAAAATGGTATATGCCAGCATGAACCAACATCTGCAAAGGTAACACAAGTCTGTATTAATGATCGAAGAAACAGAAAGAAGGTACTCTGGTCCACTGATGCTGCATTTCTTTCTGCACAACCAACTACCATCATCAATAACTCCTCTGCTACTAGTTAGATAGAAAGGGGGGTATGTTGAGCCTAGTGGCACTTGGCAACAGGGACAGACAGTCTCACAGTCCACATCATCCTAAGGACATATCCACCAGCCGACTCTTGAACATTCTGTTGGATTTCATGCAAGTTTCATGACAAAGCAGAAGTCTAACAAAATCACCTGCCTGATTGCTCAGTTTATCACTTTAAGAAGCTCTTCCTTTTACATGAAATAATGCAAGCTCTTTAAGCAGATAGTACAGGCTGTTGCTTTGCAATTACATACTTCTCTCATGATACAATTTCAGCAGGAAGATGGCCCCATTTAGATAGCTTTCCTGTTCTTGACAGCAGAATGGTGGCAGCCCCTGGTGCCTTGGCATGGTGGTGTCAGTGGAGGTGTTCTAATCTTTGCAGCATACCAGGCTGGGAGTAGATCTTTGGAGCAGCAAAACCATCTTTCTTTCCTGATACATTCTGAAGTGGTGGATGAACACCACACTTCAGCAAACTTGTTGCAGGCAATCCGACAACGGTGTCTAATTGGTTGAAAGAGTGGGCAGGCACCAATCTCCATTTTAGGTTTTTGGTTACTGACCTAGCTGCTAACATGATCAAAGCTCTTCAAAATGATTCCTTTGTATGTGTGTGTTCTGCACACATCCTTCATCTTGTACTAAAGTGTGTAATTCTGGAAGCCAACACAAAGGTGCAAACCAAACTTGAGAATTGAAGGAGGATTGCCATGTATTCCCACCATGAGGGCTTGGAAGGAGCAAGAGAAAAGAGGGCTTCCAACACATCTATGACAGGTTTCACTTTAGACAATCGGAATGCCAATTTTGGACAGGTTATGCTCTTGTTTACCTAACCCTTAAACATAATGGATGATGAAAAACATGAAATTAGTTTCTGATAGCACATTCAACACCGATGTTGCAGCAGTGGTCAGGAAGCTGAAATCTACTATATACTTGTTTTCTTGAACAAATTAATAATTGCCCAGAACTGATGCTGGCTTCTGTATATGTTCCTAGGATTAAGGGGAAAGTGGCTGTCACGGCTGCTAGTGTGGTCCAACTCGCAGAAACTATGTAAACATATACATAAAAAATGAGAGGAAATAATAGGACAGAGCATAAACCGGACCTTAGAATGGCCGGACTAATACGCTAGAGATAGAGAATGGTCAAAGGGAAAGCCGAGGTCAAGGAAGCCAGAAATACTTAGATACCATTAAAACAAGCCAAGACAGGGGAACCAGAATTAGGAATAACCAGGGAAAAGCCAAGATCAGGATACCAGGAAGTCAGATTCACAAAGATAAATGCACTCTCGGGAACCAGGACCAGGAAACCACGACAGGGCAAGGAACTGGAGTGAATTAGGGATTTAAATATCCCTCTCTGGGCTCTGATTGGTCAGAGGGTGACCTCTGATCCCACAACGTGCGCGTGCTTTGATGTCGTGACGTCACGCGCACGTCCGTATAAATTTGAGGGGCGGAGCTTGTGGTGTGCGCGACCACGTGGTCAGCGCCATCTTTGATTTGGGTGCAATGCCCAGAAGAAGCGGAGGAGCAGTTCCCGGCTCGCCGGCGAGCAGGTAAACTTGCAATATCGGCGAGGTCGTGCCAGTTGGGCATGGCTGCGCCATGCGGCGGGCCAGGAGCCGCAACAGTACCCCCACTCGAATACCGTTCACCGGACGGAAAGGAACCGGCTTATGAGGGAAGCGGTTGTGAAACGACCGGATAAGACTGGGCGCATGAACCTGGTCAGCAGGAACCCAACAACGTTCCTCAGGACCATATCCTTTCCAGTCAACTAGATAAGACAAAATACCCCTGGAGATTTTGGAGTCTAATATAGAACGAACTTCGTACTCCTCCTGATCACCCACTATCAAGGACGGAGGAGGGGTAGCCGCTTTAGTGAATCGATTGCAAGTAAAAGGTTCAAGCAAGGACACATGAAATGAATTGGTAATTCTCATGTGAGCAGGAAGTGCCAATGAATAAGTCACAGGGTTGATACTAAGGAGGACCCAAAAAGGACCTATGTACCGAGGGGCAAATTTCATGGAAGGGACCTTAAGTTTGACAAGACGTGTGGATAACCACACCTTGTCTCCTGGTTGATAGACAGGATTGGCACCCCGTCTCTTGTCAGCTTGGATTATAGCACGTTTTGATGCCTTCTGTAGTGCTGTATGAACGGAATCCCACGTGTCATGAATAGAATCCAAACGGGTGTTCAAGGCAGGAATATCAGTGTCTGAAAATTTAGAAGGTAAAACAGTGGGATAATAAACCTGATTTACAAAAAATGGACTATGATTAGAGTATTCATGAGTCACATTATTTCTGGCAAACTCAGCCATGGGTAAGATTTCGTACCAGTTAGACTGATTGGCATCAATAAAACAACATAAATAAGATTCTAAAGACTTATTGGCCCTCTCTGCTGTCTGAGGGTGATACGCTGAGGAAAATGAAAGTTCTATACCCAATTGCTTACAAAAGGCACGCCAGAACCTAGAAATAAATTGGGTACCTCTGTCAGATACTATGTTTTTTGGCACACCATGTAACCGAAAGATGTCTTTCAAAAATATTTGTACAAGATCTTGAGCAGATGGTAATTTTCTAAGAGGTAAAAATTATGCAATTTTTGAGAATCTTTCTATGACCATAAGGATTATGTTAAATCCGTTTAAACTGGGCAGATCCACCATGAAATCCATGGCTAAATGGGTCCATGGAGCATTAGGTATCGGCAGTGGTTGTAGCAGCCCAGGAGGAGATTTGTGAGAGGCTTTAGAAACGGCACATATTTGACATGCCCCTACATAATCTTTGTCGTTCCTAAGTGTAGGCCACCAGAACCTCCTGGAGATAGCTGAGAGAGTTTAATGGACTCCAGGATGACCTGCTGTCAAATTATCATGGAATAATCCAAGTACCTTTTTCCTTAATGGTGGTGAAACGTACAGTTTATCCAGAGGTCTCTCCATGGGTGCCTGAGTTTGATCTGCTATTATGGCACAGAAGAGAAGACACTTTGGAAATTGTAGTGGCAATAAGGCATTCTGGAGGTATGATAGGGAATACCTCTTGTTCAGGAACCTCATCTGTCTCAAACTGCCTAGACAGCGCAACTGCCTTGGTCCCGGACCTATACGTAATTACAAAATTGAATCGAGAGAGGAACAATGACCATCTAGCCTGCCGAGAGGACAATCTCTTAGCGTCCCCAATATAAGCCAAATTCTTATGATCGGTAAAAATCAGAAGTGGCTCTTTGGAACCTTCTAAGAGATGCCTCCATTCTTTAAGGGCAAGTACAATGGCCAATAACTCCCTATTCCCAATGTCATAATTTTTCTCTACAGGTGTTAGTTTTCGAGAGAAAAACCCACAGGGATGTAAAGGCGCATCGGGACTTTCTCTTTGAGACAGAATGGCTCCTACTCCTGTTTCTGACGCATCTACTTCTAGAATAAATGGTTTGGTCGGATCGGGATGTGTCAGGACAGATGCTGAGGCAAATAAAGATTTTAATTGCTCAAATGCCTCCTTTGCTTCCTTGGGCCATGAATTGCAATTTGCTCCTTTTTTGGTTAGGTTGGTAATAGGAGAGATTACAGAGGAAAAACCTTTAATGAACTTGCGGTAATAATTCACAAAACCTATAAAGCGTTGTGTAGCTTTAAGGCCTTTGGGTACTGGCCATTGTAAGACTGCTTCCAATTTGCGTGGGTCCATTTTGAAACCAGACAGAGATATAACATACCCCAGAAACTGTATTTCAGTCTGGTCAAACTGGCATTTCTCCAGCTTACAGTAGAGGCCGTTCTTTAACAGGGTTTTTAGTACTGTTCTCACATGTTCGTGATGTGTCTCTAAATCTGGGGAATAGATGAGAATGTCGTATAGATACACTAAAATGAACATGTGGAGATATTCTCTAAGGACATTGTTAATGAAATCCTGAAACACCGCTGGGGCGTTGCACAGTCCAAACGGCATAACTAGGTATTAGTAACGTCCCATTCTCGTATTAAACGCGGTCATCCACTCGTGACCTTCCTTAATTCTGACTAGGTTGTAAGCACTTCTGAGGTCGAGTTTAGTGAAGACTCCGGTACCTTACAACCTATCGAATAACTCAGAAATAAGGGGAATGGGATAGGCGTTTTTTATTGTTATTCTGTTTCAACCCCTATAGTAGGTCTCCTTCTTTTTTAGAAACGAAGAAGAATCCAGCCCCAGCAGGTGAAGAGGATCTATGTATGTGACCCTTTCTGAGAGCATCCTTTATGTACTCTTCTAAACAAAGATGTTCTTTCCTTTATGTGGCAATATGCCTGGTTGTTACTCTACTTGGGGTGATTTGGATTGGAACTCAACTGCAGCTTGTAAACTTTCTAATTACAATAGTGAAGAAATGGAGAATCTTTAAAGTATCAATTCTGTAGCTTTAAGAAAAGAGAGAATCACTGGTAACTTGATTCAACCGAAGTTTTAATAAGTGTTAAACTTAAATGAATTGCATTTAGGCAATAATCCAATGCAAGTAATCAACAACACAAAGTTCATTAATAAGTATTTCCTCAGAGATGCATTAAGTAACATTCTTTAGTTCATGAGAATAATCTTCAATAGAAACAATAAGCAAGTAGCTAAGAATATTTGCAGAGCGAGAACAGTTCATAGTAAATAAGCATGATGGGAGTTGTCCTTCATATAATTAGTAGCTTGAAGCATTGAGTGTCTTTGCAAAGCAAGACACAGTTCATAGTGAATAAACATGATGGGAGTTGTCCTCCATATAATTAGTAGCTTGAAGCAGTGAAGATTTGAGTAAGCAAGCATTAGTTAATTATTAACTGATATTGTAGACAAATAGCTGAAAGATATACTTAAGGTTAATATGTGTAGTCCTCCAATAGTTCAGAGATATGGTCCACTTGTAAAGTAGCAAAGTATCCATTCTCCAGTAATCCTTTATGGCATGCAGCAATCCTTGCATTGGCTCAAAGGCTGGAACGGCTTGTTTGAGCTTGTGGAGAGGTAAGTCTGGTGGAAGTAGCTCCCAGTAGCTGAGCCTGTGGAGCCCGCGGTCTCGCGGAGGCAGCTCCCACATTAGCTCACACACAATCACCAAGCATCCTCTCTCTGGCCCAGTCTCCCTAAATACCGTCAGAGCTGTGTCAGAGGGGGGCGGTGCCCGGCTCCTCACAGCTGAGTGCCGAACCCGGACGTGTAACTCCATGACACTGGTAACACATTTATGGCACAGTCGTAGGGTCTATGTGGTGGTAATACCTCTGACTGTACCTTGTTGAATACCTCCTTTAAGTCCAAATACTGCGGTGGGATTGCTGTGGTCAAGGGAGGCGCTATAGGTATATTGAGGGTACCAATTCGTTGTTGCACCTGTTTTAAACAAATACCTCCGCATCTTTCACCCCAACTCACAATTTATCCTTCAACCCAATCTAAACGTGGATTGTGTTTCTGGAGCCAAGGGAAACCCAGTATTATCGGACATGTAGGTGAAGATATAATTTGGAACACCATTTCTTCAGAATGTAAGATACCCACTGAGACAGTGATTGGCAGGGTTTCGTGTGTGATGAGAGGCTGGGTAAGAGGTCTCCCATCTATAGCCTCTACTGCTATGGGTCTATCTTTCTGCCTTAAGGGCAGGAGATGTTTGGCAGAGAATTCCTTGTCTAGAAAATTCCCCGCTGCCCCAGAGTCAATCATAGCCTCACACTGTACAGTGGTTTTCTTACAAGACAAAGTCATTTTTATAAGGAAATGGTTCTTAGTCAATTTAGGGGACATATACATCACACCTAAGGTCGGTCCCCAAACATGCCTGAGATGTTCAAGTTTTCCGGCCGAACCGGACATGAAAACCTTTGATGTCCCCTTTTGCCACAATACAAACACAACCCCTCATTGCGTCTGTGTTGTCTCTCTGTCTCAGTGAGTTTAGCAATGCCCAGTTGCATGAGCTCAGGTTCTGGAGATGGAGCATGGCTGATTACCACTGGGATAGAGAAATGAGGGGCTATGGATAAGTTAGAACGTCTAGTACGCTGTTTGTTTTTCTCTCTTTCTCTGAGCCTGTTATCAATGTCTATCATGAATGCAATAAAGTCATTAAGGTTAACTGGAAGATCTCTGGCTGCGGTCTCGTCTTGTATATTTTCCGCTAAACCTTCGGAAAAAGCAGCCACAAAACTGTTATTGGTCCAGTCAACCTCGAATGCCAATGTCCTGAACTCTATGGCGTAATCAGCTACAGAGCGGTTGCCTTGTTTTATTCTTCTTAGGGCTCTGGCAGCATTCTTCTCTCCCTTTTGGCTCAAAAGTAGTTTTAAAAGCTGTTAGGAATACATTGTAATCACGGGCAATTGGATTTCCACTCTCCCATAAGGTTAAATCCTTAACCGTTAATTGGTTCATTAGATAGCCAATTTTCGATCTATCTGTAGGGAATGAACCAGGGGAAGCTTCAAAGTGATATTCAATTTGGTTTAGAAAATCTCTAAATTCCTTAGAATCACCACCAAAACGAGGGGGAGGTGAAAGGGTTATGGACGGTGGTTTGTGTGCCACAGGTGCTACTACAGGTGGCGGAGCCCCAGGCGGTACCGGAAGTGCCTCCAGATAGGCAGTTCTCTGGAGCAAGGTCTGGAATGCTTGGGCAAATTGATCTAACCTGTGGTCCATATCCTCCACCCTACTCTCACAGGCAATCATATGTTTGCATAGGTCCGCAGGATCCATTGCCCCGTCGTAATATCACGGCTGCTAGTGTGGTCCAACACGCAGAAACTATGTAAACTTATACATAAAAAAGGAGAGGAAATAAAAGGACAGAGCGTAAACCGGACCTTAGAATGGCCGGACTAATACGCTAGAGATAGAGAATGGTCAAAGGGAAAGCCGAGGTCAAGTAGGCCAGAAATACTCAGATACCATTAAAACAAGCCAAGACAGGGGAACCAGAATTCGGAATAACCAGGGAAAAGCCAAGATCAGGATACCAGGAAGTCAGATTCACAAAGATAAATGCACTCTCGGGAACCAGGACCAGGAAACCACGACAGGGCAAGGAACTGGAGTGAATTAGGGATTTAAATATCCCTCTCTGGGCTCTGATTGGTCAGAGGGTGACCTCTGACCCCAGAACGTCACGCGCACATCCGTATAAATTTGAGGGGCAGAGCTTGTGGTGTGCGCGACCACGTGGTCAGCACCATCTTTGATTTGGTGCAGGTAAGCTCGCAATATCGGCGAGGTCGTGCCGGTCGTACACGGCTACGCAATGCAGCGGGCCGGGAGCCACAGCAGTGGCACTCCAATCTAACATCCTGACATGCTAGAGGTGCAGCCTTCTTAACACAGAACGTGACTTGCAGCAAAAGAGGGGCATGCTGGTTAATGAAGATGTGTGCATTGAGCCTAACATGTTGCCGTTGTCTATGGCTTCCAGCAGCAAAACCCCTAGACAGCAGAATGAAGCAGTAACATTTTTAGCAGAATGCTATTGGTGGTTTGGTAGGAGAAAGTGAAACAGCAAGCATTTGAAATGAGTAGTGCATCTGAAAAGGTCAGAAAATACCCGTCTGAATCTAACTTGCCTCTTACTAAGAAGCCTCTGAGCTACTGGGATGAGAAGAGTGTGTGGCTTGGTCTCTGTCTAGTTGCATAGCACCAATTGGCATCTCCACTGACCACTTTCTAAAGTGAACAAGTTTTTTTTTTGTTTTTTTTTACAGGGAACATTATGAAACCCAATGGTCACAAAAACAATTGAAAACATTATTCCTCAAGCTTAAAGGACCACTATAGGCACCCATACCACTTCAGCTCAATGAAGTGGTCTGAGTGCCAGGTCCATCTAGGATTAACCCTGCCTGCTGTAAACATGAAAATAACAGTGAGAAGACACCAGCGTCCATAGGAAAGCATTGAGAATGCTTTCCTATGGACTGACTGAATGCGCGCGCGGCTCCTGCCGCGCATTCTCATTCAGCCTGTGATGTCCAAAGGAGGAGGAGAGTCCCCAGCGCCGAGAGAGCCCGGCGCTCGAGAAAGGTGAGTGTTTAACCTCCCGCTTCAGCCTGGCGGAGGGGGACCCTGAGGGTGGAAGCACCCTCAGGGCACTATAGTGCCAGGAAAATGAGTTTGTTTTCCTGGCACTATAGTGGTCCTTTAATCACTTTGTTCATCCTGCCCTTCAGTTTGTTACTTGAGGCATTATCATATGATAGTTGAGTTTCAATTGGACACTCACCTCTCCACTAAAAGTTGTTTCTACATTTGCAAACTTATTCTAAAATGTGGCTGTGCTTAAAAAAAATAAAAATAAATAAATCTTAATTATTTTCTTCTGCAGCAGCTTCCCCTTCTTTCAAATGTCTTTCAATGTAATGGGTTTTCCCTGCCTGAATGAGTCTTACGGTGTGTGCTACCACTGTAGACGCAGTTAGGAGAAGATAATGCACTGACTTTTTTGATTTTTTTACAATCAAGGATGGTCACGAACAATAAGAAGTTAAAAATAAGAAAAGGGCATTTAAATCAGAAGCATCCTATTTAAGATATGAGGAAGCCAATAATGCATACAAAAAAGATGATTTGATGTCTCTGAAAATGAGAAAGTTATAGCCAAAGAGACCAAAACCAAACCCAAAATTTTTTTAAGTTAATTCTTAAAAAAATAAAAATGAAAGTCTAGGTACACTGAAGACAAAGACAAGGAAAAGGAAGACATTTTAAATAGATATTTTATATCAGCATATATTAAGAAGGAACCTATGACAAGAGATAAGCAAATACATTGTTATTGGATGACTCTAGACAAGGTGATGGAGCATCTAAAGATTTCTTTCCTAGTGTGTTGCAAAATTAGAAAGTGCTTCAAAATGGGGGGAGAGGGGGACTTTGCCTTCCTTTGGATCAACCACCAAAACAGATGAGAGAAAGCCTGAACTTGATGGATGCATGTCCCATTTCATCTTTGTAACTGTGTATGTACAGATCGGATGTGCGGGAAAGATTTTGTCATAGTGGAAGGGTGAGGGACAATACCATTACAATCATTATGAAATTAAGTTCTGTTACTTCCTAGTTTTTAATCCAGATAAATAATAGCTTTTGCAATTTTGAGGTGACAAAATGAGATTTATATTGTGTAGCTATTAGGCCAGGAAATATTGTATCTATTTTTGGCATGTCACCACAGTCATAGGCAGCATGTTTCCCTGTGTTCTGGCTGCCCAAGAAGCCTTTCCAATTTTATTTTCAGTACAGAAACTTGCCTGAGCCAAACAGCATAATTTTCTTTTCTGTTGAAGTGCTTTTGGCAGAACGCAACCTTTTTTACCCTGCACAACTGAAGTGCAAGCTATTAAGTTTTTGTTAATGCTCACTGTTCATTTTTTTTCTGTTTGAGCTAAAAATTACTGTAAAAAGGGGAAAGAATTTGTGCATTTGAATATAATACCCACATAGAGTAAGTATAGTTAAACCATATGTTTCAAAAATAAAAGGTATTTAAAAATGTCATGTGTAATGGGTAGAGTGGATTCCTGGCAGAGAAATTTGTTTCCTTACCAGCTGGTAATCATTTCAAGAGTAGACAAGTAAGTGAGGATTTATGTGCTAAATTTAGTTTTGCGAACTTATGTTTGTAATTTTTGTATTGAGAAAAATGTTTTTATTATCTATTAATACTGAAAAATAGCTTGCTACCGGTCAAATCCATTTCTTATCCTTCAGTGTAACTAAATTAAAGTACACAAAACAGAGATTGATATTCCCAAGACAAACTTGCATGGTATACAACTCAGGGAAAGATACTTTTTTGATAAGTTAACTTTTCCAGTAGGTCAAATTTGAAAATTTAAAGTTTGTTTATTGAAATGTCTATTTTGATTGTAATAATTAAAGCAAATTACTAAGACACAAGACTACTCGCATAACGTTAAAAGTGAGTGAGTTACAGTTCTATGTCGCAACAGTTCTATTTACCTTTTTATGTTACATTACAATATTTAATCTATGATGGATGTTTGTGTCTTGTGAACACTGCAAACATTTAGAAAACAAACACATTGATGTGTCAACCCATCTACTCTTTAATTTTGTTTAAGCAACACCTTTTAACAACCAATTCAACACCTCAAAAGGACTTGAAAACAATTTTTTTCCTAACAAATAAATACTTTAAAACTATTTAAGAGTTTGTGCATGAGCAAATTGAACGCAACAAATATCTACCATGACATGATTTTAGCACAAGCCATATTAACAAATTGTCCTTTAATTGATGTATTAGATTTATGGAGAACTAACAACCACTGTAATGAAAATGTAACAAAGCAAAAACAAAAGCAACTATTACACAGGTGCACAATACCTGAAAATTTCATTCAGAAGTACCTTAAAGGAATATTATAGGAATATTAGAAATATTATAGTATATTGAGTATAGTATAGAATATAATAGACATAAATATTATATTCTTGTGATGTTTAAGGATTTTCTTTTAGAATTCATATAGGTTATGGTTATGAGAATATGAAAATGAGGCTTGATGTATATGTATATTGACTTCCTTGGAGGGAAAAAAAATTTTGAGAAATAATCTGTGATTTTAAATTGAGGCTTAGACTTTCAGTAAAAAGAGAACTGGACAGTGATTTTATACTCCAGGATAAAGAAAAATGATATGTGAATACAGAAAAGAAGTCATACCAGAAGTAAGTCAATGAGAGGTATGGAATGCATGAAAACAACAAATCTATCAATGTAAGTCTGGAATCAAGGCATATGCATGTGAATGGATGATGTAGAGTGTATTTAAAGTGGCTTTGTCATCTCAAACTTACCATTCTTCTATTGTTTCCTCTTCTCTTCCTCTTTCAGAATATGTTCTTCTTTTTTTCATTTCTGATCTGGTTCTCTTTATAACATAAGACAAAGTAGTGACTAGGGTCTTATGCATTTTTCCTATGCCTTATATATGTGACAAAACGGTGGCGTTTAAAGCTTCACTTCCTCTGTCATGCAAACAAATGGTAAGTTTGCCTTAAACTCCATCCTTTTCAATCTTGACAAAGTGTTGGTAAAATACACAAGACAAAGAAGTGTCTACTTTGCCTTATGTTTTAAAGAGAAATAGATCAGAAATTAAGAAAATAAGAACAGATTCTGAAAGTGGATGAGAATAGGACACAATAGGGTGAAGGTAAGTTTTAGGAAGATGTGATTAATGACTGAGGAAGTTTATACTGTAAATAAATACATTTACAATACATAAAACACATTTCAGAAACATTTTATCCTTTTTTTAAATTCATATTTAAGTCATATTTAAGTTTGTCTGAAATTGCTTACATTTGACCACCAAAATTTGTATTGCGTCACTGAAGTACATTGGCAGGAATTTGGAGGGAGTGTCTCTTGATTACTAGGCTCGCAAGCCTACATTCCATATTATTTTGCAAATATTATTCCTGTCAGGCCCCCTGTCCCCGTGCGGCGACCTTGCTTACCTCATCATTACCTCATCTTGTCCCTGTCTCCAGACTGGCAGTGTGTCTGATGCTGCACGCTTCCTTATATGTGTGCTGCACCCGTTTGTGACCCGGCACACAGTGATGACCTCAGACACCACATGGTAGAGAAGAAACTCCTTCCACGTGTTGTGGTTAACACTAATTGGAGATTAGCCAATCAGACACACCCTGTATGTATATAAGCTAACCTCTCCCTTGCCTCAGTGCCCTGTTGTGGTCTTTGGTATACCATTGAGCGTTGCACTTGTTATTTGGACTTCCTGGTTACTGATATTTGGCTTTGTCTCTCGTTATTCCGGCTCTCTGTTTCCCTTGACCGTGGCTTGTGTTTTGACTATCTCTTTTTGCATAACCCGACCATTCTAAGGATTAGTATTGCAATCCTCTCTACTCTGTCCTGTCTGCTTTCCCTAGTGAACGTTACAATACCTCTCCTACAAACAGACTGATTACAAATATGCTATAGGGGTCTTTTCACAAAACACAAGCTTATTATCTATCTTCTAACAGAAACTCTGCCTGAAAATAGTTCAAGCAAGTCAGTTCAACTTGACTAGAGCAAACACTGGCAAAATGTGTGTGTAAATATATATATACATATACACACATCCAAAATGACTGATATTAGCATATTTGAACCTATTGAACTAACATCCAGTGATGGATGGATGGATGGATGGTCAGATGGGTGGATGAAGGAATGGATGGATGGAATGGATGGATGCAATTGACTCTTGAGACATCATAAACCATAAGTACATCACATTTTCTTCTTTTTTGATGTCTAAGATGGAAGTATTTAAAATTGGTCAAGCAACAGATGTTTAAAAAATGTATAATTCATTTTATTATTGTTCTGCAACCAACATTTCTTGGAATAGGGTGAAAATAAAAATGTGTATCTTAAATGAATGATGGCTATTTTTTTTTTTTCAACCATGACCAATAACATAGTAAATAATGTATGCATTTTCTAAGTGAAAATACATTAGAACACCACTTATGTGAACAAAGTTAAACTTGATATATTTCTGCAAATTCAAATGCATACTTACTATCTATTGGATGAATTTATCTGATCAAAATACATAAAAAATGGAGCTTGTTCCCTTCATCCAGATGAACAATCCCACCAAACAGTGTTCTTCTAAGTTATATAAAACCGAACACAGGCGATCATGGAAGTTTCAGTGTCTGAAAATAGTTCCATGAACTCGACGAACAAACACCGCTGCCTGTGTTCATGCAAACAAGAGGGCCTCCACCTTGTGGTCATTCATACGTATTGTGGTCACCCAGATGAACGTTTAGAACACTGTGGCTAGGATTGTTACAATGTATCCATTATGCTTAACAAGCTTTCGGGTGGTCTATAGTTTATACGGCTGTTCGGTTCCCGAACAGCATAGGGGAATCACACGAACCGAGCCAGTTAAATAGTCTATTACAGGTTTCCCTGCAGGGCCCATAGTCTATGGGTAGGAGGCTGGCAAGCAGGTTCCTCCAGAAGCTTGTGGCAAACTCATGTAGGAATGGGAGTTTGTCACACACACTTCAGATAATATTCTGCAGGCATGAAGAAAGTGTGACCTGCACTCTCTGTGGTTTCTGAGGGGCTCTTATCATGTCCACCAACCACTGTCCAAAATGAGTGCATGTGTTCACAAATGTCACCTCATCTTGTGAAGCAGACTGCCTTTGTGAAGTTGAATATACTTGGTCTACATTAAGACTCTAATTGAGGTTAATGTTTAACTTCAACAATGAGGATATGCATTCTGGAGATTAAGTGAAACAGAAACATTGTCAATTAGCTTATTAAGTGGATGTTTCTCCTCTTCTGGCTGTGGAAAAGCCTTCTACCTTCCACCAGTGCAGCAAGTACTGCATTTCCACTTTGTATATTTGTCTTTGCTCTGGGTGTGAAACAGGTGAGTGGATCAGCATTTGTCCAATCATGCTCACCTTTCACTTTATGTTTTGCTCCTAGTTGTGGCGATTGGTGTCCCATTTTTTCATAATTTTATCTAATCACCTCACATATATTACCATTACAAGTTCAACCATTACAAGTTCAACCATTAGAACCACAAAACACAATTTGTCAGTAAGTCTTGTGGACATCAGCTTTTAAGCACTCACTGTACACAGACACAGTCCAACGTCCACAACATTACACACTCACTTAATGACTCAAGACTGCGGATATAGATGGAAGGAAGACAAACTGTTGGACAATAGCATACCATTCCTGCTTCTGTACAAGAACGTTTATGTATTTCTGGATTGTTTGAGTATTTTGCTTTATTTTTTAACACCTAGCACCATAATCACTACAGAGTGATGTTATGGTTATGGTTTCAGGGAGCCTTTGCACCCAGATAATATAAGTAGTTTAAGCTGTTTCCTAATGGTTTGACAAGATACAGAACTGTAACAGTTACTTTCTCAATGTGTGTAGTGTTAGTTGTACACTAGAAGATGTGAACTTTAACCTTCATGCCTTGGTGATAGGCAGAGAAGAACTCCTGCATGAAGCTTTTACTTTCTTTTCAGAGCCAAGCATTGCTATGAAGGGCATGTTTATAAGCTAAGAACATCAAATGGATGCTCAATGGAGAGAGAGCCCCCAGCTCTCATAGAAGGGATGATTGTGATTGGTGGACAGCAGAGTAAGTTGCTTGAAGTTGGCAAATATAGGCTACCATTCACAGATTATTTCACGAAGACTAAACTAACAGGAAAATTCACTTAAGTGAGAATTTAGTTGAATTCAACGTGAATTTCAAAGGTAAGGTCAAAATAGCGGACAGAATTTTTCCAGTTGAACTAGGTTTTTTAGTTTGGTTATTCTTGTCTTAAATGTACTTTGAATTCTCACTTTAGTGAATAACCCTGTTACTCTAGTACTTGCATTAAGGGATATCTGAGAATGTATTGCACTGCTTATTGCACCTGAAAAGCTAGAAAGCAGTTATGGTTATGGTGCTTGAATTAGTTTATTTATTAAATATTTTTTTACATCATTCTTACAAAGTCAATTAGGAAAATATATCTGCTAAATGACTCCATAATTTAATATCCTTATGTGAGATTTCCTTTAGGATACCGAATGAGCTGTTTATTATATCACTCCGTAAAACGGCTCTTACATTTTCATGTTTCAGCAGTTAGTAGATAAATCCCAAATATGGTATCTGTATTTGGGACTATTTGCTAATGTCATATAGGGCTAATAAGGTATACCTTAGTACCTATACTACCATTTCTGTGTTACTGTTTAGTAGATATATCTCCCTTATTTTGTATAATTTCAATCAATTTGATCGACTCGATACCAGAAAATTGTGGTTTTCTACTAAACTATACAACACCCTCATATTGGTAGTGCTACCCAAATATGACTATATTACATTAGGGTACCAAATTAGGAGTATGATTATAGCAAAGAAGACTTGCCTGTGTTTGCGGAATTCAATTTGTTCAAATGGAATTTTCTAAACAAAAATATTGAATTATTTTCATTTCAAACAAAATAATTAGTGGACAAAATGTATTTTATTAAGCATTTTTTTCCATCCTTATATATTCTGACAAAATTAAAATTTCTGCAATGCCCGAGCCTGTTTAACTATTTAAAGTGTAAACACATTTTTGTCATGAATAATTACACTGAAATCTTTTTTATAAACGCAACACTTTTGTTTTTGCCCCCATTTTTCAACTCAAAGATCTAAGACTTTCTATGTACACAAAAGGCCTATTTCTCTCAAATATTGTTCAGAAATCTGTCTAAATCCATGTTAGTGAGTATTTATCCACTCCGAGATAATCCATCCAATTTACAGGTGTGGCATATCAAGATGCTGATTAGACAGCATGATTATTTCACAGGTGTGCCTAAGGCTGGCCACAATAAAAGGCCACTCTAAAATGTGCAGTTTTACAGTATTGGCGGGGTCTGGTCGGGGATCCGAAAACCAGTCAGTATCTGGTGTGACCACCATTTGCCTCATACAGTGCAACACATCTCCTTTGCATAGAGTTGATCAGGTTGTTGATTGTGGCCTGTGGAATGTTGGTCCACTCCTCTTCATTGGCTGTGTGAAGTTGCTGGATATTTTCAGGACCTGGAACATGCTGTCGTATACGTCGATCCAGAGCATCCCAAACATGCTCAATGGGTGACATGTCCGGTGAGTATGCTGTCCATGCAAGAACTGGGATGTTTTCAGCATCCAGGAATTGTGTACAGATCCTTGCAACATGGGGCCGTGCATTATCATGCTGCAACATGAGGTGATGGTCGTGGATGAATGGCACAACAATGGATCTCGTCACGGTAGCGCTGTGCATTCAAAATGCCATCAATAAAATGCACCTGTGTTCATTGTTCATAAAATATGCCTGCCCATACCATAACCCCACCACCACCCTGGGCTACTCGATCCACATCTGCCCTGTACAATGAAAACCAGGATTCATCAATGAAGAGAACACTTCTCCAAAGTGTCAGACACCATCAAATGTGAGCAGTTGCCCACTCAAGTCGGTTACGATGACAAACTGCAGTCAGGTCGAGACCCTGATGAGGATGACGAGCATGCAGATGAGGTTCCCTGAGACAGTTTGTGCAGAATTTCTTTGGTTATACAAACAGATTGTTGCAGCAGCTGTCCGGGTGGATGGTCTCAGACAATCTTGGAGGTGAAGATGCTGGATTTGGAGGTCCTGGGCTGGTGTGGTTACTCGTGATCTACGGTTGTGAGGCCGGTTGGATGTACTGCCAAATTCTCTGAAATGCCTTTGGAGATGGCTTATGGTAGAGAAATGAACATTCAATTCAAGGGCAACAGCTCTGGTGGACATTCCTGCAATCAGCATGTCAATTGCACACTCCCTCAAAACTTGCGACATCTGTGGCATTGTGCTGTGTGATAAAACTGCACAATTTACAGGGGCCATTTATTGTGGCCAGTCTAAGGCACACCTTTGCAATAATCATGCTGTCTAATCAGCATCTTGATATGCCACACCTGTGAGGTGGATAGATTATCTCTGCAAAGGATAAGTGCTCACTAACACAGATTTAGACAGATTTGTGAACAATATTTGGGAGAAATAGGCCTTTTGTGTACATAGAAAAAGTCTTAGATTTTTGAGTTCAGCTCATGAAAAATGGGGGCAAAAACAAAAGTGTTGCGTTTATAATTTTGTTCAGTGTACATTTCATTATTTTAGTAGACAAATTAATAGGCGATATACACTATAGCCAGATGCAAACTTAGGTGTGTATTAGTCTTCTAGTCCTCTTAGGTGGTTTACAGTGATATACTGCATCTGTATATTAAAAGTTCAAACATAAATAGACATTTGGTGCTCATATCAAAGCTTCTTTAAAACATTAAATAACTTTAATATTTGATAAATAACTTAAATACAATGGCATTATGTAAGACCTTTGAATATCTATAAAATGTTTTACTCCATGATTTTGTTGAAACCTCTATGTAAAAAAACAAAACATAAATAAAATTAAAAAATATTGTATGTACATCAATTTAACTTAAAAATTAAGAAAAAAAGTAAATGGCTTACCTTTGAACCTCGCTCATTAAAAATTATTTCAACATCTAAGATTTTACCAAATTGCTGCAGAAAAAAGGGGGAAAAAAAACAGCCGTAATGGAAATATTAGGGAAATGTATAACTGCCAATCTCTTAAAATCAATAGTTCAACAATAAGATACAGTGAATAGATGGTAGTGATTATTTGAGATACTTTGCACATTACATATAGCTTGATTGTCTTTTTCCCTGTTTCATTTTAGCATTTGAGAAATTCTCTCAACAAGATTATTAGTCAGACTTGATTTTTTTTAGAACAAAGTAAATATTGTGCCATTAGAAGTTTAAGGTTTCATTTTTCACTGAAAGTGATTATATGGGGATAACTTAGTTATAATAGTGGAACAGACACTTTATGCAAGACAAAGCTAAGTGTCTTGTTTAGAGATCCAAAAAAGTTCTGTTTTCTAATTTTGGTTCTTTTAACATCATATGTATGCACTTGGATCTCACTATGTGATTGCTAATGTGTCTGTTCTTCCAGTATGCTAGTAAGGTTGGATACTGAATTGTTTTACAGAGTGAAAGTTTCTCAAAACAAACCTTGCCCTATATTAACCTCCTTCTGACATCACTTCCTTGCCCTGTCATGGTTTATTATAGCCTGAGAGTGCGTTCTGAGTAGTTGTCTTTTCTCTGGTTCCTGACTTAGGCTTGTTTATCGGTTATTCTCTTTTCTGGCTCCCTGACCTTGGCTCTGTCTATTTCGCTTTTCGTATCTCTGTATACCTGACCTTGGCGTGTTTGACTATTCTTCCCTCATTCCTACGTTAAGTCCTGCCACTTTAAGGTCTGGTAATACGTCTATCTGTGTTCACCTTTATTGTTCCCTGGTTTGCGTGTTGGGGAGTATTAACCTTGACACTCTTATGGTTTGTGTTCTATTAGTCTTCAGGTGATGGTTGTGCAAAAGATATATACACAGGAATAGGGCTACTTATGTTTTGGGGCAAAATGTTATCTGAAGAAGATACAGGGTTTTCACTGGTCATCTCATACAATTATAAGAGTGACTGACAATTTAATCAATAGGAAATTGTGTAAATCTTATGTTAGCTGATATACTGCTAATGACATGTGAAGCATGAATATTCTGAACTATCACAGACTAGTTGCTTTAGGGTCCAGACTGAGGTACTCAGACTCGGTGTGGCAGACCACCAGTATATCGCCACCACGGACTCCCTTTCCCAAAGTAACGTAGCTCTATCAATCATGAAAGTTAATATCGTTGGTATCGCCTCCCCCCCCCCATAAATTAGTCGAGACTGAAAGATGGGAGTGGCAAGCACTCTTAATTTATACATACAGTAAATTACTCTTGGTGCCTGAGAGATAATTGAGTCAGGAAACTTACAATTCAATTATCTCCCAGGTACAGAAAAATATGACAATTTTTCAACAACACAAAAGTACCCCCCATATCCATGGAAACCCCTCCAGACTCCGATAGCCTTGATCTGAGTACCTAACATATCAAAAAAGCACTCAGATCGGTTAGGTGGTTTGGAATTGCCATCAAGAGAAATTTTGACCGTCCGGCCACGAGGTAGAAGCCCAAAATAGAGAAATCGAGGCAAGTCGATATCCGGTTTAGGATTTCTTTTTTTTTTCCATATATATTTATTTTCACAAGTAGCATACATTAAAAGCCAATTTGCTGTATTACAATGGGATTTCTATATGAAAACCACACACAATATCGGAATGATTTCAAGTGTTGAATGCTCCCCCCAGTCTGTAGTTAACATCTCCTGAACTCCGTTCGTATAGGTGGTCGGAAACTTGAAGCAGTTCCATCTTCACCTGTGTTCACGGGAGTATCTATACGGAATCAGTTTCAGGCACTCGACGACCACGTGCGTTCGGTTACACGAAATAGCGGGCACCCAGGGGAGGATTTTATTAATTGTTTCTGTTGTGGTTTTGCACTGGATACTTTGTATTCCACGTTCCAATTACATGTTGGGGTGGTCCTCATTAGGGAACTGAACTAGGGGAGTTTCGAATGAGCAAATGAACAGGGAAAAACTAAAAGTACCGAACCAAGCGATGGGGCATTCCTTCAAACTCTGCTCAACCGAACGTCTTCCAATTGACCAAAATTCAGGCAAACATTCGGGCATGTCAAACAGATTGGAGAAAAAAAAAATATATTAATATTCACTAGTGGCCAAAATTGGGAAAATCTTGTGAAATATTTTGTATTTCTGAGGTTTGATGCATCATAACTCTTTTCACATTTTTTTGTGTTTTTTAATAAAAATAAAATAGTCAATCAATGTATTTATTAAGTATTGGCCAGCTGCATCATGATTAATCCTCATGCTGCTGAGGGTTATTTTTGCAACCGGGTTCTATTTGCCACTGGCAGCATTAGTAAATAGCAAATACTACTTCATATTATCATTCACTTGCAAAAAGTCTGTGGGATCCATTTAGTCTCAATTGAGTTTAAAATCACTGCTTTGTACATATTACAATACTTAAAGGGGATCCCCTTATATTATGGAAAAAGCTATCACTACAGTATTCACCTGGGCAACAAGGTGTGTGATTTTGTTAGCCTGCTGTTTTAATATGACCCTGGAATGAAATACAACAAAATGCTTAAGAAGTGACTGGTGGACCTATCCCTTGAATAATGAGGAGTCTGACTTTCCTTGTCAAACCTGTCTGTTAATTAACGGCACTATCCTTAAAATTATTCCTTCTCTGCAGTAGTGGAGAATGTACAACGGATAGTAAGAAATGAGAACTGTGCAGAATCAGTTACAGTACCAGTTAACTTCCTGCCCGCCCTAAAACATTTTCTGATTCTTCCTTCAGGAATACAGACTTGTGTGTTTTGAGATGAAGTTCATACCAGCACTAGTGAAATGACTTACCACTCTCCCACTACTCAATTCCATGTTGCCGCACAATTTGTGCTGTGCAAATCACCCTTCTTGGAGGTGCTCAAAGTGATCCCAAACTGTGCATTAGCAAAATACATTACCATGACTGTTGAAGATGTAAGAGTTTTATCATCGGTGGTTTTGGGAGCTATAGCAACACTAGCACTTGGTTGACTAATGCTAATAGGGTGGTGGTAGTCATAATGAAAGTGGGTTACCAACTTGTGGTACTGAAGCAGATACAACTGTCTTCATTGGATGAGGCAATTCAAAAGCAGATAAGGTGTCTAAGATACAGAAGGGGAGTGCACACTAGGCAATTTTTTCTATTGCCTCTCCTCTGAAGACTCATGTCTTGCTTTTCACCTGGTTAATAGTCAATTTTCTCCTGGGCCACACATAGACAAAGTTTATATGCAGTGGTAGGGTGGTATCATTCCCAGATTCATCACCATCAAGACCAGACATTGACGACAGTACTTTGATACTCTGCCCTACCTCTTCAGCAAAGGTGGTCTTTAAAGGCACCTGCAAACTAGAATCTGTTGATTGATTGTTCCCTTGCATCTTGGGTCGGGGCTATTAGAACTAGGGGGTAACATTGGGAATGGCAAGAAGACCAGTGGTTTCACCAATTGTGGCATTACTTACCTCCGCCGAGCCACGTAGATCTACTCCTGAGGCATGGTCAGACTGCTCCATACGACCGCACAGCACACTGAGGGAGACTTACCTCCTTCAATCCATGCAGACCTCTTGCTGTTGCGCAGTCTGACGGAACTACGCGGCCATGCGGCAGGACGTTTATATATAGATGTGGACGGGATATCATGCCCACTCTTAAAGTGACCACGTCATCATTGAGATCCTAATCTGTTTTGGATCGCAGTGATGACGTGGACCTATCAGAACATAGGTAATCATATTTAAGGCTTGTTTTAGCCCCTATTCAGTAACCTATCATGGTTTCTGTTAGATCCTCGTGTTGTGCTCCTTGAGTCTTCAGAGGAGAGGCAATAGTCCTCCCTTGTGATTTCCTGTGTTTGACCTTGGCTTCATATTTGACTCGTGATTTCAGGAATCCTGACCTTGGCTTCATATTGGACTCATGATTTCTGCTATCCTGACCTGGCTCTGTCATGACTCGAAGTAGTCCTGTTATTTCTGTCCTTGATTTATCTTGACCCTGTTTCTTGTTGTATTATACGTTAAGTTCGGCCATTCTAAGGCTCGGTTTTTCGTGTTTTGGATTCACCTTTTGTGGGTTTCCCCTTTCCTGCATGTTGGGGTACGACTCCCATGGCACCAATCCCTTATTTTACCATAAAACATAGAATTCTTGAACTAGCTGTGGTAGAAGGGACTGCAGTGGAAGTAGCAGCAGATGTTGCGCAGCTGGTAGTATTCTTCTTGGGAAGGGAATTGGAAAACAGCCTCCTTGTACATGGAGGGATCTGCTTGCTTTTCATTCTCCTAACCGTGCTGCGCTTTTCCTTTAATTTTCTGCTGTTTTTTGTCAGGTTGACTAGTACGAGTCTTCATGATGGCACAGGTTGTACTAGTTGTGCTGCTAAAAATAATCTCAGCTGTGTTTCGTAAAGCCTGCATTTTTTACAAACTTGCTGCTTCTACTACTTGTCGACCTTGCTGATTTTGACACTAGTGGCAGAAGTGCCAGCAATACTCATGGCTAAGAAACTTGTGCAATTCATCAGAATCTCCAAATTTCAAAACCATGTATAGATGAATCCCCAAACAAACAAAAGAACAGTGGATGAAACCAATTAGTTTGTTTCATGATTCAAAGTTCCTTTCATTGCCTCATATAAAGATGAATGATGGCTAGGAGACAGCCACTGAATGTTGACTGTAGTCACAGATCAAGGGAGAAGTGACCAATATATAACTTTTTTTACTGCTACTCCTCTTTTTCCCTCTACTCATTACTTCTCACTTGATACGTGAACCAAATTGCTTCAAAATGCACTATTAGTGTACTGATAAATATATACATAATATTCATAGTTTGCAGTACTCTGGACAACTTTCATACTCTTTTGGTTTATCCAAATAATTTTTACCAAAACAATTGCATGTACGAAATTTCTCCAAACTGAAATGCCACATGGACAAATCACTACCCAAAACATAATGAGCCAATCAATATGGAAGTCAAGTTTTTTCATTGTGCATAAGTTTACTAAACACTTATCACCTGCTACTATTTAGAGCTGCACTACAACAAATTCATGGGTCTAGAATATACTTTGAAAAAATCACATTGGTTGCCCAGAGAACAACCACCATCTACCTGAGAGAAGGACCTGCAGCTCAAGTATGAAAAATGTAAGGTCAGAGCATAAACAACTAAATAATTCGGATATTAGTGATTGATTGGATGCTGGATACTTACCCCAAACATTTGTCTAAGATCTGGGTCTCTAAATCTGAAGGGAATATTTGAAACATGGAGCCGTTTAGGTTGTGTTTTACTTTCCAAATTTTCTGAAGACTGTGTCTGTTGCTGGCCATCAGTCTGTGCTGCATCATCTGTCTGCTGTGAAAAGAAAAAGTTGTTAAATTATTAAAAGAGACATTGTGAGCAGGTAATCAAAATAAAAAGGCACGCTATTCAAACATTTTGACAGCATGGTTAATGTACTAGAGTGCTCGGTAAAGCAGCTTTGTAGAGTGTGAAAATATCAGTTCTTCCTTACCACTTCAGCAGAAAAAAAAACAAAAAACATTCTTGGGTCATAAAGGAATTCATGCCGCTGTTTGGCTTGGCCAATATTGACACTGAAAACATTTCAGGAAGCTAGAACAGCAGGAAAAATGCAGCCTAAGACTGTGCTGGCTGCTACAATATTGTCTGGCTTTACATCTATGCAATATTACCCATTTTTGCAATGTCAATACAGAGTTGACAAATTATAGATTACGACATATCTGGAATTTTTTTTTCTTAGTTTTTTTTTTCTTCAAGCCACAGTTAGAGATACAAGGTAATGAGAGTAAAGTGAAATGTCAAGCAGAGAAAGTAGCATTGCGTAGCAGGTTGATTTCTACCCCTGCATTCTTGGGAAAAGGTGTGGAATGAGGGCTTTTAAATTTTACGGGGAAGTTTTAATAGTAGAGTAGTGTAACACAGGACTGTGTAGGATTACCCCTTTTGAGTCTAGTGCTGCTGTTATAGTGGCTTGCTGTGTGGGGCTCTCCCCCAGAGAAGGAACTGAATCATTGGTATAGTGAAGGAACTGTATTGTTGGTATTCAGAGGTGAGTGTAACAAAGGGGGCGGGAGGGTGTTTACGTGAGTATCTTGAGGTATTTGCAGCCTTTGAACAGTGCGGTCTTAATAGTTGAACATAAGTGGCTGTGATCAGTGTGGGAATTTGGTATCCCTAATAGACATTGTGCATTAGGGTTAAGTAACAGTGAGCATAGATGCAGGTGCTTTAGAGCCGGGTAGGTGTCCAGTAGACAGAGATTAAAGAATAAAGGAAAGCAAAATATAGTGGAGCAAGTAAACAAACATGTAACTAGCACAAAATAAAAAGGTGACCAGTATTCTCAAGATGTTTAGAAGGTCATAGCACCAGGGACTTTGTAGCCTCACCATGTGACAGTACTGTCTCTCATGTAACAGCCGTGGCTGATGAGGTTTTTATGGACCATGGTGTAAAGTCCTGGATTGTCTCTGGGTTCAGATTTGATAGGTCAGTCCCAACTGCGCCGGGAATGGCACAGAGGCCTATCCTCTGCAGCTGCTCCTCCAGTTCCTGGTATGTTTCAAAAATGAAATAAATACGTAAATAAGCAATTGACAACTCAATCATCCGTTCCACCTGCAGGCGAACAGATGTATCCCACATTTAGACTAACATCAGTAACCATCCTTCAGAGTGGAAAAAGCAGTGCCCTATCAGCTTCTCCCATTTGCATTATATGTTATTTAATGTAATAAGGTGGGTGAACTAGGGGATGACCTGTTCAAATCTGGCCTTACTGTGGCTCAAAGTTTCTGTCAAGTTGACCATTTTTTTAAATTTGTTACTACTGTGCACATGAGCCTGCTTACTATCTTACTGGGACTCAATAGGACATTCCTTTAATTACTTTATTTTATTATTATTATTATTCCTTTGTAACCAATTAGGGGTCAGACATTAACCCCTTAAGGACGGAGCCAAATGTACACGTTGTGAACGAAACAAAATGTAAACAAAATCTGGCATTTGTGCTACATGTCTGTCCAACCGTAATTCACCTCTTTCATAGTAAATGCACCCACCCTTATTATATATCATTTTATTCAGGGGAAACAGGGCTTTCATTTAATATCAAATATTTAGCTATGAAACATAATTTAATATGAAAAAAATGGGAGAAAATAAGAATTTAATTTTTTTTAGTTCTACATGACATTTTAACTGTCAATGTCATATTACTGTTTGCTTTTACTGCAATAAAATACACATATTTGTATTCAGCAAAGTCTCACATGTAAAACAGTACCCCCTATGTACAGGTTTTATGGCGTTTTGGGAAGTTACAGGGTCAAATATAGCACGTTACATTTGAAATTGAAATTCGCCAGATTTGTTACGTTGCCTTTGGGACTTTATAGTAGCCAGGAATGAAATTTACTTGCCCAGTGCCACCAATCACTCACTGGTGTCACAATAGCGTGCATTTAAAAACCCAAAAACTTTTTTCACTGTTATAGATTGAATAGCAGTTAGTTGTCTCCAAGCGTCTGTGTGTCAGGCCTACAACATGTACTCTGCCAATTCACAGTGCCACTCATATCTGGTGTCACAATAGCTTGCATTTAAAAACAAAAAACTTTTTTCACTGTTATAGATTGAATAGCAGTTAATTGTCTTCAAGCGGGTGTGTCAGGCCTACAGCGTGTACTCTGCCAGTTCACAGTGCCACTCATATCTGGTGTCACAATAGCTTGCATTTAAAAACAAAAAACTTTTTTCACTGTTATAGATTGAATAGCAGTTAGTTGTCTCAAAGCGGGTGTGTCAGCCCTACAGCGTGTACTCTGCCAGTTCACAGTGCCACTCATATCTGGTGTCACAATAGCTTGCATTTAAAAACAAAAAACTTTTTTCACTGTTATAGATTGAATAGCAGTTAGTTGTCTTCAAGCAGGTGTGTCAGGCCTACAACGTGTACTCTGCCAACCTTTGCCAGTTCACAGTGCCACTCATATCTGGTGTCACAGTAGCTTGCACGCATAGTACCACTAATCGGAAAAAAAATGACAGGCAGAGGCAGGCCACCCCGCAGGGGCCGTCGTGGTCGTGGTGCTGTGATTCCCTTTTGCCCTAGAATAATGCCCAGTTTTCAGAGGCCAGGTACCCTGAACTTGAAAATTTTCTGAGGACATAGTTGACTGGCTAACACAGGACACCCAATCTTCTACAGCTTCCGCTCGGACCCTTGACACAACATCCTCCTCCAGCTTAGCTTCGGGCACCTCTCAAGATACCACTCACCCGCCTGCCGCCAACACTAGCACCACAGCCAGCTTAGCTTCGGGCACCTCTCAAGATACCACTCACCCGCCTGCCGCCACCACCAACACTAGCACCACAGGCACTGGGCAAGTGGGAACAGTATCCACTGTGAGCCTGATACAGAAGCTGGCAGGCAGGCAGCTGCAATTACATTACAAAAAAAAAAAAAGCAAACTGATGTTCTAATCCTAAAAAGGGCTTTTTGGGGTGCTGTCCTTACAGCAGAGATCAGATGAGTCCTTCAGGACTGTAGTGAACACTGTATACACTAACCTAGCTATCCATTTCCCTATCAAATCAACAGCAGCTACACTTTCCCTCCTCTCACTAAGCATGCAGCTTGAGAATGAATCTAAAATGGATGCTGTCCAGTAGGTGGGAGGGTCTGCTAGGGAGGGTGTGCTGCTAATTGGCTGGAATGTGTCTGCTGACTGTGAGGTATGTCAGAGGAGTTATTTACACATCCGTTTGAAGAAATTAGTGATGCGCAACCATTATTGACAGAGGATGTAGATAACAGGGATATGTCTCAGTCAGGCAGCAGTACACATGTACGGTGTGATGATGATGTTGTACCCGCTGCTGCTTCCTTTGCTGAGTTGTCAGATACAAGTGAAGCGGTTGATGATGACGATGTGTCCATGGATGTCACGTGGGTGCCCGCTCGGTAAGAAAAAGAACAGGGCGAAAGTTCAGATGGGGAGACAGAGAGGAGGTGGAGACGAGTTGGAAGCAGGGGGAGGTCGTCGCAAGGAGCTAGTGGCACAGTCAGACAGCATGCATCGGCAGCCGGGGTCAGCCCGACAGCACGCCAATCAACGCATGCTGTGTCCACCACCAGAATGCCGTCATTGCAGAGCTCAGCAGTGTGGCATTTTTTGTGTGTGTCTGCCTCTGACAAAAGCGATGCCATTTGCAACCTGTGCCAAAAGAAACTGAGTCGTGGGAAGTCCAACACCCACCTAGGTACAACTGCTTTGCGTAGGCACATGATCGCACATAACAAACACCTATGGGATCAACACATGAGTACAAGCAGCACACAAAATCAAAGCCACCATCCTCCTCCTGGTCCAGCATCTTCAGCCACGTCAACCACTGCTGTCCTCCTTGCCCCCTCTCAACTATCCGCCACTCCGTCTCTCGCGTTGAGCAGTTCCTGCTCATCTGCCCACAGTCAGGTGTCTGTCAAGGACATGTTTGAGGGTAAGAAGCCAATGTCAGAAAGTCAACCCCCTTGCCCGGCGTCTGACAGCTGGCTTGTCTGTACTATTAGCCCACCAGCTTTTACCATACAAGCTGGTGGAGTCTGAGGCGTTCAAAAAATTTGTAGCTATTGGAACACCGCAGTGGAAGGTACCCAGATGAAATTTCTTTTCACAAAAGGCAATCCCCAACCTGTACTCGATTGTGCAAAAGGAAGTAATGGCATGTCTGGCACAGTGTTGGGGCAAGGGTCCATCTGACCACTGATACCTGGTCTGCAAAGCATGGTCAGGGCAGGTATATCACCTACACTGCGCATTGGGTAAACCTGCTGACGGCTGCCAAAAAAACATGCCAGTGAGGCGCTTGATTTGCGACAGCCCGACACGTTGGAATTCAACACTCCTAATGTTCGACCGCCTGCTCCAACAAGAAAAAGCCGTTAACGAGTATTTGTATGACCGGGGTGCTAGGACAGCCTCTGCTGAGCTGGGAATTTTTTTGCCACGTTACTGGACGCTCATGCGCAATGCCTGTAGGCTCATGCGTCCTTTTGAGGAGGTGACAAACCTAGTCAGTCGCACCGAAGGCACCATCAGCGACATCATACCATTTGTTTTTTTTCCTGGAGCATGCCCTGTGAAGAGTGCTGGATCAGGCCGTAGATGAGCGTGAAGAGGAAGAGTTGTGGTCACCATCACCACCAGAAACAGCCTTATCAGCATCGCTTGCTGGACCTGCGGCAACGCTGGAAGAGGATTGTGAGGAAGAGGAGTCAGAGGAGAAATGTGGCTTTGAGGAGAAATGTGGCTTTGAGGAGGAGGAGGAAGACCAACCACAACAGGCATCCCAGGGTGCTCGTTGTCACCTATCTGGTACCCGTGGTGTTGTACGTGGCTGGGGGGGAAGAACATACCTTCAGTGAGATCACTGAGGACGAGGAACAGGACATGAGTAGCTCGGCATCCAACCTTGTGCACATGGGGTCTTTCATGCTGTCGTGCCTGTTGAGGGACCCTCGTATAAAAAGGCTGAAGACATGCAGAGCTTTTTAAGTCCTACGCATCGCCACAGCCCTTCGGGGTCCACCCTCAGAGAACGACTCGACCGACAGGTAGCAAACTACCTCGCCTTAACTGCAGATATTGAGACTCTGAGGAGCAATGAACCCCTTGACTACTGGGTGTGCAGGCTTGACCTGTGGCCTGAGCTATCCCAATTTGCAAAAGAATTAGAGGGGCAAAGGTTTAAAAATAATATTAGGAAGTATTACTTTACTGAGAGGGTAGTGGATGCATGGAATAGCCTTCCAGCTAAAGTGGTAGAGGTTAATACAGTGAAGGAGTTTAAGCATGCGTGGGATAGACATAAGGCTATCTTAGATATAAGAGACTAATAAAAGTATTTTAGAAAATTGGGCAGACTAGATGGGCTGAATGGTTCTTATCTGCCGTCACATTCTATGTTTCTATGTGTCAAGAGGAGTGGTGAGAAATCAGGGGAGGACATATAAATGTGTATTTCATCCACATAGAAATGATACTGGAAGCTGATGAGTTTACCAATTAAAATGAAAAATATCCAGTTGCATTGTTAAAGGGCTACAACGCTGAACAGGCTCCTAAAAACACTTTGCCATCGGGTGTCCCTAAGTTCATGGGCCACTTGATAGTCCCCCTGTATGTGTGAGCCCTAGTCTGCAGTTCCAGCAGTTCTGCTGCTGTCATTAGCTCATTAAATGTATTTAAGTCTAAATAACACCGTTATTCAAGCTAGCCTTTGTGCACGTTCGTTTTCTAAAACTCACCATTTAGTGAATATATCCCACATTGTATATTTTTCAGAGTAACTAAAATAAAATGGAAAAGCACAGGTTTATTAAGCCAATCTAATGGCCAGAAACTCTAGTTAAGATGTGTGCCAGACAAAGCAAACTGACAAAGTTAATAGTAAGTTTATACATTTTGTATAGTCAATTTGTTACATACTTGTCATTGGTACTATTAAGTTTTATAAATGCTTATTACATACTGTGGAGACTGCCCCGAGAGGATGAGGGGTTTCGCCGCCTGAACTGTTCTTTTCCCCCTGTCCAGACTGATGCTTTCCGATTTCAAGGTGAGAAGGACAGCGGCATGGACAAGCACCTTTGCTGTATCAGGCGTTAAATAGGGTCAGATGCGCACAATTTTTTGAGATGAAATCGTCAGGATTTGGCGATTGATTGGACATGAGGGGTGAAGGAGAGGTCGGAGTCAAAGACAACACCTAGGCAGCGAGCCTTAGAGGTAAAGCGGATGGTAGCGCCATTGACTTGGAGGGACACAGACAATGGAGTAGCAACACTTGGAAGGGAAGGCCAGAAGTTCTGTTTTGGGCAGGTTCATGTTTTGGTGTTTGCAGATGACACAAAACTTTATAAAGTAATAAAATGTGAGCAGGATATTGCTTTTCTGCAGAGGGATTTGGATAGATTGGGGGATTGGGCACTAAAATGGCAGATGAAATTTAACGTAGAGAAATGCAAAGTTATGCACTGCGGGGTCAAGAATGCACAAGCAACTTACACCCTAAATGGTAGTGACTTAGGGATAGCCACGCACAAGAAGGATTTGGGAACTGTTATAGACAACAAATTAGGCAGCAATATGCAATGTCAATCTGCAGTTGCTCAGGCCAGTAAGGTTTTGTCATGTATAAATAGGGACATAAATTATTTTGCCTCTTTACAAATCACTATTAATACCACACCTTGAATATGCTGTGCAATATTGGGCACCTGTTCTAAAGAAGGATATCATGGCTCTAGAAAAAAGGTTAAAAATATTAGTTTGGAAAAACAAATACAAATATAGTCGGGGCCAGTACAAACCATTATCTGGAAATCTATTCATAAACAGGGCTATACATTGGACACAAGGTTAGACTGGGAGAAAGGAGATTTCATCTAAGGCAAAGAAAAGGTTATTTTTACAGTAAGAATAATAAGGATATGGAATTCTCTGCCTGAAGAGGTGGTTTTATCAGAGTCCATACAGATGTTTAAACTGAAATTGGTTAAATACGTGCAAAATCATAACATACAGGGATATAATTTATAATTAGTGGGGTAATAGCTGCCTGATCCAAGGAGACATCTGACTGCTATTTTGGGGTCAAGAAGGAATTTTTTCCTAGTTTGTTGCAAAATTGGAAGCGCTTCAGACTAGGTTTTTTGCTTTCTTTTGGATCAACAGCAAAAACATATGTGTGGAAGGCTGAACTTGATGGACGCAAGTCTCTTTTCAGCTATGTAACTATGTAACTATGGATTGCAGGATAAAACTTACCTGGAAAGGTTAAAGGATCATAACATGTATAGCTTGGAGGAAAGATGAAACAGGGGGATTAGTGATGTACCGAACGGTTCGCTGGCGAACGGTTCCTGGCGAACATAGCATGTTCGCGTTCGCCACGGCAGGCGAACATATGCGCTGTTCGATCCGCCCCCTATTCGTCATCATTGAGTAAACTTTGACCCTGTACCTCACAGTCAGCAGACACATTCCAGCCAATTAGCAGCACACCCTCCCTAGCAGACCCTCCCACCTCCTGGAAGGCATCCATTTTACATTCATTCTCAAGCTGCATGCTTAGTGAGAGGAGGGAAAGTGTAGCTGCTGTTGATTAGATAGGGAAATGCATAGCTAGGTTAGGGTTAAGGGTATGCTTTATTTTTATTTTAATTTTCTATGTAATGTAATTGCAGTTAGTTGTCTGCCACTGATGCCAGCTTCTGTGTCAGGCTCACAGTGGATACTGTGCCCATTTCCCCAGTCAGTGCCACCACTTATATCTGGTGTCACAATAGCTTGCATTTAAAACAAAAAACTTTTTTCACTGTTATAGATTGAATAGCAGTCAGTTGTCTGCCACTGCTGCCAACTTCTGTGTCAGGCTCACAGTGGATACTGTGCCCATTTCTCCAGTCAGTGCCACCACTTATATCTGGTGTCACAATAGCTTGCATTTAAAAAAAAAAACTTTTTTCACTGTTATAGATTGAATAGCAGTCAGTGTCCTTAAAGCGGGTGTGTTACGCTAACAGTGGATACGGTGCCCAGTGCCACCACTCACTGGTGTCATAATAGCTTACATTTAAAAACAAAAAACTTTTTTCACTGTTATAGATTGAATAGCAGTCAGTGTCCTTAAAGCCGGGTGTGTTACGCTAACAGTGGATACGGTGACCATTGCCACCACTT